>ML791467.1:108348-132631 GCA_009831015.1 Picea engelmannii
ATAAGTGTGGTGAGAAGAAATTATTCTACATAGATTGTGAAGAGGAAGAAGAACAAGAACAAGAACCATCTCAAGATGAAAACGTAGAAGCAATTTCGTCTGAAGAGTTGACTCCCACGATATCGTGTAATGCATTGGCTGGACTTAGAACTCCTCATACCCTCAAGATCAAGGGATACATCAAAAATAAAAAAGGTAATAGTCCTAATTGATTCTGGCAGTGCTCATAATTTCATTCACAATAAATTATCCAAAGCTCTCAATTTCTTTGTAGATCCAGTGCCAGAGTTTCAAGTAATGATTGCAGATGGAGGAACTATCAATTGCTCAGGAAAATGAAATAAGATCAATCTTACTATGGGGGAATATGTAATGAATAGTACAATGATTGTTATACCCATGGGTGGTGCTGATGTTTTACTAGGAATCCAATGGTTACAATCATTAGGAGCAGTGGCTTTTAATTTTCAAGAAATTTTCATGAAATTTTCATTGGAAGGAAAGTAAATTGAGTTAAGAGGTATCACAGGGAAACCCGGTAAGGTGATAAGCTTTAATGGCATGAAAAAATTATTGAAAAAGGGGCATCAAGTCGTTATTTCACAACTATGCTAACTATATGTTCAAACATCTAAGCCATCTATTCCTCAAGATCTCCAAGGGATCATGAGCATTCCAAAGTATTTGAAGATATTCCCAAAGGTATTCCACCCACTTGAAATCATGATCATGAAACTCACCTAATTCTTGGGAGTGTTCTTCCTAACATCAGGTCATACAGATACCCTTATGCCCAGAAGAGTGAAATTGAGTGCATGGTTGAAGAAATGTTAGAGGCTGGCATTATTAGACCTAGCCAAAGTTCTTACTCTGTACCAGTGTTAATGGTATTCAAGAAAGATAGCTCATGGCGTATGTGTCCAGATTATAGAGAGCTCAACAAGATCACTATTAAAGATAAGTTTCCTATTCCCGTCATTGATGAATTGTTAGATGAACAACATGGAGAAATCTATTTCACAAAATTGGATCTCCATTCAAGGTATCATCAAATTAGAATGAAGGAAGAAGATATCCCAAAAAAAACATTTCGAACTCATGAAGGCCATTATGAATTTTTGGTCATGCCTTTTGGCCTTACAAATGCACCTTCCACATTCCAAGGGTTGATGAATTCCATTTTCAAGACCTTCCTTCTAAAATTTGTGTTAGTATTTTTTGATGATATACTAATCTATAGAAATTCTTGGGAGGATCATGTGTGACATGTTGACAAGGTGCTACAACTACTAAAGGAGAAACAACTATATGCCAAACCATCCAAATTTTTCTTTGGAGTGAAGGAGGCATAGTATTTGGGTCATATTGTGTCTCATGAAGGTGTCAAGGTAGACCCTAAAAAGATTAAGGCCATGATGGATTGGCTGATTCCCAAAACATAGAAGAATCTTAGAGGATTTTTGGGTTTGATAGGTTACTACCACAAGTTTGTTCGACACTATGGAAGAATAGCAGCACCTTTAAGGACACTAACTAAGAAGGATGCATTTTCATGGAATCCATAGGCAACTAAATCTTTTGAACAAATTAAAGAGGTGATGTGAAAAGCTCATGTCTTGACCACTCCAGACTTCACAAAAACCTTTATTGTGGAATGTGATGCCTCAGGAAATGGAATTGGTGTTGTCCTAATGCAAGAAGGAAGGCCCCTGGCTTTTGAAAGTAGACCACTCAAGGGAAAGGACTTACAGAAACCCATTTATGAGAAGGAAATGATGGAAATACTACATGCGTTGAAGAAATGGCGTCCTTACCTAATAGGTAGGCACTTCAAGGTCAAAAGAGATCATGATAGTCTTAAATACTTCTTGGAACAAAGATTATCTTTAGAAGAACAACAAAAATGGGTAACCAAGATATTGGGTTATGATTTTGAAATTGTCTATAAAAAGGGGAAGCAAAATGTTGTGGCAGATGCACTCTCAAGAAAGGATGAAGATGTTGAGGCCTTTCTCTGTGCTATCTCGATCATCCAACCCAATTGGATAATATAAGAAAGGGATGAATGGAAGAATGATGAAAAAGTGTGGACTCTCATTCAAAGGTTGCAGTAGGATTTCAGTGCGTCAGATACATTTACATGAAAAAATGATTCACTATGGTACAAAGATTGCTTATATTTATGTAAGAAATCCCAACTCAAACAAAAGGTATTATTGGAATTGCACACCTCTCCAGTAGGAGGGCACTCGAGATTTTTGAAAACCTACCATAGAGTCAAGAAGGATTTTATTTGGGATGGCCTAAAACTGATGTTTAAAGGTTTTTGGTAGAATGTTTGGTTTGCCAACAAAATAAGGTGGAAATAATTAATACCCCGGGTCTTTTACAACCATTCTCCATCCCAAGTCATTGTTGGGAGGAGGTTTCCATGGATTCCATCACAGGGTTATCGAAGTCTGAAGGAAATAGTGTCATCATGGTGATTGTTGATAGACTAACCAAGTACGCACACTTTTGTGCACTCTCTCATCCCTTCAAAGCTAGTACAGTTGCCACCACATTCATGGAGATAGTTTAAAAGATACATGGAAGCCCAAAGATTATTGTAAGTGACAGAGATCCCATCTTCATTGGAAGTTTTTGGATAGAATTATTTTCTTTTTTGGGTACTTAATTGGCTCATAGCTCATCCTATCATCCTCAATCTAATGGACAAACCGAGATAGTGAACAAATGTCTAGAAGGCTTCCTTTGTTTGTTTGTCTCTGATAAACAAACACAATGGTTCAAATGGTTTCCCTTGGTAGAATGGTGGTATAACACTTCCTTTCATACTGCAACAAAAATGACACCCTTTATGGCACTCTATGGATACCACCCTCCTTCCATCACTTCTCCTCTAAAAAACAAATCTAAGGTTCAAGCAGTGGAACATCACATTGAGCATCAACAACAAGTTCTCCAAATATTAAAGGACAACCTTACCATGGCACAGAATCGCATGAAACAACAAGCAGATCAACATCGTAGTGAAACAAGTTTTGAAGTAGGGGATTGGGTGTTTTTAAGACTACAACCATACAAACAAATGTTCCTCAAGCAAGCCAAGAAGGATAATAAATTATCACCAAATTACTATGGGCCTTATAAGGTGTTGCAAAAGATTGGTACTATGGCATACAAATTGGAGTTGTCTGCATCTTCACGAGTACACCTAGTTTTCCATGTTTCATGCTTAAAGAAGGTATAGGTGACAAGATCCCAGTTCAAACTATATTGCCAGAACTTGACGAGGAAGGAAAAATCATATTGGAGCCTGAAGTCATCACTGACACAAGAATTCGCTAGCTGAGGAATAGATCCATTTCAGAGTATCTCATTAGATGGAGGAAACTACCAGCTGAATATTTCACTTGGGAAGATGAGTCTTTTATACAGAAGCATCCAAAGTTACTCAAGCATTGTGGACAACACTTGTCTCAAGGGGAGGGGCATGTTAATCCCTAATATTGGCTCATTACCCCCTAATTGGGGCATATTACATTAGTAATGTTATTTAATTTATGTCGACTTTATTTCATTAGTTGTAATTATACCTCCTAGTCTCTTATATATACCAAGGGGACATTTTCATTTGGAATCATCTTGTACTTGAACATTTATGTGGGGTAAAAGGAGGTTTCCCCCTCGAAGAGGCTTATTATCTAAAATTCTCTCTTTTTCAAGGCATTGAGTACTTATTCTAAGGTTTTTCTATGCTATATTGATATTTGGTTCTTAACATATTTATTTTGAGGCTGTGAGCCCCATTTTGTACTATGACACCATATTGTTTGAAAAGATGAAATATAAAAAAAAATGGTGTTCAGATTTACTTATATATGTTACAATTTGTACATGCATGAATGCGTTTTATTTTATTAGTTATGTGACAAATTCCAATCTAAAATATAATTAGCATATGCAACATATATGTGATTAGAACTTCTAGTCATGTGATTATAAGTAAGAAAATCAAAGTATTGTTCCAAAATTCGTACCCATAGGAATTGTCGGAGTAGAGTAGGGTCCCACACACGGTAACTGTCATTAAACTAAAATACAACTAACTGGGAATCCAAGAGGACATCTAAAGACTGAACACCATGTGAAATGATATCGTGTAATAGTTCTATAACGACGCTATACTCAACCACATTATTCGTTGATGGCTCCAGATGAATGCCACCTGAAGACACCAATTGGCCCTTGGACGAGTAAATGGCCCAAGCTGTGGAAGCCATTTTTTGTGTATGACGACTAGCATCATCCGCGAGTCCTAAGTAAACCAAAGACTCCATTGACATCTTCCAACCAAGGGAAAAATTTATAAGAAATCCGACGACGCAAAGGAAAAGATATATATACACTAAGATACACTAGTATAAAGAAGGTCATGCCCAAGCTTGTGGGCTTACGCGTAATACCTTTTAAGGTAGAGCCCATTTCTAGGCTCATCCATCATATTCCATTTATAATATTCCAATTCATGAGCTCCTTTCTTTAATACACGTCGCACGATATAAGGAATGTTCCACATGGGGTGGAAATTGCCTTCCCCCAACCGTTCTTCGGCTTGGTCATACAAGAGAACCAAGTCACCCTCAATGTACTGTCAAGGATAGAAAAACCTATAATAATAAACCTTAACACATTGTTTATTCACTTTGATGGCTGTAGAGGAATCTCGACACTTCTCATCGAGATGCTCTAGGTGCATAATGCATTCTTCAAAATCGGATGTGTCAAGAAGGAGCTCAATTTCCAAATTGAGGGAAGGGATTTTTCATTCAATCAGAAGAATCGACTCCACGCCATGTACTAACTAAAAAGGAGAAACATTGGTGGAAGTATTTACCAAGGTTCGATATTCCCAAAGTGAAGGGTAAAGCATCAGGTGCCAGTCAGACTTACTCTGGCTAACAACTTTTTGCAAGATGGTCTTGGGAGATTTATTCATCACCTCTAATTTTCCATTTTCTTGGGGATAATAAGGGGAAGAATGACCATGTGTAAACCCCATTTTTGATGCTAAATATTTCATCATTTCATTCTAAAAGTGATTTCCATGATCAGTGACAATCTCTTTTGGGATTCCAAACCATCATATAATTTGGTTGAATACGAATAATGTTGCAGTATTACCATCATATTTAATGGTAGGCATGGACTCTTCCCATTTAGTGAAGTAATCCATGACCAAAATGATATGTGGATTCTCCCTAGATAAAGTTGGGTGAAAGTACATAAAATATACCCCCCATTTGGTGAAGGGACCGAGGATGATGAATGGGTGAAGAGGGGATAGGTGCGAGTGCATTTTCCAAGAAAACACCTGGCAAGGGTGACACCTCTTGACCTCTTCAACACAATATTTAAAAATTGACGGCAAAAATTAATCGGCTCATAATATTTTTTGGGCTGTTGTAAGCCTTGATAAATGACCACCACAAGCCCCACTGTGATAATCATTGAGAAAAAACTCAACTTCCTTGTGAGTTAGGCAATGATGTAAATCATTATCTACTCCTCGATGATACAAAGTGTCACCAATGATAAGGTAATTTTTATCCTGATGATGTATACGTGGTCGATCGTCTTTCGACAGATGTTGGGATAGCTTCAAGGTTTGAAGATAAATTAGAATGTCTCCATACCGAGGGTCCGAAGATGAGATAAGGAATATATGTTCATCTACGAATGAATCTTCATGAAAAATGTCCTCATCTAGTCGAGGGAAGTCTAATATCAAATTTGAAAAAACTAGCAACTTTTTAGACTTCACCGAAGCAAAATTGAGATAAAATTCTTGCAAAATAACAATACATTTATTGTATTTCCCCCCTATGATATGCTTGGTTAGGATGTATTGAATGGATTGATGTATGCAACTACGATAGTTTTGAAAAGTAATATATAATTTTGTAGTCTTTGAACTGCATGCACAACGACCAAGGCTAGTTTCTCTACGTGAAAGTATTTGAGTTCAAGAACAAACAGGTTTCAACTAATATAGTAGACAATGTGCTCATGCAACTCATTGTCTTCTTGAACTAGAACCATACCAACCATCCCTTCAGATGCGGAGATATAAATAAAATAGTCTCTACTGTAGTTTGGAGGCTTCGGTAGAGGTGTCGATACCAAATATTTCTTAAGAGAATCAAAGAATTCCTGGGCTCTCTCATCACATATAAACAGAGTATCCTTCTTCAAAATATTCATGAAACCCTTAGTTAAATTTGCATAGTTCACTATGAACCGATGCAAGAAATTATCCTTCCTCTATAAACCTTGAAATTGTCGAATGTTGTGCGGGGGAGGAAATCAAAGTATTGCCTCAAATTTCATAGGATCTACCATGATCCCATGCTCAAATACTAAGAATCCTAAAATTTGGCCAGACCTAACACAAAATATGCACTTGTGAGGGTTCAATTGGATGCGATAGTAACACAATCTCTCAAATACTAATCAAAGGTGAGTGGAGTGATCTACTCTCTTGTGAGAGTGAGTAGAGATATCATTGAGGTAAGCTTCGAAAATATGATTGATATCGTGAAAACAAAGGTCATGGAATTTTGGAAGGTCACTTCGGAATTTTTATGGTCGAAAGGCATTATCCAGTATGAAAAAGTACCCCAAGTAAAAATAAACGTCGTCTTATGTTGATCCTCGGGTTTGATTTTAATTTGATTATTCCTTGAAAATTCATCCATAAGAGAAACAATTTTTCTTCCTCCACACTCATCAAGAATCTAGTTAATGAAAGGAGTAGGGAAGTTATCTTTAGGACAAGCCTTGTTCAAGTCTCGAAAATCCATAAATATGCGGATGGTTCCTTGTTTTTTATTCACAGGAATGGGGTTGGACACCCATTCAGTCAAGGGAACTGGGTAGATGAAACCAACATTAAGTAGCTTCTCTACCTCTTCCTTAATAGCAGGGGCCTTCCTAGGATTAACAACTCTAAAATGTTGTCAAACATGTCTAGCATTTGGATAAGTCTTGATATCATGTTCAACAATGCTTGGGTCGATCCCTGGTATCTCTTCGTACTACCAAGTGAATACATCATGAAATTATTTGAAGAGATCAATGTAGATTTGAATTTCTCCAGGCGAACAATCTACACCGATATATACTTTCTCAATTTTCCAAGAACTCGAGAGATGTCGATCATGACAGTAGGTGAAATATTCACTATGTTTCCTTCAACATAAATACCATGTGTATCTAGAGGAACCACAACATTACTGACCATTTCACTCAAGGTAGATCTAAAGTCATATTGTTCGATCCTAACAAGCTCTGGGAGGAAATACGAGCGATGATGCATATTGTCCCAAGGCCTATTGGGACCCTACATGGCCTCTAATATGGATTCATATGAGGGTAAAGTATCATCGAGGCAATCATGCGAAAAATAATATTGGAAGGCCCATATGGGCTCTATAATAGGATCCTCCTCATCCGTCTATGAGGAGAAAAGATATGGGTCAACAGTAGTGTTAAGAACATATTGATTTCCAATTTATGTTGTTGACAGTGACATTTCCATCCCAATGTGTGACTGACCTTCGTGTGACATATTCAGGGCAGGTAGGGTCCAAGGGTCGTTGAAATACGAATTAGGAAAGGAACAATCCTCATCGACAATGAAGAGTCACTGGTAATGACATGAATATGATGAATTGGTGCCACGAAATCAAAGCTACCCATGAGAGAGGAATACATTCTAACACCAACATCCTCAGTTTCCTGCTGAGAATTGTCGATTATTGGGACCAAAGGTCCAACTGATGCATTAGGACTAGCATGCGCAAAGGAAAATTGATCAATCGACATTATTTTCCCTTCATAAGGAAAATGTAAAGTCTGGAAAATGGATGACATGATGGTTTTCATGACATAAGTCCAATTATTCCTTACTAGTAAATTATAGTCGAGAGGCAAATCAACTACCTCGACATCAACCTCCACTGTCTTTCCACCTCAACAGACCAAAAAAGAGGGAAGAATTATGTGGGGTCAGAATGAACACCCATCAAAAGAGGTCAACATAGTCATAGATTGGGATAGAGTCAGAGATCCAATGGCTTTCCAATAGGTTAGGGACATCACACATGTCGCAAAACCTTCATCAGTTACAATGTGTTTGATGGTAATTTTCATATACTCCACATGGATTTGAAAGGCTACGTGGTAAGGTAAGTGAGGCCTAACATCCGTGATTTCAAACTTAATAATCTTGGATCCACACAGATTTAGATCTCCAAAAGCAGATAACAAGGTTCTCCTCTGTGAAGTACATGTCTGGAGCACCTCCAAAGTTGATATCGCATAAGGGGTTTGACCCGTATATTCGACAATCAAATAATTTTGGGCAGCTCTGGCATTATGATTGTGGGTAGATCATTTTATTACTCCTTTCAGAATACGAGGCAAAGGTTTCATCTTTTTGATCTGCAAGGGAGTTTCCAAAGGAGGAGGAGACATTGGAACTACAACAGTCTGTGAAGAACCGTAATCACTAGATCAAGTGGCTACATCAATCTAAGACTTGACCATATTGACACATAGATGGCCACCTTCATGTGTTGAGGGGTTTTGAATCTCACTCAATGCATTTTTGGTGTTGAGGGCCCTCGAGTCCATGTTTTGATTATGCGGAAACGAATTTGTCAGCGCAACAGGCAGTTGTGATAAGAGCCTTGAGGCTTCCTTGATTTGGGGGGATAGGTGGGTAAGGTGATCATCTTTACAAAGTTTACAAGGAAACTTCACCTTCCATTTTTCTTTATTTCCCTCACCAACATTATTATTCTATCTATCATTACTAATGTCGTCCTTGGCTTTGTTATTGTTTTTCCCACCCTTACGATTATTACCTCATCGTTTCTTTCTATTCCCTCCTAGTTGTTGGTTACCATTTAGGTTGGTCAATGATTGTACAGAATGCACATCTGTCGATTGAGTGGGAGTGGAGAATGAAGTTGAAGCTTGTCCTTCTATAGATTGGCTTAGAGACAAATCTTTCAACTGGTTCATCACAAAATCTGTAGACTTATCATTTGCGGAGCCTATGATGCCATTAGCATGAGGCCCAGGATTTTCTCTATGTCATAGTTCGACCGCGATGTGTCAGGAAGAATTCCATACAACATCCCAGATTAATCATATATGAGGTCCAATTGTTGGGCTTTGAAAATAACTTCTTCTTCAAATGTTACTTTGGATGTAGAGACATCCTTCAAAATATAAGGCAATGTGGCTACCTATTTCAAGCAACTAGAGTCACCACAATATAACCAATGCGTAGGTGAATAGTCATAAGTCTAGTCCACCGTATGGGCAGGGTAACAAAGTCCAAAATATTGAAAGAAATTCCTCTCATGGAGGTAAAGGTACTCGAAATACCCCCAAATACAAATAGAACCCCATAAATATCTCTGACACTAAGAAGGTATTAGAGGGCTATCCATGCAACCAAATTTGTGAAACCTCGTGCTTAAATCCAATGTGAGTGGAGCCTCCTAACATCACTAATGACACAATGGGTTTCACCACTCCCTGGTCAGACACATACGCTTATTTTAATAGCCTTGGAGAATTTTACTCGCATAATCCTATTCCAAGGCCCTATGTCCTATACTTGTTTGTGTACCCTAAAAAATAAAATCGTTTCTAATGAATTTTAGTTAATCAACGTTACTTTTAATGGATTCTTGTTACTCAAGAGGTGTGGTCATGAAACTGATGGTATTATGACTCAACATATGAAAGAAGCAAATAAAAACACTGCTAAGTACTAATCTTGAATTCTAAAGAGATGGTATGCTTCTAAATGCAACTTTCAATGCAATCTCTACAATTTTGATGAAATGCAATCTCTCCACATGTGTCAAAATCAACGAAAAGTAACCAAAAGAGAAAATTCCATAAAGAAAAATGAGAAAATGTTTTTGTATTTTTGATATAAAGAAAATAAAATGTAAGGACTAAATAGCAACCTCACATATAGACCCTACTGCAAGCACAAAGAGACATGCCAGGCAGGATACCAAGAAGAAAACACTCAAACCAAGGTGCAAGGACAACCAATGAAAAAATAGATGAGAAAGAATATTGCTCGAAAATTCAACAATAGGACAATTTCCTATCACTCTTTAATCACTTAATAGTCAGGACAGAGACCCAAGAAGACTCAGCAACTAACCAAACTCATCCATCAAGACTAAAGGGATGATGTACGCGATTGTTTGAGAACAATTCGTGTATGTATGCACCCTACAGAAGGATAGCTCACGTGTGTACATATCTATCAAGGGAAAAACCATGTATATATAGTAAAACACTGACAGGGAAAGGGTTAAGCCAAGAAACTCAGATGAAAAGTAAAAATAGGCTGTCAAGCAATCAGGCGACAAGGAAACTCAGGATAACAAAGAGAAAATCAAGGAGAACACACTCCAAACCCCAAAAAATAAGAACATCCCCAGTATGGTCAGAAATTTTGTTACGAGAAAAATCTCTCTATGGCATGGGGTAAGCCACAAATGACAGAATGACACATAGAAATCAACTCTAATCCCAAGTCTACTATATAAATGAAATGCTAACAAGACAAGGCCAAGAGCCTACCTCATTTGGACGTTTGATGAAGGCCATCATTGACCACACAACTCAAAGATTTATACCTGTAACTTGTCCTCAACAACCAAGATACACAAGCATACGGTGACGATATATAGTGTTAGCATATAGATGATCATAATCCATTAACATTCATGACAAATATGACCATGGAATAATAATTTAAATATTTGCAAGATATCAATTAGATGAGAAAAGAGTATTTATATTAAAATAATCAACATAAGTATATATGTGACAAAATTTTGTACCGGCACATATTGGAATCGAGAAACTAAGTCCCTCAATCTGGGCCTCCACCACTTTAATCGCCCACCAAAGGAAATCTCATATAAAGGAGACAATGAGGTTCTCCATCACAAATAAGGAAGAGCTTGGGGGTTGAACAAGGAGTTTAGACTTTCAAGGATATAGGGATGCAGACTCAATACAAAGTAAATTTTCTCCATAGTGTCTTTGTCTCAAAGTTGATTTCCCTCTCTGAAGGCTTAGATATGGCTCAATTTATATCCTTCAAATGGAACTGAAGGGCCAAGTCATAGCGTTTCTAGTATATGGAAGGTCAAGGATTATGGATCTCGTGACATGGAATGGAAACCCAACATAATTTTAAATTTTGAGCACCAAACTCGATGTGTGCGAGATGTAGTCGAGCAACCTGGGTATACGCTTGTTGTCTAACTGATAGGGTGTGTATATGTGGAAAAAAATGTTTTTTGGCTCTAGAAGGTATAAAATGGGACTTCAAGTCTACATAGGGAAATGGAAATGGCATCCAAGCAATTTGCATGGGGTAAACAATTTTTTTTTTGTAACAAGGAGCTAGGACAAGGGCTGATGCAACGAATAAAGGGACACAAATGGAATGATGGGTGAGGAAATAAGCAAGACCTATTCCAACATTTGACCCACAAAAGGAAAAAGAGACATATCAACAAACAAGGAAGGAGGTATCAAGACCGAATTGGATAGCATTGACATCATATTCACCTCCTATGGTTGACATGCCTTCGGTCTATGATCATACTATACTGGAAAGGCTACTTCAATAGGTAAGTGCTTTGGAATAATTTCTGAAAAGTTGTTTAGAATTAATGAAATATAAAACTTTATTGAATGCATTATTTGTAATGATTGATCATTGTGTGCAATAAAGGGAAGTTCCTACCGCATAGAGGATAGTGAATCAGGTACTGTGCAAACAAAGGACAAGCAGAGAGTTTAGACTAAGTGTGCAGATTGGGGAGTATGACATGGGCAATGTCATTTTAGACTTGGGTTCTGATGTAAATGTTTTACCGAAGAAAACATGGGAAATGATGGGGAAGTTGAAGTTAATTTGGTTTCTAATCCAGTTAATATTGGAAAACCAGCTGAAGATAGTACCAATTGGTCGATTGATAAGGGTACCTGTGAATATAGATGGGGTGTATAGTATAGCATATTTCAAATTCATCGATATCATGGATGATAGTCAGCCCTATCCAATGCTAATGGGGCTTGAATGGGCCTTTGAAAACCAGACCATTATTAATATAAAGAAAAGGGAAATGATCTTTGAAGTAGCGGACTTGATGGTTGTCGCACCATTGTATCTGAAAGAAGGAAAGAGGTATATATAACTAGCTAAGGGGAATGAAATTGAACCTGTATAATATGACTACACGAATGGATGACTACGTTAATCTGATTGCAGATGATTCCCTAATTTGGAGAAACATTAGCTCATGTGTGTCATTTTCAGAGGAAGTTTTGGAACACTGGCAACAAAGGATCTGTGAAGTATCAACCAGATGGTGTGCCCACATTAATTGATCATTGTGCGCCCTAAGTTAAAGAAGCATTGTCTCATGTGTGTCAGATTTAGAGGAAGGTTTGGAATACTCTCAACAAAATATGCATGAAGTATCAACCAAATGGTGTGCATGCATTACTTGATCATTGCATTGGATTGGAACGGAGTTATGTGATCCACCCAAGTATGATGGTTTGACTAACATTGTTTCTTTTGTAAAGGAATTTGAGTTGCATATACCCAAAAAACAAAGCTTGTTGCCACTAGATGTTGTTTTCAAGGCCACTCTCACATTATCATGCACTTCACATAAAGAAGGAATATAAGACTGGCAATTGTGTAAAATATTAATTCAAGTTAGATTTGGTACCAAGGTTGAGTATATTGCACATAAATATACTGCATTAAGTGACCCAACAGATCATATTGCGTAGCACAAAAAGATCTGGAGTTCGATACCACATATGGAATGGGTGCATAGGTTCATACATACATTGGATGCAATCCCAAAGAACTAGTACCCAGAACTAGAAATGCACAAAGAAACAACGAACTGGATGAGCTAACTCAAGTTTTTAAGATAAAATTTACTTTTGAAAATGAATTTCCATTAGTTGATGCAACCTTGCAGGTCATTAGAAACAATATTTTTTCAGTAGAAGGGATGATATATGTAGTACTTGTGTGTAGTGAACATAGATATTCTATGACAGTTCATGAAATACTGGATCGTTACAATGTTTCCAAAGAATATCACAACGAGGAAGATCCAAGACATATGAAAATACTTTAAACTAAGGGGGAATGTTCAGTACAAGGTCCATATCTTGGATATGATGCATATGAAAAACCATTAGCAATGCATAAGGTGAATATTGGTACAAAAGAGAAACCAAAGTTTGCACAGATAGGAGACTACTAGAATGATGAAACTGTGGAAAAGATTGCAAACTTATTGCATGAGCATCAAGACCTATTCCCAACCATGTTTTCAGAAATGAAAGGGATAGTTGGTGATTTAGGAGAAATGAATATCCCTTTGAAACCAGATGCTAAGTTAGTAAGACAGAGATCCTATAGATTGGACCCGAAGTATAAAGAGAAGGTAAAGGTAGATATAGACCGACTGTTAGAAGTAGGAATCATTGAACCAATAGTAGAATCATAATGGATAATTCTAATGTATTACAAGATAAGAAACTAGAGGGAATAAAAAAAAAATTGGACCTAAGAAAGATAAATGATGCATGTATGCACGATCCATTTCCAACACCTTTTATAGATGAAGTGTTAGAGAATGTAGGGGGG
The DNA here is from genome assembly GCA_009831015.1 of Picea engelmannii. Classification (NCBI taxonomy): domain Eukaryota; kingdom Viridiplantae; phylum Streptophyta; class Pinopsida; order Pinales; family Pinaceae; genus Picea; species Picea engelmannii. The sequence goes on from ML791467.1 coordinate 122,150, forward strand.
CATGAGGCTTAATATTTCACAGATGGATTCTCAGTATATCACCATATAAATATTTCGCAGGAAGAGAGACATAAGAGTACCTTTGCAATAGAATGGAAAAGCTACCAGTACACAGTGATACCTTTTGGGCTAAAGAATGCACCTGCAAGTTTTTCGAGAGTAGTTTTCACATCCTTTAAGGAATTTATCCATAATTTCCTTGAATTTTATTTAGATTATTAAACTGTGTTTATTCTATTAAAATATCATATAGAAGTACTGATATTAATGTTGTATAGGTGTACTAGACAATGTCAGATTTCATTGAATTTGAAAAAACGTATTTTTTGTGCACCTTTTGGAATTTTGTTGGGCCATGTGGTATGTAAGTAAGGCTTACTAGTGGATCCTTCCAAGATTGCAGTGATTATAGACTTACCACCACCTACATTGGTATGATATTTAAGAGAAACATTGGGCCATATAGAATACTATAGAAAGTTCATTAATGGATATGCATAGATTACAACACCCATGGAGAAGTTGTTGAAGAAAGAAGTTAAATTCCAATGGAATGAGGACTGCCAAAAAGGGTTGGATACATTAAAGAATAAGTTAGTGACTATTCCAATTTTGATATTCCTAGACTAGAAGAAGGAATTTTGTGTTCATGTGTATGCCTCATCCATATATTTAAGCACAATATTATCTTAGCAAGGAGAAGGAGAGTTAGACCACCCAATTGCATTTGCAAGAAGGAAGTTGTCAACAACAAAAAATAACTACACTACGACAGAATGAGAGGGATTGGAAACAGTGTATGCGTTGCAAAAGTTTAGACATTATTTGTTGGTTTCTCATTTCAAGATGTATACAGACCATTCTGCACTAATATACTTAGTGAAAAATCCAATGTTGGGGGGGGGGATAATTTGCATATGGTTACTTTTAATTCAAGAATATGAATTTGAAGTCATCGTTAAGCTAAAAAAATTGAATGCATAACTAGATCATTTATCGCAAATTCTATCAGGAGAAGATGTAGGGAATCTAGATGACAGTTTATCGAATGTGCATTTATTTGCAGTTCAAATGGTGGAATACTACTTCACAAACATTGTACAATTCTTAAGTGCAGGATGGCTCCATTGGACATGACAGTGGAACAAAATAAATAGTTAGTGGTTAAGGAAGCATAATATAAACTAATTGTAGGAAACTTATATAAGTTAGTTGCATATGAGATATTAATATGATGTGTGTTAGATCATGAAATGCCACTTATATTATTAGAAGCACATGAAGGTATTGCAGGAGGACACTAAACAGGTAAAGCGACAGTGAAAAAGATTTTGTGTGTAGGGCTCTAGTGGCCCACACTCCACAAGGATGATAAATAATATCTCCATGCATGTGATGTTTTTCAAAGGGTTGAAAATCCATCCAAAAGGGATGAGATTCCCTTGCATCCATAGGTTACACTGCAAGATTTTGATAAATGGGAAATAGACTTTTTTGGACCGATAAACCAACCATCCAGGAGATCAAGAGCTAGGTATATAATCACTGCGACAGAGTATTTGACCAGATGGGAAGAAGCAACATTGGTCAAAGACTGCAGTGTGGATATTGTTGCACGATTTTTGTTTGAGAATGTTGTTACAAGATTTGGATTCCCACACATTTTACTAAGTGATAAAGGGAAACACTTATTGAATAAGACGATTGCAGCATTGACTGGGGAATTTCAAATTCACCATCAAAGGAGTACATTTTATCACCCTCAGGAAAATGGGATAGTACAAGCCTTCAATAAAATATTAGAGAATTCTCTGACAAATATATGGAATGTATAAAGGGATGATTGGGATTTGAGGATCCCTACAGTATTATGGGCATAAAGGACTAAAAGAAAAAAGTTGATAGGACAGACACCTTTTAGGTTGGTATATGGGAAAGAAGAAGTAATGCCAATGGAATTTATTGTGTCAAGATTATGCATTGCAATGATTTCTGATATTTAAGACTCTTGCACAGTAGAAGAAACATTGGAATAGTTTTTATAGCTCAAGGAAGGATGATTTGTTGTAGGATTCCATCAACAATCCTAGAAGGAAAGAGAAAAAGCATGGCATGACAGGAATATTAAACAAAAAAAAATTACAAGTGGGAGACTTAGTGTTTCTATACAACAACAAGTTCATGCAACACCCAAGAAAGTTTAGGATGCATTGGTTAGGTCCATATGTGATCAAGTATGTGACAAAAGCAGGTGTTGTGCGACTATAAATGTTGAATGGTGAAGTCTTAGGGGGACTAGTGAAAGGGAGTTGGCTCAAAATTTATAGGGACTGATGACCGTTCACACACTAGTCTGACCTCTATAGGAACATATGTACCATAGTAGTGTATTATAGTAAAAAGAAAAAAAAAAGTGAAAAAAGAAAAATTAAATAAAAAAACGAAAAATAATAATAAGAAAGTAGGTGAAGGCAAGAAACAGAAAGTTGAAGAGTTAGTCAAGGGTTGAGAATTTAAGACAGTTCAAAGAAAGAAATAAATAGGAGAATGTCATGGATGTGAATGAAGAGGAACCAATATACATATACAACAAGAGTAAGTGCACAGAAGAAGTGAGCTATCCACTGAAAAAAGATCGCCCAGAGGAAGTGAATTGCATACAAAAGAAAATATTGTGCGATGAACGAATGAATTAGCCAAAAAAATGCACAAAAGAAGAAGTAGAAAGACAGTTAAAGGAATTAAATAGAATAAATGATGGTTAAAATGTAGTAATGATGAGACATTATGGAAATGTGTATTCATAAATGGAAATCTCCATCGAAGATCGTGACAGACTGACAGATCGAGGAAACAATCGGGTGAAGGATTTGAAATTAATGCAGCGTTAAAGTCGGTATTGATTACACAACACTAGTTGATTATAAAATCAATTCAGACACCAAGGTGAATGGATAGTTGTCGAAGGGGAAAAAAATCCACTGAGGGGTCGACAAGCCAACATTATTGTCATTTGGAGTTTGCATGGAGTTGAGAGACCTGAGAGAAGTGTTGTAGAGCCCGGAGAAACACCACAGAGCTAAAGGAATTGTCACATGTAACAATATTTAAGATATGGAACCTCCATAGGAAAAAACATCGAAATAGAAGAGAGCATGACCTAGAGCAGTAAAAACACTACCATTAGTTGAGGACACTCCAGTAGAATCCTCATCGAAGCTGAGGTTTCTAAGGGACTACATTCCACCGAGGAAGGATGATTCCAAATCAGTTAAGTTAAAGAAGGAGGCCAGGTATGAATTGGTGATGCCAGAAATACAAACTAGGGTAATAATTGATGAGGATATGCTAGGTAAGGTGTCGCAGCTGAAATATGCAAACCATGATATCAAAGATACAATGAAGTTCCCCGAAATTTCACTAAACAAATACTTGGAGATGAAAATCGATGCAAAGATGTACTTGCTCCTAGATGAGCCATAGGTATGGGCCAGAGGGTTGGAGTGAGTGGGCCTATTGAATCTATTTGACATTCTGCACTTTGGAAGGAGATAGGAGTTCAATGCATGCATAAAGATGTTATTAAGTTGTGTGCACGTTAGCTACTTGCGGTTAGATAGGACAATTTCTATAGACACAGATCTGATTATGTGGATCACGGGATTACCAAGACTAGGGAAAGATCCTACATTGTTGTTCATAGATAGAAAGCATGCAAAGGCTCTGTAAAAATCCATGAAGGAGAAATTACACACAGTTACAGGTGTGCGTGGTTTGGATGTGTCGAGTATATGTGACCCAACAATACTATTTGTGACACAAGTGTTGGTGTGCGAATTTCTGCGAAAGTGTAGGAAAGACCAAGTGCATGTAAACATGATAGTTTTGGCTAAGAAATGTGTAGAAGGGGTAATGATGAGTTGGGTGTTGTATTTACTTAACCAGTTCCTGATAGACTACATGAAATCATAGGATAAAGGAATGGAATTACACTATTCATGGTTATTACTTCTGATCACATTAAGAACATGGAAAGAACTAGAGGATGTGTAGTTTATGGGTATAAGAGGCAAGTCATGATTGGCCTCCAAGTATCAAAACTTGTGGTACATGACACACAAGCGATGAAAAATAAAAAAAACTATTGAATTCTATCTATATAAGGAAATGATTAGGTAGTGTATCTAGGATACACCACGAATTTCACCACAACTTGTAGACAATTCCAAACCGATTGTACGGTTCATGGTGGATTGTCGTCATATGTACATACAAGCAAAGAAGTATCTGAGAGAGGAATGGGTCTAGGAAAAGTAACGAATAACAGAGGAGGACATAAAACTAATTATCCAAGACCGATATAGAGTCTAGAAACTGTAAGGTCCCATTGGATTGAGGAAGTACCAAGCCCAGAAAATGGCGCAAGCAAGAAGAGGAAAGATACAAAGACAAATAAGGGGAAATCAATGTCGGATCAAAAGAAGCAAAAAGTATCTAGAAACGAGTCCACTCACACTGACAGAAGATAAATTCAATAGGTTTGGGGATAAATTTAAGGAGATCACCGACAATGTGTTTCAACTCATGATAGAGAAGTATGAAGGACTGAACAAAAAGATGCATGAAGAAATGACTCCACTGCTCCAATTAATGGAAGAAACTGGGATAGAAACTTAGAAAAAAACAATCGAAGGACCAACAACAAGCATAGAAAGGCCAAAAGAATAAATACTTGCAATCCCTCATGAATTATAGGTAATGTGGGAGCACATAAGAGTTAAGTTGGCACCAATGATGATTGTGTTCCCATCAGTGGAAATGCAGGAGAAAGCATGCACAATAAGTCACTTTGATTTAGTCTTATCACAGATACTGTGAGAAATGTTGTAGGGATTGCAAGAGATAATAGTGAAAGAATTGAACTTGCGTGCATAAAAAACATATGATGAATTGACTAAGGCCACAATAGATATTGCAAGCATGAAAATTGATTACAGTAGAGTTGAATGGGAAAGGGATGCAATTGCGCAGAAGGTAGAACATGTGAAGAAATAATTTGACAAGGTTTGCAAAGATATTCTGAAGGTACCAATGGAGGTGGCTACTCCATTGGAATATCAAGTAGTGAATATCAATGAAGCCATCCAGGGATTCTGAACAAAAAATGTTTAGTTAGAAACATGAATGACACCAATCACACCCGTAAAATAAAGATACCAAAGGGAGAAGAAGTAAGCATCACAGTGGAAAGTATCAAGAATTTGGAGGCATAATGTGATAAGTTGTACATTGAAAAGACAAATGTATGGAATTAGTTGTTGAAGGATGTCGAATTACAGAGTATTGAATAGAATATACAAACTGCAGAGGGGAAGGCCCAATAGATTAAGAAAACCATCAACAGTTTTCCATCATTTGAGAATATGATGAAAATGAAAGAGATTAAGAAGATATATGCTAAGATGAACTAGTTGAGGGTTGAGCAACAAGATTTTATGCAACAGATATAGATATTGCAAGAAGAAGCATTAAAAGTTGCAGAGGAAATAACATAAGCGCAACACAATATTAAACAAGCATTGGAACAAGATGAAGAGAAGTGATAGACTCATATCACTACATAATTAGTATAAACAATTTTGTTGAATGAAACAAAGGTCAAGGAGAAGACCCATACAACAAAGGATATTTTTGAAAAATTCAAGGAGAAGTTGAAAAAGAATTTAGTGGCTTAGGACAAGACATAGGTGAGTGTTGGTGGCGTGTTGGACATGAAATTTTTGATGAGAATGACTAAGTTTTGGGAGTTGTTCCATAGAAGAGGAAAGAGTAAAAGGGAATACCAAAGCATGCGACAAGGGTGCATTTTACGATGAAAAGGCAAGAAAAGTAGTATTTCAGTGCAAAAGTAGGAAAGTAGCAATTCAACACAAAAGAAAGAAAAGTAGCAAATCGACGTAAAAGTAGGAAAAATGGCTATGACCCATTAGGGTTTTGGGATAAGTTGTTATTAGGGTTTTTAGACCTAATTCAATGTATAAATATGTAAAGGATCAGTGAATATTAGGCTGCTATTATTGAGAGTAAGAGATTAGGTTTTTCATGAGTGATGAAGAGAGTTGTGTTCGAGGGTTTGGGAAAGTTGTAGAGATAGGATCACACTACAGAGTGGCCAGAAAGGTTTGGGAATGCTGTATCTTTTGTAATCACAGTGCACAATCCTGAGGTGATTATTGCATGAAGACTAATATAGAAGCCAATCGTTGTGGATGTGGCCTAAGCATTGGGTGAACCACATTCAAATCCAGTGTCTCATGTGTTTTTTGATATGATTATTCATGGATGTTATGCTTATGCATGATTAGTATATATTTTTTTAACATATTATTGATGCACAATAATAATGAATGATTCATTGGGTTGGTCACATCGCAATATGTGTTATACTATTTCTTTATAATAGGGTTTAGAGAACTGAATGAATCTTGGATGGGTTAATGTCACACAATTGATTTGATAAATGTAATGAACTGCTAGTTAATGGAATCTCCACATAGGGTTGGTTGACTAATAAAAGGACGTTAAATAAGGGTAATGCGTACATGGTGAACAAGTATTAATGGTTATGTTGATAGCCTCACATCCCTCATCCCTGCAAAAAAATGGTTCCTGCAACCCTAGTAGATGCCTTGGGCGAGACTTCACTTGCATGCTGGTGATGTCGAAAGGGACGATATCTAAAGTTTTTTTTGGTTGAATGACTTGAACCAAGGGTCTTATAACTGTGCACCAAGATATTCCAATGCTTCTCCACATCAAAAATAAAATCCATCTAATGCACGAATCTCGAGATATAGGTAAAATGAATGGAGGTTCCAATGTTTTATATCTCAAAACTTGTGAACTAGGTTGGTGATAAATTTATTGGGTTTGTTCATCTGTCTATAATTCTTCTCTCCTCCAAATTTCATGAAAACCCAGTTCATAGTTTGTAAGATATCATCAATTTAATTTCTACATTTAAAAACATGTGAATGAGTGAATATTGAGAAATTACCATAAACATGTTGTCCTTATTAGCCTGATCCCATTTTCCCACTGTGAGATCTCATGGAGTTCAAAGAAACCCCTATCTCCACCAAACTAAATACACAACATGTCCTCATGCATCTTCTATGACAAAGTGTGTTCTCTTCTTCTATTGTTCGTTCTTGTGGGGCAACAATAATGCATTTTCTTCTCACTATTGGTTCTTGTGTGGAAAAAAACAAGAATACTTGAAAACAATATATTCTTTTTATTTTTCATTTGGGTATACTTTGAATAAATGGTATGAAAAATATGAGAATATATGGATGTGGAAATGATGGTTTCAAAACATAAGTGAATGAAATAATGTTCAGTGGTTTTTCATGACATTCTCTTAAAATTTTAATAAATAAAGGACTCACACTATTTTACCTCAAGTTTTACCTCCATGAAAGCTTTGATTGACATAGATGGACTGATGTTTGTCGAAGCTAATGTAGGATGAAATGATGTTGAGAGTGATGTAGCTGAAGATGAGATCATAGAAAGAAATATGAAAATGGCATACATTGGGACCTTGAGAACATTGAAATCCTAAGAGTGATCAAGGCTGATGTTCACTGTAGTGGAATATCTAGAGATTTTTGGATGTTTGAAAATGAATGGAAAAGAAATGTTGAACTAAAGGATGAGTAGAAGTTCTGCTAAAACTAGAGAACTCCTTCGCTTATACTCACTGAGAGATGCAAGTTTATGTTAAAATCATGAAATCATATAGTCTTGAACTGCTACAAAACCCAAGGTATAAGTCTCATCATGTGAGTAAATGTGTTGGAATATTGTTTAATACTGAGAGGGAGGGGTGAATCAGTATTATCCCTTTTTAACAATTTTAAACCACTTAATTATTAATTTTATCAAAACAAAAAAAAATGATAAAAAAAGGTACAATACATAGAATTTAAATGTGTAAAACCCAACTTCACAAATGTTCTTTTTTATTTTCAATAAATATTACATTTAATTTATGAGCTCCAACTCAAGGAAATACCAATTCCTTGTTTTATTAACATCTACCAGAAGGAGGATGCAACCCCTTAGATTTTACCAACATCGACTAGACGGAAGCACCAACTCCCTAGTTTCTGCAACTATAACTGAAAATATGTTGCAACACCTTGGTTTACTAGCTTCAACTAGAAGGAGGATACAACCTCCTTTGCAAGATCCAACCTTCCCTAGCACCACCCAACCTCCATTTTAATGATAAGTACTTCAATCTTCAAATATTCATAATCTTCTTTGGATTATCCTGCATAACTTGATTTTATTTCTTGCCTCTGGCTCCTTTATAGATATTCATATTTCAAGCACAAATACCATCCCTCTTTCAACACGAATTTTTGTTTATATAGTCTTCCAATGGTCATGTACGACTAAACAATTGCACCTCTTCAATATAGGAATGTATCTCTTCATTATAAGTATGTACCTTTTCAATATAAGATATTAATCATATTATTTTAATTAATACAATGCCAATGAACCATTATGCCTTTTAGATCATTTAGTCACATTTTCAATTGGTCAATAGATTTTGATTGTCATGATTTAATTCACTTTTTACCTTACCATAGCTAAATACCATCATGGTTTGGAAATACCATGTGCTCTTTCACTTTTTCCCTTTGCCTTTAACTCCACTTTCACTTTTACCTTTTTCTTTATTCCACTTTCATATTTACTCCTCTTTTACATAAACTCAACTTCCACCTAACTTTTCAACTTTTGTTATTTATTAAAGTCATATTTATATTTAGTCCACTTTCATTTCCAATTTTGTGTAAACTTTGTTTCCACTTAACTTTTCCACTTTTGTATTTATTAAAGTGATACCTAGGTCACATTTATATTTAATCACTTACTAACCTTTGACATATATTTGATCACTTACTAACCTTTGAAATCAATGATAATTTATTCAACAATTTACTGCCTGAATGGTGTAAATGTGGATGAACCTTCACATATAAGATCTGGTGATCAAGATTTATTTCTGGAATGAAAGGAATAATAGACAGAATAAAATAACGCAAAGATATGGAGAACAACAACAGATATCTAGTGAAAACTAACTTCTATTGAATAAATGAAATAGGTTGAAATTGCAAAACTACAGAACTAAAAACAACTTGCTCGAATGGTGGTAGTTATCTCTGAGAAGAGATGTACATGCTACGCACATTCTCCTGATTAGAATGATCAAAATGAGGCTCCATAGGACTTTTTAACATTACTCGTGAATTCCAAAACCCTATACATCAAAAAACCTAACCCTAGGAGATGAAACAACAAAAGTTATGTGGGACCTGATGGGTCAGTTGGTACCTCAACTTCCCAGGGTTGTAACTTTTGGATACGACCTCCGTTTTAGGCGCATGATAGCCCATTGGAAAGGTATTTTTGATAAATACACATTATGCCATCAAAATTTGAATATGTCTACAGTTTGGCTATGGAAAGGAAAAAGAAAAATTAGGGGCCCAAAAGGCCCTGGAAGCACAAAACGATGCACTGACATGAAAAATTACAAAATAAGCCAATTGGATTAGGTGGGCGGCCACCAATATCCACCTGGAATTTGTGTAGGGATTCAGACAACCTTAAAAGTGTAGAACCCACAATTACAAAGAATTACAGAATAACATGATGAACTAAAAAATGTCAAGAGGAGTCAGTTGGAATAGGTGGGTGGCCACCAATATCCACCTAGATCATTTAGCTAGCAAAAATACATACACATTTTGCAGAGAAATGAGAAAAGAGAGAAACATGAGAGAAAGAATGGAAGAATTCTATTAACCAAATGAATGAATGATAATTTACACATAATATACTTTGTATAACTAAAGTAATGCACACTAGAGGAGAAGTCAATGCACCATAGTGGTGGTCTAGAGTGATCTGGACATGTACCAACAATTATGGGATTAAAATGCCACCTAGTCTGAGTTAACTAGCCTCTTGGTCTTCAGTTAATTGGCTGAAACATAGTGAAGTGAGGAGGAGATCAAGGAATCATGAGTAATTCACTAATCTAGTCATAATCCCAAGGAAAATTTGAATTAGTTGGTGATGATCCCAATGTTGCATGGTGATGAAACTAATGTGGCATCTAGAATCCACTCAACTGATCAAATTGAAGTGTGAACTGAAGATAATATTCTCCGAGAATGTAGGAAAAGGAATATTCTCCGTAAACTATAAGAGACTGAATAATGACTAATAAACATAGGGAAAACCTTAGGAAAAATAAATCCTAGGTGTGTGTGAAGTATCTCCAACACCCCCCATGAACATCACTATGGTGAAAATAAAGAATGGGTCCCAACAACGAGGCCATGTTAGGTACCTAAATATAAGCGATACACTAAAATAAACAAGGAAAGAGGG
>ML791467.1:139792-159479 GCA_009831015.1 Picea engelmannii
CAAGTCGGGTCTTCTGAACAGACCAGAATTGAATAAAGTTTTATTATCTCTCATATATTCTTGGGTGGAAGGAAGGGGAAAGGATAGAGAGTTCAAATATCTCTTTATATTGGAGGATTGTATCTTCCTCTTGGAGGTTTATCTCTCCCTTTACATTTGGAATCTGTATCTACCTTTGGAAGTCATTACTTCCCTTGAACAAAAACTATTGATTATTTCTCATATATATTGTGCATGGTGTATTGTGGTGTATTGGTGTAACTCTTATACTATTGTTCATTGCTCATTGGATATAATTGAATGGTTTAAGTATAAGTTGGAAAAGGTTTTTAAATTGTACTTGATACTGATTCACCCCCCTCTCAGTATCAACATTTGGGCCATTTGATTTATTTGTTTCTACATACATGTGGATTCTTAATGGAATCATTTATGGTAGTAAGTTCATTTCTCCCCTTTTCTTCCCTTTCCACCTTTGGATCTGGAGGAATCGTTGAATGGATTTGAGTACCCTTTCTTCTTTGGATTTTCATGTGCCTTCCTTTTGTCTTGGTTTTTAGATTTCTAATTTTGATGACTGCTACCATCTTGCACAACAGGTGCATGCACCTTTGGGCCTTTGATTTTTCCCATATTGATGAGCTTGTTCTGTTCTTTCATTAGAGACTCAATAAAGACCTCAAGAGAATGAATTTTCTAGGTATCTCTAGAGGCGAGCCTAACTGAATGAAATGTGGATACAAACACTAATTATTCTAGACCAAGTTTGGAGAGAATGGTAAGAACCATTTGTTTCTCCTCCTTATATTTATCAACCCCGAAAGCCTTGAGTTGCGACAACACATCCTTATATTTGGTAATGAAATATTAGATATTTTCAAAGGTTTTTCCATCCAAAGTGAGAAATTCAACCTCGAGTATATGTCCCCTCATCTTGTATTTTTTTCCAAAAATTACTTCCATGGTGGTCTAGACTTCATTGGGGGTTTTATAGGAGGATATGTGAAAGAGGAACTCAGGAAAAATGAGACTGCAAATAGTTTCAAATGCTTCATCCATCCGATTCAGATACTTGGATTTTTTTTATGGTTGATGTGAGTTCGTTATCTTTGTCCATGGTTAACATATATAATCATATTCTTATAAGATGCGTTATCATATTATCCTTCCATGCAAAGAAATTGTACGGTGTAAGAACAAATTCTTTTGGAAATTCTATTTTTCACGTTGTCTTCAATATTCGGTACCTGCAAAATGATCGGGTGTGTGTTTTTCCTAGAAATACCTTGGCTTTGATACTGTGTAAATGTGGTTGAACCTACACAGATAAGATCTAGCTAGCAAAAATACATACACAATTTGTAAAGAAATGAGAAAACAAAGAAACAAGAGAGAAAGAATAGAAGAATTCCATTAACCAAATGAATGAATGATAATTTACACATGATATAATATGTATAACTCAACTAATGTGCACTGGAGGAGAAGCCAATGCACCATAGTGGTGGTATAGAGTGATTTGGACACGCATCGACAATTACGAGAGTAAACTGCCATCTAGTTTGAGTTAACTACTATCTCAATCTTTAGTTAACTGACTGAAATGTAATGAAGTTAAGAGGAGATCAATGAATCACGAGTAATGTGCTAGTATGGTGATAATCCCAAGGAAAATTATCATTAGTTGGTGATGATCCCAATGTTGCATGGTGATGAAACCAATGTGGCATCTAGAATCCACTCAACTAATCAAATTGAAGTGTGAACGGAAGAGAATATTCTTCTAGAATGTAGGAAAAATAATATTCTCCCTAAACTATAGGATACTAAATAATGACTAATAAACATCGGGAAAACGTTAGGAAAAAAGATCCTAGGGGTGTGTGAAGTATCTCCAGCAAGTGGATCTAACCATTGGTGGTTGTTGGAAATTGTTTGGGTTTGAAGGGTCATACAACTTTGGCCTAGAAAAAATGATGATAAAAAATTGCTACGAAATATCGACTACCATGTTGATCTGATAGACTCAAGGGTTCTCGGTGTTGCATCAAAAAAAATCCCTTTTACTACACTCTGAAATAATAGTACATGAGAAAGTATTCAAGAGGGTGACTCGCCAGTATTCATTATGTTCATCACGATCTTGTCTCAACAGAATATACAGTCACCAGGACAACTCGACTGGACCAATGTAGTAATTGAAATTGTCTCATTATTTTATTTTCCTTCTTTCATTCTTTCAAAGCACTCGACCAAGCGATCCCCTATATTCTGGTAGTCCAATGCATTCCTGTAACTCAATATTCATGTAGATCTTACTGTATTTCCATGTCATGCTCCACTATGGTACATCTTGTCTTCATGTTGACATCAATTCCAACATGATATTTCCATCAATACCCCTCTTTGGCATTGATGGCAACACATCATAAAACAAAATGCTCCCCTAACAATGAGTAATTTTTTACTGTTCTTTTACCCCCCTTTGACATCGATGTCAAGGTCTCTGATACCATAATGAGGTTCATCACCAATTGTTTATTGCTCAACCTTCTTTTGTTTTGAATGAAAGTACTTGTCATTTTTTTTCTTCCCCCCCCTGTCAACAACACTTTATTTTTATTTTTTATTTTTTATTTTTATTTTGTTTTGGTGAAATTTTTTCCATCCTCTATTTTTGACAGTTGCCCCTGTCAACATTTCTCCCCATGTCATCATGAGATTTTTTTTTATTGTATGGATATTTCTCCCAACTTTTTCCTTATATGTTTAAATTCTTCTTTAGGGAGGGGTTTAGCGAATATGTCTTCTATCTTCTCTTTTGAACCAATACTGCAATATTACCTTTTTGTGACTAAGTTGCTCTCTCAATAAATATTACTCCATGGGTATATGTTTGGTCTTTGCATGCATGACTAGATTCTTGGAGATTTTGATGGCACTTGTATTGTCACTTTTAATATCCTCCAATGTTTGTATCATCCATAAGATTTGAGTGCAACATTCAACAGCTGCAATATATTCGGCCTCTATTGTAGATAGTGAAATTGATGACTATTTTCTACTTGACCATGAGACTAGACATTCCCCTAAGAAAAATGCATTTCCACTATTGCTCGTTTTTTCATCCACACTACCATCTCAATCAACATTTTTGTAGGGAATTAGTTCAAATCCTTTATTCCTTGGATACCATAATCCAAAGTCTAATGTTCCCTTAAGATATCTAAATATTCTTTTGAAATCCATCACATGTGATTCCTTGGGAGATGATTGAATTCTTTCCACCATTCATACTGCCTGTGTGATATTGAGTCTGGATGCAGTCAAGTATAGTAGGCTCCCAACCATATATTTTTAGAGATTTGAATCTATAGAAGGTCACTAATCTTTTTTGCTGAGTTTGTAGTTGGTTCTCATTGGAGTGCTAAAAGGTGCACTTTCAACCATTCCAAAATTTTTAAGTATCTCTTTCAGGTATTTGGACTGAGTAATAAACATTCCTTTCGGTGACTGAGTGATTTGAAGTCCAAGGAATAAATTTATCTCTCCAATCATAGACATTTCAAACTCTTTTGAAATTTCTTGGGTAAATTTATGACTTGATTCATCATTGTTGCAGCCAAATATGATGTCATCCATGTAGACCATTGTGACTAACAAATTCCCTTTTTCAATTCTAAGATAGATATTTTTGTTAGACATGCCTCTTTTGAATCCTTTTTGCAGTAGGTACTTATCCATTCTTGCATATCATGCTCTAGGTGCTTGTTTAAGGCCATAGAGTTCCTTCTTCAATCTATACACTTGTTCTTATTTTCCTAGTTTTTCAAATCCTTCTCTATGCTCTGTGTAGACCTCTTCTTTTAGGTCTCCATTAAAAAATGCAGAATTTACATACATCTGATAGACTTTAAAATTATTAAAGCATGGGTATGCTAGAAATAACCTCATGACTTCCATTCTTGCAACTGGAGAAAAGGTTTCTTCAAAATCAATCTCTTCTACTTCTGCATACCTTTTGCACACCAATTTTTCTTTATTTATTATAACTTGTCCATCTTCATTAAATTTATTTTTAAAAATACACTTGGTCCCTACAACATTTTTATTTTTTGGTCTTGGGACAAGTTCCCAGGTCTGGTTTTTCTCTATTTGATCCAGCTCTTCATTCATGGATTTGATTCAATATTCATCTTTACTAGCATCTGCAAATGTTTTGGGTTCTATTAAGGATAGTAAGGATTGTACTAATTTGTACATCAATTTTCTTCTTGTTTCAACTCCAACACTTTTATTACAAAGGATTATATGTTTCATATGATCTCTTTGTACTCTCCTTGATGGTGCTTTTGTATCTTGTCTTGGTGACTCTTCTTCTGCATTTTCTTGTGATTCTTCTTCTTCTTTTTATTCTTCACATTGTGAGTCTTCCTTTTGTATGTATATATTTTCTTCATCATCATCATCTCTTATTCTTTCATTAATTTGTGGATTAAATTGAGATTTAATCCCTTTTGTTTTTAGATCATCCACTTTTACATTTGCACTTTCCACAATCTTCTATAGCCTTAGATTATAACATTTGTAGGCCTTTTTGGTGGATGAGTAACCAAAAAATATGCCTTCATTGATTCTAGAATCAAAGTTTCCTATGTTATCATCATCTCTCTTTATGTAGCATTTTCTCCCAAAAACTTCTAAGTGCTTAATTGATGTTGGTCTGCCATACTATAAATCATATGGTGTTTATCATATTTAGCTCTAAGTTGTCCTCTATTAAGTTTGTATACAGTTGTATACACTTCTTCTCTCCAATATATATCTGATAGCTTGGATTCATTTAGCATAGTTCTGGCTGCCTCTTGAACAATTCTATTTTTCCTTTCAGCAACTCAATTTTTTCGAGGAGTCCTTGGAGAAGAAAAGTGTCTTTTGATTCCATGAGTTTCACAAAACTCGTTGAATTTGTTGGAAGTAAATTTCCCTCCATTGTCTAACCCAAGACACTTGATTTTGATATCAATCTCATTTTCATCAAGTTCTTTGAAAGCTTTAAATTTTTCAAAAGCTTCTGATTTCTCTTTAAGAAAACACACCCAAGTCATTCTAGTATAGTCATCAATGAATGAAATAAAATAATATTCTCACTTTATACTCTTTGTTCTTGTTGTCCCACATAGGTTAGTATGAAAAATTTCTAATGGTTTTTAGGTAGAATAGTATTTCATCTTGAATGTTATTTTTTTCTTCTTCCCATGTTGGAAGTGCTTACAAACAAGCTTTGAAGTTTTATAATTTTTGGCATACCTCTCACAACTTTCTTGTTACTTACTTTTACCATATTAACAAAAATTATGTGTCCCATTCTTCTATGCCATAGCAAATTTTCATCTATTTGACTCATGCAACATTTTTCTTCTTTTTTTGTATTTAATATATAAACATAGTTTGGTGTCCTTGTTGCAGTAGCTACTAATTTTCTAGAGTCTTCTTTTCTTATATCACATTTTTTAGAGTAAAAATGAGAATGTGTCCTTGATTACATGTTTGGCTCACACCAAGGAGATTAGGTTTGAAATTTTCAACTAATAGGACATTTTTTTCTTTAGTTCTGTCATTTCCCAGATTGACTATCCCCTTGCCAAGTATTTTGGTAGAGACATCATCTCCAAATGTAACCTTTCCTTTCTTATCCTTTTTCAGGACGAGGAATTTGTTTTGATCTCCTGTCATATGTTTGAACACTCACTTTCAACATACCATTGACTTAATTTATCTTTGGCAAACAATGATACCTTACATTATGTTTGTTTTTGTTTTTCTTTCCATATCTTCTTATGTTTTTCTTTTAGAAAAATTGAAGTATTTGTCTTCATGGTAGATTCTAGTAATTTGAAATTACTAGCTTTATGACCATAATTGTTACATTTGTAACATTCAATGTTGCAATCTAGTAGTGGAGAAAATGAATTATAGTTTCTACTCCTTTGATTGTTGCTAGACTTGTTGTTCCTATGGCCATATCCTTGAACACTTTTATGATATTTATTTTTATAACCTTTACAATCTAATGCTTTATGCCAAAAATTATGACAAGAAAAATACTAGACAAGAAAGAGTTGTTGATACCTTTTTGGAGGATTTCTTATTGGAGTAGTATTTCTTTTGTACTCATTTCATTTTTGAGAGAGTGCATATCTTTGTTGAGTAGAGTTAGTCTTTGATCCAGATTATTTTTGGCATTAAATGAGAGAGGAGATATAATAAAGAAATGTATAGAGATATATCATATATCCAATAGCATAACAAATATATATCATAGATATATCCATAGACACAGAGATAAAGTAATACAAAATTTCTATTAATGAGCGAAATGTACAAAAATGTAGAAATACAGAGTGAAAGACTCGCTAGAATGGTGGTAGCTTATCTCTGAGAAGAGATGTGACGGTCATTCTCATTCTCAAGAATATGATGTTATAGTGAGGCTCCAAAGGCATTTTTAACATAAAGAAAATCCAAAACCCTAACCTTGGAAGATGAAAAGCCAATAGTTTTGTGGACCCCGTTTTGGGTAGTTTGGTGTATCAACTTCTCTGTGGTGTAACTTTGGAATACGATCTCCATTTGGGGTGCATGATAGTTCGTTTTAAAGGTGTTGACAAGGAGATTCATTTAGGGGGATCAATCAGAGCCTTCAAAAATCATTAAGGTTCCCGATCACGAAAAAGCGTCGTTTAGGCCCTCAAAATGGCCTTGGAAGTTTAGGACCTGAAAAACTGCTAAAAATAGTAAACTGCCAACAAATTGTTTGGAGTCAACTAGAATAGGTGGGTGGCCACTGATATCCACTTGGATCAATCTTTGTCTAGTTGTTTTATCTTTTGAAGGAGCTCTGAAGGGTGGCTTCATAAGTCTTTGGATTTTATCACTTTTCTATATTTCATATTTTAAGCCTTTATTAGTTTCCTTGTGATAATAACCCAGTCCATCCTTATTACGTAATGGTATTTGACTATTAAGGATGGCATCCAAGATTTTTGAACTACTTCCAATCTTTGAAAGGTTAGTTCCATTTTCAATTTTCCTTCTTAGAAGAACTATTTCAACCTCTGATTTTTCACAGTTTTGTTTCTTGTCATTAAGTCGTTTACGCAATATTTTTTCAGTTCTTTTAGCTTCTTGTAGTTGAGTTTGTAAATCAACAATGATTTATTTTGTTTTCTTGATGCTTTTTGAAACTTTTTCTTCTCTTGATTTGTGTTCTTCCTTATAACCTAACAATTGTTCTTTTAATGATTTGTTCTTCCTTCTATATCTTCTTAGTTCTTTGAGGTCCCTGATGAGTCATCCTTCAAGATCAACTTCTCCTTCAACTTCCAAAATTTATTCATTTTCATAAGTATTATCTTCATTAGTGTCAGTTTGAGTTTATATTCCCATAAATAGAACCTATGTATAGTCATATTCACTCATGTAAGATGAGCTATTGTCTTCTTTAGAATAAAAGATTTTTCTTTTTCTTATAGAATTTATTTTTGTATTGGGATTTACTCTTTTTATGCTCTTTCTAATTAAAATCTTCTTTATCATCACTATCGTTTTCCTTGGGATAAGGACATTTGGAAGCAAAGTGTCTAATTTTTCCATAGTTGAAACATTTGAAACGTAACTTCCCTTTGTATTTTCCAAATCCTTTCTTAAGTTTCTTAATGATTTTTTCTTCTTCCTCATTGGATTTTTATAAGTTTCTTTCATTCAACACATGTTCATGGTGTTTAGTTCCTTTTGATATTTTGAAGGTTGTTTCACCTTTTGAATGTTTTTCTTGTCATGTTATAATTTCATAGGCTATGATAATCCCATGTAGTTCATCCATTGTGAGTTTGTCAATATTCTCTCGATCTTCCAAGGTAGATACTTATGGATCATATCTCATTGGGAGTGATATTAGTACCTTCTGGACTACTATTTTTTCATCTAATTATCTTCCTAGTCCTTTAATTGTGTTGACTATTTCATCTAATCCTAGAAGATATTATGCAATTTTCTTCTTCTTTCACCTTAAATATTTCAAACTGCCCTCTATACATTTGAAGCTTTTCTTTATTGACTTTAGAATCTCCTTCATAGATTATTTGTAGTTTATTCTAAATCTTCATTTTTATTTACAATGCATGACTTTGACAAATACATTATTTTCTAATCCACCTAGAATTGCATTTACATCTCTTGAATTATCATTACAGAGTTTATTTGCAGTTGTGTCTGAAGAAGCAATTTATGGTACATCATAACCCTTTATCATAGATAGCTAGACATCACATCCCAGTGCCATTAGGTAACTTCTCATTCTTATACTTCGTAATGCATAGTTGTCTCCTTTGAATAGTGGAGCTATGTTTGAGGACATCCCTTCTTGTTGATCCATTATGGTTTCTTAGAATCTTCCTTCTAGTGATTAGAATGTGATGAAGGAACCCGTTCTGATACCAATTGTTGGAATATTTTTTAATACTGAGAAGGGGGGGAGATGAATCTATATTATTATTTTTCAATGATTTAAAACCACTTAATTATTAATTCTATAAAATCAAAACAAATGATAAAAAAAAGGTACAATACACAAAATTTAAACGTGGAAAACCTAACTTCACAAATGTTCTTTTTATTTTCAATAAATATTACATTTAATTTATGAGCTCCAACTCAAAGGAAGCACCAATTCCCTATTTTACTAGCAGCTACTGGAAGGAGGTTGAAATCCCCTATATTTTACCAGCATCGACTGGAGGGAAGCATCAAATCCCTAGTTTCTTCATCTATAACTGAAATAATGTTGCAACACCTTGGTTTACTAGCTTCAAATGGAAGGAGGATACAACCTCCTTTTCAGGATCTAACCTACCCTAATACCACCCAATCTCCATTTTTATGATAAGTACTTCAATCTTCAAATATTTATAATATTCTTTGGATTCTGCTACATATCTTTATTTACTTTCTTGGCCTCTGACTATGTTATTGATTTTCATATTTCAAGCACATAGACCCTCCATCTTTCATCAAGGAATTTCGTTTATATAGTCTTCCAATACCGTCGTGTACAACTGAACAATTGCACCTCTTCAATATAGGAATGCATCTCTTCATTGTAAGTATGTGTCTTTTCAATACAAGATATTAATCATACTATTTTAATTAATACAATGTCAATGAACCATTGTGCCTTTTTAGATCGTTTAATCACATTTTCAATTGGGTCAATAGTGATATAAAAATGAAAAGGCTTGAGTCTCTTTAAAATTGCAAGTGAAATTTGTATGTGATTGGGTAATAGGATAAAGTTAAACACACATAAAACTTAATGAGTTTTTACTTAATCATAAGAATCATAAAAAAACATAACAACCATCAAACTAAACACATTAACAAAGAAAAATTATAAAGACATTCACCCCTCTCTTGGGATACATCTCCTGGTGCAACTTCCAATGGATCATTTTAATTAATGCTCAAAGTGTCAAAATCAGTGCTTTACAATGCTCATAATGCAAAATAGATGGCTTCAATGGCTCCAAAACGTCCAAACCCCCCTAGTTGATCTCTTTGTGCACCTCGTTTGGCCAAAAACTGAGTTGGAATCACTTCCTGAAAGTTTTCCTAATTATTTGTTGTCTATCCTCCTCCAAAATGCACTTGTGTGAACTGAACCTAGATTCTGGGCATTTCCCATACCTAAACCCAACACCCATGCGTATCCCACAAATTTTGGAATTCTGTCGAATAGTTAGATGGATAAGCACCTAAAAGGGTGAAGGACATGATCGTATGGCCTCCATGTGGCCACATGCTAGCTCTAATTCCGAATCCATTTGAAACCTCTCGCATAAATGGTGGTCGTGTGTTAATGAAATGTGTCCACGGGCTGACACCTATGGTTCCTCATGCCCTCAGTTACAATGCTAAGGGTTAAGGTATGGTCGAGACCAAGGGAGAGGACTTAGCCCTGACCCTTTTTGCACCCGGATAAATCATAGTTCAAATTTAAATATTTGTACAAAGGTATATTGGTAAGAACCATATAGTAGGTGGGTTGGTAGCATGGCTTGCACAAACACCTTTCCACTTTCCCTGGAGTTTGTGGGTTCGACCCCTGTGGGCTCCAACCAAAATTTTAAACAACACAGGGGTGCCACGTGGCAACCCATGTCTGGGTCACATGGTACCATACCATTGGTCCACAACATGAGACATGTCGAACCCGTATAGGTCCACTTCATGTGCCAATCACCTTCCATGTCATCCTCTTCCACATCACCACTTTCCATGTGTCTGTATGTTCACCTGCCACATCACCAATATGACCTTGCCATGTTAGCAGTACGACCCTGCCATGTCAGACTGTAAGGTCTTTACAGTCAACAAAAAAATTGATTGTTTGACAAAGAGGACAGAAGGCAATATATCTCGCATACGAAGTCTGTTTGAACCCATTCAATTTGCGTTGGGATAGTTAAAATGAGGCCTATGCACGAGTCCATTTTCAAGAAATTCCAAGCACTTTGATTTTTGAGCATATTTTTATCCCCTGGATCACTTTTCCCCATTGGGAATCTTTTGGACCTCCAAAGGACTACTTTCAATCTATCTAAAGATGAGGGTATAGTTCCCTTACATTTCCAACCTCAATCCATTTGGTTTTTCTTGGATTTTTTCCTTTAAGACCAACTCGAAGGTATTCCATATTGTCAATGTTTCATGGAAACCTGCACAGGAGATCTAGCTAAAGCATGCACAAACAAAGCTTATCAAGAAAAGGAAGAGAGATGCATAGTGAAGAATGAGAATCAATGCATATTATGATTTAATCAATGAGTGAGTGATATTCACTCATATAGGCAATGACATCCTATAATTAGGAATGCATGCATAATAGTGATGGTCTAAGATTAGAAATTCTAAAATAGAACTAGTTAGTTAACTCCCAATGAACTAGTCTTAAAGTCTAAAATAGAACTAGTCAGTTAACTCCCAATGAACTAGTGTTAAAGTATAAAATAGAACTAGTCAATTAACTCCCATGGAACTAGTGTTACTCCCACTGAACTAGTGTTCCTGAAATAGAAATTTCTCCAACACAATCCCCTGAACATCACTATGGAGTAAAAAATGAGTCTCGGCTATTAGGCCATTTTAGGTACTCATGTACAATGAAACTAATGAACATTGAATAAAAATGAGGAAAGAGGGAAAACCACATGGGAACAAAACCCCCCCTCAAAAGATAATGTATCAAAATAAGAAAATGACAGCTACCAGGCAACTTTGTTCTTTACTACAAGACAATCCCACAAAGTCTGAAACTTCTTCTCAGTGAAATTCTTCGTGAAGATGTAGAAATATTTATGGATATGATGAAGTCCTTTGGAAATCTATCTAACCTTGTACCTCTTGATCCTTTGGACCCATCTTCACCTGAAAACATTCCTTTCTAGTGGAAGTGGAACTAGATGTGAAGTCTAATTCTTTAGATATGAGTCATACTCCATATGCATGGTTGCTTGCCGTAATGGATTTCCAACAGCCCTATTGTAGGTCTGTGGATCATTATATTGAACCATATAGCAATGCATGGGCATTGTAGGTTTTGAAGCTAGAAATACATGATAAGGCTCCTCATGATGAGATTGAGTCCTCCTCGAATCCAATGGATTCCCTGCAAGGTTACCTGTTTCCTGAAGTGAGGTCCGTGCCTTCTTGGGCATCTACTAAATCTTTGGTGTTGGCTTCTTATCTATCTATACTACTTGCTTATTTCCATGTACATAATATGAGTGTATGGAATAATCTCTAATGTCTGAAACTGATGGAAGAACAAGAGTATATGCATGTTGCACTCTAGTTGCATGCAAAGTACTCTCCTTATGTGTAAGTAGAATAGAGGAATCATCATAAAAAAACTTAGTGAATTTATACAACCTTGACTTGTGATCCACCTCACCAATTGCAATGATGGAATTGTCATGCATTTCAATTACTGAAACTGAATCTAATGTAAATTCAACCTTTTTACCTTTTTGAGTGATCTGATAAACTGAGAGCAGATTCATAGAAAGATTTGGAACCTGTAGAAAATTCTCAAAACTGCCATTGTGGAGTTCCACTCTCCCTTCTCCTGCTACTACTACTGGAGTATCACCCCCCATGAGAATAGGGGGTCTTGATCATGGACTCAAGGAAGAGAAAACTTCCACTTTCGATGCCATATGATGGGATGCACTGGAATCTATAATCCATGAATCAGATGAGGAATTAATTGCAACCGGAGCATGATGATTACCTTTCTTAGGAGCGGGATATTATTCCTTCTTCTTCTTGACTCCCTCTAAAATGAAGTTTCCAAGGTTTTTCTGCTGAAGTGCATGTGCCATAAGATCGATATGTTTCGTCATGCATGTAGATTCTTCATGATTTGGTTTATTGCAATAAGTGCACTTTTTCCCCTTCTTCTTATTCTTGGAATCTGAAGAGTCTTTGGAACCTAAAGAATCATTAAAGGGTTTATAATATCCCTCCTTCTTGTTATGTTTGGATGACCCTTTTCCATCATGCATGGTGAGTGCATGTTCTTTGGGATATTTCATGAGGCCCATCAATATGAGTTTTGTCTTCTCTTGTGTAAGAGACTCAATGAACTGAGCTAACGTAGGCAATTTTCAATTTGTTCCAAAAAGACATCTGCTAGAATGGAAATTAGAGACATATACATCATATTCTGGTCCTAGCTTGGCCAATATTGTTACAATAAGTTGTTTCTCTTGTGTAGAATTGTCAATACCACATTCACCAAAGCTCAAAACAAAGATTTAAATTTAGTAAATAAATCCTGTATATTATCAAAACTTTTAGTGTCTAAGGTATTCAACTCTACCTCAAACATATGACCTCACACCTCATCCTACTTTCCAAAGAGTCCTTCTAGGGTGGTCTAGATCTCGTTTGGAGTCTTGAATGCAACAACATGAAACCATAAATTAGTGGAGATTAACTCAAGAAGTAGTCATGTGGCCTCATCCTTACGGTTCTCCCATATCATATTCTCAATCACTGATGTAGGTTATGTTTATGTCGCCATCGTCAAATTATACAGTCCTTTCCTTCTGAGTTGGAATTCTACCTTGGGCTTCCAATCAAAATAATTGTATGGTGTGAGGATTACCACAAATTTTGACTGTATAATAGTTGTCCTATCCATCTCTCCCACTGTTTCTAAGAACCCCTAAAAATTTACTCTCAATCTACAAGTGAAAAATTAAGAAATCATGACAGAAAGGGCACTTTAAGTGAAAATTCATATCAGTTTCAGGAGATTCTCTTCCAACTTACTTTCTGATCAAACGATGAGGAATCTCTCCAAATGGTTGAAAACCCACTTGCATAATGGGTCGATTTAATTTCCATGTGGGTCATTTCCTCAAAACATTAATACTTTGGTAGAAATCACTGTGGAAAGGTACGACCACAGATTCATATCAATTTCAGGAGAATATCTTTCTTCTTGCATTATGAGAAAACGGTGAATTTTTCCAAACGATTGAAAACCCACTTTCAAAATGGGTTGATTTTCTTTCCACATAATTCGTTTCCTCAAAAATGCAATATTTTGGGAGAAATAACTGCTAAAAGGTATGACCACAGATTTATCTTGCCAAAACTTTGATTTTCCTTATTCTTCGGCTTGTTTGGCTTGCTCCAAGAAGCATAGCTTTGATACCATGTCAGTGTTTCATGGAAACCTGCACAGGATATCTATCTAAAGCATGCACAAACAAAGCTTATCAAGAAAAGGAAGAGAGATACACAATGAAGAATGAAAATCAATTCATATTATGATCTCATCAATGAGTGAGTGATATTCACTCATATAGTCAATGACATCCTATAATTAGGAATGCATGCATAATAGTGATGGTCTAAGATTAGAAATTCTAAAATAAAACTAGTTAGTTAACTTCCAATGAACTAGTCTTAAAGTCTAAAATAGAACTCGTCAGTTAACTCCGAATGAACTAGTGTGTGAAAAATAGAAATTTCTCCAACACCCCCCCTGAACATCACTATGGAGTAAAAAATGAGTCCTAAATATTAGGCCATTTTAGGTACTCATGTATAATGAAACTAATGACCAATGAACAAAAATGAGGAAAGAGAGAAAACCACATGGGAAGAACACCCCCCTCAAAAGATAATGTATCAAAAGAAGAAAATGACAGCTTGCTAGGCAACTGTGTTCTTCACTGCAAGAAGATCCCTCAAAGTCCGAAACTTCTTCTTAGGGAAAGTCTTCATGAAGATGTAGAAATATTTATGGATCTGATGAAGTCCTTTGCAACTTATCTAACCTTGTACCTCTTGATCCTGTGGACCCATCTGCACTTGAAAATATTCCTTTCTAGTGGAAGTGGAACCAGATGCGAAGTATGAATCTTTAGGAATGAGTCATACTACTTCTGCATGGCTACTTGCTGTAATGGATTTCCCATAGACCTGGATCAGTAGATTGAACCATATAGCAATGCATGGGCATCGCAGGTTCTGAAGTTGGAAATACATGAGAAGGCTCCTCATGTTGAGATAGAGTCCTCCTCGAATCTAATGGATTCCCTACAAGGTTTCTTGTTTCCTGAAGTGTGGTATGTGCCTTCTAGGGCATATGCTGAAGCTTTGGCGCTATCTTCTTATCTAGCTATACTACCTTCTTATTTCCATGTACAAAATCTTAGTGTATGGAATCATCTCTAATGTATGAAACTGATGGAAGAACAAGACTATATGCATGTTGCACTGGAGTTGCACGCAAATTACTCTCCTTATGTTTAAGTAGAATAGATGATTTATTGTCAGAAAACTTAGTGAATTTATACAACCTTGACTTGTGATCCACCTCACCAATTGCAATGATGGAATTGTCATGCATGTCAATTACTAAAACTGAATCTGATGTAAATTTAACCCTTTTACCTTTTTGAGTGATTTGATAAATTGAGAGAAGATTCATAGAAATATTTGGAACATGTAGAACATTCTCAAAACTACCATTGTGGAGTTCCATTCTCCCTTCTCCTACTACTGCTACTGGAGTATCACCCCCCATAAGAATAGGGGGTCTTGAGCATGGACTCAAGGAAAATAAAACTTCCTCTTTCGATGCCATATGATGGGATGCACCAGACTCTATAATCCATGAATTAGATGAGGAATTAATTGCAACCAGAGCATGATGATTACCTTTCTTAGGAGAAGTATATTCTTCCTTCTTCTTCTTGACTCCCTCTAGAATGAAGTTTCCAAGGTTGTTATGTTGAAGATCCTATGCCATAAGATCGATTTGTTTCTTCATACATGCAGATTCTTCATGATTCAGTTTATTGCAGTAAGTGCATTGTTTTCCCTTCTTCTTATTCTTGGAATCTGAAGAGTCTTTGGAACCTAAAGAATCATTAAAGGGTTTAGAATATCCCTCCTTCCTGTTATGTTTGGATGACCCTTTACATCATTCAAGGTGAGTGCATGTGCTTTGGGATCTTTCATGAGGCCCATCTGCATGAGTTTTGTCCTCTCTTGTGTAAGAGACTCAATGAACTGAGCCAACATAGGCATTTTCCAATTTGTTCCAAAAAGCTATCTGCTAGAATGGAAATTGGAGACATATACAATGTATTTTGGTCCTAGCTTGGCCAATATTGTTAGAATAAGTTGTTTCTCTTATGTAGACTTTTCAATACCACATTCACCCAAGATCAAAATCAAAGATTTAAATTTAGTAAATAAATCCTATATATTATCAAAACTTTTAGGGTCTAAGATATTGAACTTTACCTCAAGCATATGACCTTACTTCTCATCCTACTTTCCAAAGAGTCCTTCTAGGGTGGTCCAGATATCGTTTGGGTTCTTGCATGCAACAACATGAAACCATAAATCAATGAAGATTAACTCAAGAAGTAATCATGTGGCCTCATCCTTACGGTTCTCCCATTTCATCTTCTCAATCGCTGATGTAGGTTATGTTTATGTTGCCATCGTCAAATTATACAGTCCTTTCCTTCTGAGTTGTAATTTTTCCTTGGGCTTCTAATCAAAATAATTGTATGGTGTGAGGATTACCACAAAGTTTGACTATATAATAGTTTTCCTATACATCTCTCCCACTGTTTCTAAGAACCCCTAAAAATTTACTCTCAATGTGCAAGTGAAAAATTAAGAAATCACGACAGAAAGGGCACTTTAAGTGAAAATTTGTATCAGTTTCAGGAGATGATATTTCGACTTACTTTCTGATCAAACGGTGAGGAATCTCTCCAAACGGTTGGAAACCCACTTGCACAATGGGTTGATTTACTTTCCACGAGGGTCGGTTCCTCAAAACATTAATACTTTAGGAGAAATCACTATGAAAAGGTACAACCATGAATTCATATCAGTTTCAGGAGGGTATCTTGCGGCTTACGTTCTGAAAAAAGGGTGAAGAATCTCACCAAATGGTTGAAAATCCACTTCCAAAATGGGTCGATTTATTCTCCAACAAAGTAGTTTCCTTAAAAACGTAATATTTTGGGAGAAATAACTGCTAAAAGGTACCACCAAAGATTTATCTCGTCGAAACTCTAATTTTCCTTATTTTTTGGCTTGTCTGGCTTGCTCCAAGTAGCATAGCTCTGATACCATGTCAGTGTTTCATGGAAACCTACATAGGAGATCTAGCTAAATCATGCACAAACAAAGCTTATCAAGAAAAGGAAGAGAGATACACAATGAATAATGAGAATCAATGCATATTATGATCTAATCAATGAGTGAGTGATCTGCACTCATATAGGCAATGACATCCTATAATTAGGAATGCATGCATAATAGTGATGGTCTAAGATTATAAAGTCTAAAATAGAACTAGTCAGTTAAATCCGAATGAACTACTCTTAAAGTCTAAAATAGAATTAGTCAGTTAAATCCCAATGAACTAGTGTTAATGTCTAAAATAGAACTAGTCAGTTAACTCCCACTGAACTATTGTTACACCCACTGAACTAGTGTGTCGAAAATAGAAATTTCTCCAACACACATTCCCTCGTTTTGAAGTTCTCATCCTTCTTTCAAGGATTGTATCTTCATGCAGTTCTGAAAGATATTATGTCAAGAAATCATCTATGTAAGGAATATGAACATGCTCTCCTTGATCATCAATCAAAGGAGGCTCATACAATCTCAAATTCTCAACTTTGAAAACTGCATACATTTGAATATATGGAGGCAAATCCAAACAGAAGACATTGTTACCAATCTTTTCAAGAATCTTGAAAGGTCCAAATCTAATTGGTTTAAATTTTTTACCTTCTCCTTTAAGCCTCTCTTTTCTAATGTAAATCCAAAATTCATCTACAAATTGGAAACTATGATCAACATGATGCTTGTCATGTACTTGGCTTGGCTCTTTTCCAACTGTTCTTTTACCATTTGATGCACCAACTGAATTTTTGCAATGAACTTCTTTTCTTTATCAATGTCATATTGACCATCAATAGCAATATATTTCCCAAAGATAAAATCTAAAGGATATTTTGGCAAATAACCAAAACATGCCTCAAATGGAGATGTTTGAGTCAAAGAGTGCTTAGCCCAGTTGTAATCATGTTGAATGTAGTGTAGGTGCTCATCTAAAAGCTTATGATGCTTGTTGCAATAAATACAAAGAAGATGTACTATTGTTCTATTCACCACTTCTGTTTGACCATCAGTTTGTGGATGAAAAGTTGTTCTCTTTTTCATCTTGGTGTCCATGATTTCCCATAAACTTGATCAAAAGTTCCCAATAAATAGAGAATATCGATCATAAATAATGGATTTGGGCAACCGAAAATGTACTCAAACATTCTGAAAGAACATTTTTGTCATTTGTTCAACTATAACCTGCTTCTTACAAGGATTCAAAATACACATCTTGTTGAAACAGTGAACCACAACATAAAGATAATCATGATTCCTTTTAGACATAGGTAGACCTCCTACAAATTCCATGGAAATTCTTTCCCAAGGATGAGAAGGAACCGGAAGTGGAGTATACAAACCCAAATTTCTACTGCTAGGCTTACTTGTAGCACATAAAGAACATCCTCTTACATATCTTGAAACACTTTCATTCATTTTAGGCCAATAACAATACCTTTGCAAATAGCCACTGTCTTGCCTACACCAAAGTGGCCAACACTAAGATAAGAATGTGATTCTCTTATGATGTTGACTCTTTCACCCCATGGAATACATAGCTTTCCAAGATGATACAAAAGCTTATCATGCACATGGTAATCCAATTTATCAACTTGGTTAGAATGACACAAAGATGCATAAACCTTTTTAAAATCAACATCTAAAACATATTGTTCAATATAGCTCTCATGCATGGTAGAATTATGCTTAAGAATAATTGAAGCACTAACAATAGCCCTAAAATCATATCAAAAACTTTGGTATAAATGTCTTTCTTATACCTTATAACCAAGTGGAATTGTTGTAGAAAATCCATCCATCTGAATTGCCTTGCTTGTTGTATCTTTGTTTATGATTGTAAGTATTGCAATGGTTGATGATCTCTGTGAATGATAGTTTCTTTTCCCAACAAATAATGTTTCCATTTTTTCACACTTTTCACCAATGCATACAACTCCTTATCATAAGTAGGATAGTTAATCACAACATCATTAAAAGTTTTAGAATGAAAACAAATCGGCTTACCATGTTGTAACAAGACTACTCCCATTGCATAATTGCTTGCATATGTTTGGATCTCAAATGGTTGTATCCAATTAGGAAGTGCAAGATTTGGAGCCGAGCTAATCTTCTCCTTCAATGCATCAAAAGATTTTTGTTGCTTGCCTCCCCATTGGAAAACTTGCTTGATTCTTGTCACTGCATGTAATGTAGCTGCAATTGAAGAGAAGTTAGCAATAAACTTTCTCCAATATTGGGCTGCTCCCAAAACTCTTCTTACCTCTGTCACATTGTTGGGTTTGGGCCAATCCAAAATGACTTTGACCTCGGAAGGATCAATTTTCAGTTCTCCTTCTCCAACAATATGTCCCAAGTAAACAAGTGAGGTCTTTCCAAACTCACATTTAGACATCTTCACAAACAAAAACTATTTCTCTAAGACATCCAAAACTTGTTTTACATGCATAACATTCTCTTCATGAGATTTTATAAATATCAAAATGTCATCCAAGTAGACAATCACACAATCATCAATAAAAGGCCTTAAAACACCATTCAGGACTCTCATGAATGTAGTAGGGGCATTACAAATCCCAAATGGCATTACCATCCACTCAAACAAACCTTTCTTTGTTTTGAAAGTTGTATTCCATGTGTCTCCTTCAACAATTCTAATATGATGATATCCACTTCTCAAATCCAACCACTGATGATTTTAGGGGCTAAATTTCGCTCATGGGCTAATTTTCCATGTTTTTTCCAAAAATGCAATTCGCTATTTTAAAAATGATTTGCCCAAATTCTATAGGATAAAATTATTTTACCTTAAAAATCGCCAAAATTTTATAAAAACTATATAAAATACTTAGAAATTTGAATATTTTTACAAAAATATCGCCAAACATTTATAGTT
>ML791467.1:183040-222546 GCA_009831015.1 Picea engelmannii
ACAACACTTGTCTCAAGGGGAGGGGCATGTTAAGCCCTAATATTGGCTCATTACCCCTTAATTGGGGCATATTATATTAGCAATGTTATTTTATTTATGTCGGCTTTAGGCCATTAGTTGTAATTATACCTCCTAGTCTCCTAAATATACCAAGGAGACATTTTCATTTTGAATCATCTTGTACTTGAACATTTAAGTGGGGTAAAAGGAGGTTTCCCCCTTTAAGAGTCTTATTATCTGAAATTATCTCTTTTTCAAGGTGTTGAGTACTTTTTCTGACGTTTTTCTATGCTATATTGATATTTGGTTCTTAATATTTAATTTCATTTTTTGGGACAAATCTTGATGTACACGGGCTATGGTGGAGCAGCCTTCGTATACGCATGTTGTATAGTGTTGAAGATGCATACATGTGGAAAATTATATATTTTGTCTCTGGATTTTATCAATAGGAAAGATAAGTTTGCATAGGGAAATGGAATAAGGCCCTATGTGAAAGATTGCATAGGGTGAGGCAAGTCTTGCTATAACACTCAGACCAAGTAACTACAAAGTCATCCCTCCTTCATTTCCATTCTTCCTTTATGCATTTCTTTTTGTTTTTGGGGGGGTGCGCTATCCTAAAAAAGGGTGTCCATACATGTACACAGGCTATCCAAGGAAAACTCGTGTATGTACTTGAGAAGAAAACAGTCTGCCTATGTACATACACGATTGTGACCAAAACAACCCACATACACCCTCAAAAGCATGGAAAAAAAAAATCCAAGACCTAACTCCCTTTTGAACTATCATGGAACATGATGTATGTCAACTGGAGGGAGAGGGAAAACGAAGATATTGATATCATGGTCGATGAAGACCCTATTTCCATTGCTGCATTGAAACAATGTGGGTTGTGGAAGTTCTTTCAGTTTCCATTTATGAGGGCACAACCTAGGTTACTGAACACCCTGGTTGATTAATGGAATTTAGATGCAGAGGCATTTATGATAGAGGGGCGGTCGTTGACTCCAGTGACTGAGGACATATACTTCTTGATTGGCCTCTCGAGGAGAGGGGAAATAGTCAATCTACACACTTTTCCCTCTGGGCCTTTCAACATTGAAGACTACATTAGGATGCATTGCGAGGTCAACATTGAGAAAGTAGGTTCTCAAGTGTCGATTGACAAGATCACCAACTTGTCACTAAAGGTGATCCTATTACTCATTGGGTGGATCAATGGATCTGCAACCCTACAACAGGCTTCCTGGGTGCACATGCATTGTGAAATTCAGTGCCTGGATGGACATATTTATGATTGGAGAATGACCATGCTCACTTGCATGAAGAGGAAGATGATAGAGTTTCGAGAGTGTAGAAACAAGAAATTCGGATTTGGCACCATCCTATTATCATTCTTCTTCGAGAGGGTTCCCAGTTTGAGTCCCAAAGAAACTGTACGGGGGCATGTGTCCTCCTTCCCATTGGTATGCACATGGGAAACACTGCTTCCACGATAGGGGTAGGGAGGACCATAGAGGCCTTCGACAAATGTATATTTTATGCATAGATGTGGGACTAGTGCACCCGACAGACTTCATGAGGACTCGACGACGTCCTCGACCAGATGTGTGACCAACAGAATCTAGTGTACCAACAACTGTAGGGGGACCTCTAGCCAAAGAGGATGAGAGAGTTTTTGATGCAGGAGCATATCAAGCGAGCCAGGGAAGAATCCAAAGATAGTTGGACAAGCACCCAATACAAATTTTTAATTTTCCTTGAAGTTATTGCGTGATCTTAAATGATATAATTAAGAAGGAGCACACTTGTATAATGTAACCGGACCTTGAGTGATTTTCTCTCGTCCTTAGTAGGTAGAAATCATTTATGGTAGTTAATGCAAGTAGATAGAATTCAATTCTAGATTAGACAGTTTTAGACTGAGAGAGAGAAACAGAATATAGACACCCTCATTTGTGTATTGTAACATTATTATGAAGAGTAGTGGAGAGCATAGAGGAGAAGCAGAGAGCTGTGTCTGAAAACACCCATGTATAGAAATTTGAATTAATAGAGAAATCTTTGATTCAAATTCATGGTGTCGTGGTTATTCTCTGTGTATGTATATTGAATGCTATGCTCATGGTTATTTTACTCTTTCCACTGTACATTTTCTTTTATGCTGTGTATGAATGATTTATTGTTGAATGTTTGAAATCTGAGAGAGAGAGAGAGAGAGAGTAAGGGAAATGAGTTTCAATTGTTTCTCTATCTGAGTAAGAGTTCCTGCAAGGAGTGCAGTTGAATTGTCCGCAAGGAGTGCATTGACAAAGAGTTTAGAGGTTTGTCTCTGAAAGCTCAAACTAGATAACTTTTGTTCTCATTCCCTCAGAAGTGAAGTCAGGCACAGGAGCCATGCAAGGAGTTTGCAAGCCGATTAAAGCCTCAGGGTTGCAAACCTGAGCGAAGTATTGAGAGACTGTTGGTGCAAGTGTGCATAGAGTCGAAGGGAGTCAAGCATTTGAAAGTGTTTGAAGGTTTACCGCAAGGAGTGTGAGCAGGGGTTTTCTGGAAGGCTCAGAGTTGTAGAAATCTCAGAAGGAATTGGACCTTCGAAGGAGTCGAAGGGAGGCAAGAGGCCAAGTACCTTGGAAGTTTGAAGGAAGGCGTAGTGATGTGGGATCCGCAGGAGGACAAGTTCCATGGAGAAAAATACCTTTTATAGTTTGTGCACACATCCTTGAGAGAGGAAAGAATGAACGGTCAAAATTCTCTATGGAGAATTTGCGAAGTCCCGTGAGCTGTTAGATATCATGGAGGAGTAGGGGAGATACAACGAGTATTCCCAAATGTTATAATCTCAGGAGGAGTAGATCCGTAGATCCAATCCACAAGGGTCATTGGATTTACATGGGAATTTCTATTTTCGGGATTTCGTAGGTTGAATTCCCAAAATCTTTGTAACCGGACTCATGAAATCACGAAACACGAAGTCCTGAAGGGATAGAAGGATTGTGTGGGCCACAGAAAACAACAGAGTGGACAGGTGGTGCACTATCAACACGGAGTCAACAGTGTTGACCATTTCGGAGTTTCGTGAGTTGAAGTCCCGAAAGCCTTGCATCAGGACTCGTGAACTCGCGAAGTGAGAAGTCCTGAAATGGCGAGAAGTATATTTGTGGGGCCAATGCTGAGAAACATGTCAGAGTCTGACGCTTTAGGATTTTGAGGAATATAGCATCGAGATTTCAGGTTCATGGAGCAGAGTTGCATGTCATCGCAACTCGTGAACTCGTGAAAAGATGAAAAGCGGAGTTGACTGTTTCGGAAGTTAGGGATTCGGGGGTCATAGTGAGCATGCAATCGACCACAGGATTCACGATATCGTGAAGTATGATTCCCTGAAGCGTGAGGGACGAATCTCACGAGGTTCCACTGTGGATGTAGATTTCCCAAAAGGGAAATAGAAGAGAGTTTTAGAGTTCTTCAGGCCAACGAGAGAAGAACGATCTTGTGTATATGGACTTCCTGGCCTGCAGGTTGAGGAGGGTTGCGTCAGGTTTGGTATCAGAGCTCAGAAAGGTTCTTTTCTTTTTGTAGTAGAGAAAAGGAGAATTCACCATGCCGCCAAGGAGAAGGGACAGACAAATACCTAATCTGCCAGAGGAGAGGGAAATGTCGAGAAGAAGAGGTAGGCAGATGACTGATCCCGCTATGGAAAAAGAAATGTGTGATTTACGTGCCATACTTGAAGACATGGAGACAACACAAAGGCACACAGTCAGTGTTGGGGATCTTAGTGATTCTAAAGTGAAATTGAGGCTGAACATGAAGAAGAAGTTGCAGCAGAAGATGCAACAAACGAACGTTTGATTAAAGCTATTGCAAGAATGGGTGAAAGAGCGAAAATGGACATTCCAGTTAATGAGGGAAATTTGGATGCAGAGGAGCTTCTAGATTGTATTAGAGCCCTAGACACATACTTTGACTATGAAGATGTTTAGTAAGACAAAAAGGTCAAGCATACTGTCACAAGATTGAAGGGACATGTAGCATTGTGGTGGGATGAACTACAAGCTGACAGACGCTGTAAAGGAAAGCAGAAGATCAAGAGCTGGGATAGAATGATCATGAAGATGAAGGCATAATTCATCCCTAGAGATTACCAGATTACTCTATTCAGGAGAATGCAGAACCTGAGACAGAAGCTGATGACAATGAAAGAATACACTGAATAATTCTACAAGCTGAACATCAGGGCAGGTCATCGGGAAAGAGATGATGAAAAAGTTGCCAGATACCTGAATGGCCTGAGATATGAAATTTAGGATGAGATGAGCATGGTAACCATATGAATGGTGGAAGATGCTTATTAGATGGCTCTAAAAGATGAAGAGAATTTGAGTTGAAAGTAGGGTCAAAGAGGTCGAGGCAGAAGTCAGACTAGGGGAAAATCAGTTTCCCAGGATAAATATCAGAAGCCCAAGGAGGACTGGAAGAAACCTCAGACTCAAACTGAGAGAGGTGGAATCTCACAGCAAGGGAAATATGATGAACAGAGAGGGTAGCATACCGAGAAGAGAGGAGATTATGCTGATAATAATCTTTTTCCTCGTAGCAGAGGTAGAGTAAGAGGAAGAGGTGGAGTAATAAATTGCTTCACATGTGGAAAGAATGGGCACAAGTCTTATGAGTGTCCAGATAAAAATAAAGAGAGTGGAGAGACTCACATCGTTGAAGCACAGAGGCAAGATGTTGAGGCAGAAGATGCTGAAGGTAGAAGATCGTTGATGATGCGAAAAGCTCTTTTGACACCGGAAAAGGAGGTGGAGAGTTAAGTCCAAAGAACCATACTTTTCTGGACTGCTTGCAAGACCAAGGAAAGGCTATGCAAGGTCATTGCGGACAATGGTAGCATAGATAATCTCATTTCTATAGATATGGTAGAAAAGATGGAGCTGGAGATGATTGATCATCCAAGCCCATATAGAGTTTTGTGGATACAAAAAGGACATCAGGTAGCTGTCACTAAATATTGCTTAGTTGAATTTAAGATAGGAGGATATAATGATAAGATACTATGTGATGTCATTCCTATGGATGTTTGTCATCTATTTTTGGGTAGACCGTGGAAATATGACAGAAATGTGATTCATGATGGGAGAATGAACACATACACCCTAGAGAAGAATGGGAGGACTCACATGTTGCTTCCAATCAAGGATAAGGAGGTGAAACCCGCAGTAAGAAACACTGTACTTCTCATGAGTGGGAAGGAACTTCTTACAAAGGTCAATAAGGAGGAACCGCAGTTCATTTTGGTTAGGAAACAGAAGATTGTTTTGACCAGCACAAGGGTGGATGATTTACCAGAAGAAGTTTAGGAACTACTGGAAGAGTTCGCTGACATAGTAGTGGACGAACTACCTCGTTCGTTGCCACCGATTAGAAGTGTGAGTCATCATATTGATCTCATACCAGGAGCCAGTTTTCCAAATAAAGTCACGTACAGATTGACACTGCAAGAGAATGAAGAGGTCAAAAGACAAGTCGAGTAGTTGTTGGACAAAGGGTTGGTCAGAGAAAGCTTGAGTCTGTGTGCTATTCCAATAGTACTCAGTCTGAAGAAAGACGAAGGCCAGAGGATGTGTACTGACTTGAGGGTGATTAACAAGATAACCATCAAGTACTGATTTCCATTACCAAGGATGGATGATCTGATGGATTGCTTGAGTGGAGCAAAGTATTTTTCAAATATTGATTTGAAAAGAGGTTATCACCAAATCCACATGAGAGAAGGCGATGAATGGAAGACAACATTCAAAACCAACGAAGGGTTGTATGAATGGCTTGTTGTGCCATTTGGCTTAACAAACGCACTGAGTACCTTCATGAGGTTGATGAACGAAGTCCTGAGGGATTTCATCGGAAAATTTGTTATCATATATCTGGATGACATACTGTTTTTCAGTAAAATAGTGGCAGAGCATCTGAAGTATTTGATTATAGTGATGCAGAGATTACAGTAGGAGAAGTTGTTGATAAACATGAAGAAATCCTCATTCATGAAGATAGAGGTCATTTACTTGGGATTTGTTATTTCTGCAGATGAGTTGAGGATGGATCTAGATAAGGTGGAGGTAATCAAAAATTGGCCATCACCGAAGAATATCTTTGAAGTGAGAAGTTTTCACGGATTGGCTAGTTTCTACCAAAAATTCATCAGGAATTTCAGTGGAATTAGTGCAACGATGATGGATACAATGAAGAAAAGACACAAATATTTTCAGTGGACAGAAGAGGCTGAGAAGAGTTTTAATCTGTTGAAGAGGAAGATTACAGAACAACCAATTCTGGTGTTATCGGATTTTTGAAAGACATTTCAAGTGAAATGCGATGCAAGTGGATTTGCAATAGGGGCAGTCTTGATTCAAGAGGAAGGGATGATAGCATACTTTAGCGAGAAGTTGAATGAAGAGAAAGTGAAATACTCCACTTATGACAAGGATTTTTATGCTATTATTCATGCATTGAAAAAATGGAGACATTACTTGATCTCGAGAGAGTTTGTCTTATACAGCGACAATCATGCATTGCAGTTTGTGAATCAATAGAAGAAGTTGAGACAAAGACATGTAAAATGGGTTGAGTATATGCAGAATTTCACTTTTGTGATTAAACATATTTCTGGTACTGCTAACAAAGTTGTTGATGCTTTGAGTAGGAAGTGTTTGCTATTGCAAGAGTTCAGAGTCAAAACGTTCGGTTTTGATGATCTCAGGGACATGTATAGAGATGATCTAGATTTTAAGGAGGCGTATGAAGCAACTGAGAATCCAATTCTTGGGGATAGAAGTCAATGGAAAGAATACATGATCTAGGAAGGATTACTGTTTAAAGGTAATTAGCCGTGTATTCTGAAATGCTCCATGAGGGAGAATTTACTGAAGGAGAAACATAGTGGAGGATTAGCAAGACACTTTGGTCACGACAAGACATTCGCAAAATTGAATGAGTCATATTTTTTTCTAGGAATGCGAGCAGACGTCAAGAGATTCGTGGACAGATGTAGAATTTGTCAGCATTCGAAGGGAAGGAAGTAGAATGCCAGATTTTATCAACCATTTCCCATACCTGAGAGGCCATGGGATGCAATCGGCATGGATTTCATATTGGGTTTGCCAAGAACACAAAGAATTTTTGACTCAATCTTTATGGTGGTGGATAGATTTTCCAAGATGGCACACCTCATTCCATGTCAGAAGACCAGTGACGCCACTCACATTGCGAATGTGTTTTTCAAAGAGGTCATTCGACTTCACGGGTTACCAAAGAGCATATTTTCAGATCGAGACACTAGGTTCATAGGACACTTTTGGAGGACCTTATGGAAGAAGCTGGGTACTAACTTGTCATTTAGTTCAGCTTATCATCCTCAGACGGATGGACAGACAAAAGTGGTGAACAGAAGTCTGGGAGACTTGCTGAGAAGCCTGGTGACAAAACACCATAGCCAGTGGGACAACATATTACCACAGGTAGAGTTTGCTTATAATGACTCGATTAATAGAAGAACAGGGCAAAGTCTGTTTCATATTGTCTATGGAATGCAACCGAGAGGAATTTATGAACTGAGAGATTCAGAACAGAATGCAACGAGGAGCGCTAGTGTAGAATATTTCGCAGAGGTGATGAAAGAACGTCACAGCCAGGTGAAGGAGCGATTGCAGAATTCAAGCCTGGAATATAAGCACATAGCAGATCAACACAGGAGACAACTTCAATTTGAGTTTGGTGATTTGGTTCTGGCACATTTGAGAAAGGAAAGTTTCCCAAGAGGAACATATAATAAACTGAAGATGAAGATAATCAGACCATGCAAAGTCTTGAAGAAATTTAGGGCGAATGCTTACAAGATTGAATTACCTGATGGGATTGGAATTTATTCGATATTCAATATCTCATATTTGTACCCATATAAGGCTAAGGAAGCAGGGACAGGAAATGAGTAGCCATTGGTCCAGTGGACAAAGCAGATGCCAGTTGCAGATAAGCCACAGATGGAGCAAATACTGGATAAAAGAGTGAGCAAGAAAACCAGGTAGAAAGAATATTTTGAATATTTGGTCAAGTGGAAGGGCCATCCAATTGAAGATGCCAGCTGGGAGAACGAATCAGAGATCCAGAAGCATGGACAGACCATGTGCGAGCTCATGGATAGGAGCCCATGAAAATTTTCAAGCGAGGGAGTATTATGCAGGAGCATCTCAAGTGAGCCAGCGCGGAGTCCAAAGACAGCTGGACAAGCGCCCAATACAAATTTTGAAATTGCCTTGAAGTTATTGTGCGATCTTAAATGAGATAATTAAGAAGGAGCACACTTGTATAATGTAACCGGACCTTGAGCGATTCTCTCTCGTCCTTATTAGGTAGAAATCATTTATGGTAGTTAATGCAAGTAGATAGAATTCAATTCTAGATTAGACAGTTTTAGATTAAGAGAGGGAAACGGAATATAGACACCCTCATTTGTGTATTGTAACATTATTATGAAGAGTAGTGGAGAGCATAGAGGAGAATCAGAGAGGTATGTGAAAACACCCATGTAAAAAAATTTGAATTAATAGAGAAAGTTTTGATTCAAATTCATGGTGTCATGGTTATTCTTTGTGTATGTATATTGAATGCTATGCTCATGGTTATTTTATTCTTTCCACTGTACATTTTCTTTTATGCTATGTATGAATGATTTCTTGTTGAATGTTTGAAATCTGAGAGAGAGAGAGTAAGGGAAATGAGTTTCAATTTTTTCTCTATCTGAGCAAGAGTTCCTGCAAGGAGTGCAGTTGAATTGTCCGCAAGGAGTGCATTGAAAAAGAGTTTAGAGGCTTGTCTCTGAAATCTCAGACTAGATAGCTTTTGTTCTCATTCCCTCAGAAGTGCAGTCAGGCACAAGAGCCATGCAAGGAGTATGCAGGCCGAGTAAAGAATCAAGGTTGCGAACCTGAGTGAAGTATTGAGAGATTGTTGTTGCAGGTGTGCGCAGAGTCGAAGGGAGTCAAGAATTTGAAAGTGTTTGAAGGTCTGTCGTAAGGAGTGCGAGCAGGGGTTTTCTGAAAGGCTCAGAGTTGGATAAATATCAGAAGGAATTGGACCTTTGAAGGATTCTAAGGGAGGCAAGAGATCAAGTACCTTGGAATTTTGAAGGAAGGCGTAGTGATGTGGGATCCGCAGGAGGACAAGTTCCGCAGAGAAAAATACCTTGTATAGTTTGTGCAGACGTCCTTGAGAGAGGAAAGAACGGATGGTCAGAATTCTCTGTGGAGAATTTGTGAAGTCCCATGAGCCGTTAGATCTCATGGAGGAGCAGGGGAGATACAACGAGTATTCCCAAAGGTTATAATCTCAAGAGGAGTAGAGCCGTAGTTCCAAGCCACAAGGGTCATTGGATTTACATGGGAATTTCTATTTTCGGGGTTTCATAGGTTGAAGTCCCAAAATCTTTGTAATGGGACTCACGAAATCATGAAACACAAAGTCCCGAAGGGATAGAAGGATTGTGTGGGCCACAGAAGACAACAGAGTGGATAGGTGGCGCACTATCAACACAGAGTCAACCGTGTTGACCATTTCAGAGTTTCCTGAGTCGAAGTCCCGAAAGCCTTGCATCAGGACTTGCGAACTCATGAAGTGCGAAGTCTCTAAATGAAGAGAAGTATAGTTGTGGGGCCAGTGCCAAGAAATGTGTCAGAGTTTGACGCTTCGGGATTTCGAGGAATATAGCATCAGGATTTCGGTTTCATGGAGCAGAGTTGCATGTCATCGCAATTGCGAACTCGCGAAAAGCCGAAAAGCAGAGTTGACTATTTCGGAATTTCGGGATTCAGGGGTCATACAGAGCTGGCGCTCGACCACAGGATTCGCGATATCACGAAGTACGATTCCCTAAAGCATGAGGGAGGAATCTCATGAGGTTCCACTGTGGGTGAAGATTTCCCAAAAGGGAAATAGAAGAGGGTTTTAGAGTTCTTCGGGCCAAGGAGAGAAGGACGATCATGTGCACATGGACTTCCTGACCCGCGGGTTGAGGAGGGCTGCATCAATTTTGAGACAGGTGGAGCGGATCCTAACCATGCTCACTCACACAGTTCCTATGGTCAAGATCGAGGATATATCACCTTCTATGTAGCCTCATGTAGTGGGGGGGCCATGGACTTGGGTCCAACTTTTTCGGCATTTGGCTAATGCTGTCATTCATTACAGCAGGGCCAATAGGCCCTGAGCTTAGACAGGATAGACTTATTATGTGCTGAGAGCACTCTTTTGTATATTTTTGAGGGCATAAGCCCCAAGATGTATTGTTGGCCCTTGACCAAGTTTTGGGAGATCCTTGGTCAAGTTTGACCTATTTTGGGACTTCGATAGCCTATTGAAGGCGAAGCGCAAGATGAAGTAGAGATCATGGGATCTCGACCCCTTTTTTGGGTCCTTTTTGGGATTTGGGATTATGTAACAGGTATGGGTATGTCGACCCATGGGTTTACCCATGTTTAGGCCTATTTTGTAAAGTATAAATAGATTTCTAGGCAATGTAAGGAGGGGCACATATGTATATCTGTGTGATGGTAGGGTAAGTGCTAAGTATGGATTGTATATGCTTTGTGCATACTATGTCAGACTTGCAGAGCTACGTGAAAGTAATTGTTAGAAGGCTTGGTGTTGTACACTAACCTGAAGAATCTTGACTGAAGATAATAAAGAAGAATATTTGGTGGATGTATCCCCAGGGTGGGGATGTAAACGTACATGCTATGTTGCTATGATTTGTGCGATGTGTTTATGTTTTTATGTCTTCATGATCTAGATTTTATGAGCAGAACAAAATGAATATAGATTATTGACAGGTTCTTAACACAACATAATAGAGATATAATAAAACTGGTTTTCTATTCAATAATGAAATAAGCTGAAACTGTAAAATGCAGCAGAAACAAGCTTGCTGGAATGGTGTCGGCTTATCTCTGAGAAGAGATGTGACGGCAGCGTGAATTTGCACGAAAAGGGTTACAATGAGGCTTTGAAGGCCTTTTTACAATAAGAAAGAATTCCAAAAAACAGATACATCCAAAATCCTAACCCTAGGAGATGAGGCACCAAAAGTCATGTGGGCCCCGTTTGGGTAAGTTAGTACATCAACTTCCTGGGGTCGTAACTTTTGCATACGATCTCCGTTTTAGGTGTGTGATAGCCCGTTGGAAAGGTATCATCAAGGAGATTCATTTTGGGGGATCAATCATGCCTTTGGATATCATTGAGGAGATTGATCCTATAAAACCTTCATTTAGGCCCTCAAAATGGCCCCGAAAGTTAAAACTGCTAAAAATAGTAAATTGCCAAAAATGTCAAAAAACTATTTTGAGCCAGTTGGAAAATGTGGGTGGCCACCGATATCCATCTGGATCACTTCACTTGCTAAGTTATTTGATATAGATAGATAGACCTGTTTATGCTTTGTGCTAACGATGTATATGGATGTTAGATCTGAACTATGTGAATGTGATTACTGCTTGAATCTGCTAGACCTAATCTACCTCTCTATGATAAGTGCTTAGATACATCAGATCTGAATGAATGATGTGATGCTCTATTTTATCTGTGGAGTAGATAGTGGTAAAATATTGATGAATTATCGATGCTAAGTGCTCTGTTAACTATTACAATCACAAATCTGTGTCCCAGCTAAGGTTGCAGACACCTGAGTCCTGCAACCACCCCTGCCTCTATCTCAGGTGAGACTTCATCTGCTTCTCAGGTGTTGTTGAAAGGGATGGTAGTTAGTGTTTTGTTGGTACGTTGTTTTAGAGTTGAACCCTGGGTCTGCCCCTATGCCAACAACGATGCAGTTTTCCAAGAGTTCACTCAATAGGAGGTTGTGTCACAACAACAAGTCGAAGCATCTCAAGCCACGCTCAAGGATTTTGAAGCAGAACTACCTAGACCAGAGTGAATCAAGGTGAGTGATAGGTGAGTGTTGGGGGCATGTTTTACCTTGACCAAGTTTTGGGAGATACTTGGTCAATTTTGATTTATTTTGGGACTTTGACAGCCTGTCGAAGGTGGAGTGTAAGACGAAGAAGAGATCATGGGATATCAACCCCTTTTTGGGTCCTTTTTGGGATTTGAGATTATGTAATGGGTATGGGGATGTTGGCCCATGGGTTTACCCATGTTTAGGCCTATTTTTTAAATTATAAATAGATGTCTAGGCAATGTAAGGAGGGACACATATGTATATCTATGTGATATTGGGATAAGTGCTAAGTATGGATTGTAGATGCTTTGTGCATACTGTGTGAGACTTGTAGAGCTACATGCAAGTAATTGTAGGAAGGGTTGGTGTTGTACCCTAACCCGAAGAAGGAGGATCTGGTGGAGTGCATGCAGATCTCCTGTCTTCTGTGGAGTAGGATTTTGATGCTATGTGCCTGTAAGAAGCTTCACTAAAGATAATAAATAAGAAGATTTGGTGGACGTAGCCCCAAGGTGGGGGTGAACCAAGTAGATGTTGTGTTGCTATACTTTGTGAAATGTGTTGATGTGTTTATGTCTTCACTTTCTAAGTGCTTTGATATAGATAGATAGATCTGTTTATGCTTTGTGCTAAAGATGTATATGGATGTTAGATCTGAACTATGTGAAAGTGCTTAGTTCTTGAATCTACTAGATCTAATATACCTTTCTATGATAAGTACTTAGATACATTAGATATGAATGAATGATGTGATTCTCTGTTTTATCTATTGAGTATATAGTGGTCAAATATTGATGAACTGTCGATGCTAAGTGCTCTGTTAAGTATTACAATCATAAATATGTGTCCCAGCTAAGTTTGCATACACCTAAGTCTTGCAACCACCCCTGCCTCTACCTCAGGTGAGACTTCATCTGCTTCATAGGTGTTGCCAAAAGGGCTTGTATTTAGGGTTTTGTTGGTGCGTTGTTGTAGCATTGAACGCTAGGTCTTCCCTTGTGCCAACATGTATACCAGATCTTATTTTTGAGGCATTCGCTCCCACCTATGTACTCTGACAGTTTTTGACATATATATATATATATATATAAGTTTTATGGATCACATTTTTTACAAATGTATGTACATGTGTATGTGTGTGCTCTTTTTTATGTGTGTGTAAGATGACAATCTAATACTTGATTAGATAGAGTATCTGTCATTTGATTTAATCTCATAGGAACATGGATATACCTAATGTAATCAAAGTAACATTCTAAGATACATACCCTAAGGAAACGTCGGTGTAAAGTAGGATCATAAAAGAGGTAAAATCCATTTAACTAGAACACAACTAGCTGAGCATCTAAGTAGACGTGGAGGTGGGAGATGCCATGTGACAAAGAATCACAAAGAAAATCTATCACTGCATTGTACTAGGCGACATTGTTTGTGGTGTCACCTAAACAGATACCTCCAGAAGATAGCAATTGGCCTTTGGGTGTGAAAATTACCAAAGATGCAGAAGCGAGCCTCTGAGTGTGTCGACTAGCACCATATGTGAACCCAAAGAACACCTCTGATTCACTTGACATTTTCCACAGTGAAAAATATGACTTAAATAAGGATATGTCCATAAAACAAAAAGACAAAAAACTGTATAAGAACTATACAT
Source organism: Picea engelmannii (assembly GCA_009831015.1). Classification (NCBI taxonomy): domain Eukaryota; kingdom Viridiplantae; phylum Streptophyta; class Pinopsida; order Pinales; family Pinaceae; genus Picea; species Picea engelmannii. Next base: position 196,714 of record ML791467.1, read on the forward strand.
ATGTACAAGAAGTCACCCAAGTGACCAAACTAAGAGTAATACTTCTTGAGGTAGAGCCCATTTCTAGTCTTTGCCAAGGAATTTCCCTCAAATGCAACCAAACGATAAGTGCCCTTATTTAAGACCTCTTTCACGATGAAAGGTCTGAACCACATGGGTTTCAACTTGCCTGCCCCCAGGGGATCCTTGTCTTGATCATAGACTAGGACAAGATCGCCTTTAGATAAAATATGAGGATGAACGTATTGATTATATTGACACTTGAATCATTTCTTGTGAGCCTCATTGGCCGACGCTGCATCATGGCGTTGCTAATCGATACACTCAAGATATAATAGGCATTCCTCAAGAGGTGAAGTGTCTAGCAATAAATCTACTACCAAATTTAAATACGAGATTTGGCACTCAATAGGCAAGACTACTTCCAGCCCATATAGGAGTTGAAAAGGTGAGAAACTGGTGGCATGATTTATAGACGTTCGATAGGCCCATAATGTTGAGTAACACATCAAATGCCAATTTGAATTCGTAGAATTGATCCTTTGTTGAAGAATAGTCTTGAGGGACTTATTCACAGTTTCCACTTGACCATTTGCTTGTGGGTAGTAGGGTGATGAATGTTCTTGCCTCAACCCAATATTTGATGTTAACTCAGACATCATTTTGTTCTGGAAGTGAATACCATGGTCAGTGACAATCTCCTTTGGTATGTCGAACCTTGCTACTATCTGGTTAAAAATGAAGAGAGTTGTTGTTTCTCCATCATTGTTGAATGTTGGCATGGCCTCGACCCACTTTGTGAAGTATTCTACCGCTACGATGTTATAATGATGCCCCTTGGATGAATCTGGGTGGCACGTAGTAAAATCAATTTCCCACTTAGTGAAAGGACCCACAATGATGACAGGAAACATGGGAGCAGAATGTGCCCTCATATTCCGAGAGAAGATCTGACACGGGTGACACTTCTTGACCAACTCAATGTAATCCTTGATTGATGTAGGCCAAAAGTAACCAGCTCGTAGAATCTTTTGGGATGTTTCCAACCCAGAAAAATGACCACCACATGACCCAGTGTGGCAGTCGTTAAGAACTAGTTCTTCTTCCTCGTGTATAAGGAACCAACGAAGAATGAAATGTAAGCCTCAATCATACAAAGTGTCATCGAGTATGAGATAGTTTCGTTCCTGATGGTGAATTCATCAACGCTCGTCATGGGAAGCAGAAGTAGGGCACTTCAAATTCTAGAGATAGACTAGTATATCTCCATACCAGGGGTCCGAACATGCGATAAAAAAAATATCTCCTTTAATAGGCAATTATTCGGGCATAACATCACTTAATTCGACTGGAAGTTCTGAAATGAGTTCTTGAAAGACCAATGACTTTTTGGATTTCACGAAAAAAAATCCAATTCAAATTCCTGGAGGATTACAATCCGTCTACTGATATTTTCGTCGATGACCCATTGTGTCAACACATATTGAAAGGGATTCACAAGGACAATGATGGTGGTCTTTTGAAGAAGAATATAATGGTAGAATCACTGGACAACATGCACTGCTGCCAATGCAAGTTTCTCAACATGGGAATCATTGAGTTTCAACCCAGCCAGGGCTTGACTCAGGCAATAAATAACATGCTCCTCGAGCAGATAGTCCTCTTGAACCAAGAACCTACCAAAGGTAGACTCTACAATGACCAAGTAAAATAAGAAATCTCTATTATAATCGGGAGGCTAGAGTAGAGGGGAAGACGTAAGTGCGCATTTCAACACTTCAAAAAAGCATTGAATGGCTTCGTCCTAACAGAAGGGGACTCCCTTTTTCAATAAAAAGAATGAAACCTTTAGTGATATTGACATATTTTGTGACAAAATGTCGAAGAAAGTTCAGTTTCCCCTATAATATTTGAAGATGGGGTATTGTGCACAGGGGAGGCATCTGAACTAACACCTCAACCTTAAGAGGATTGACAATGATCCTTATTGTCGAAACTATGAAACCTAAGAGATGACCTGACGTCACGTAAAAATTGAAGTTGTTAGGATTCAAGTGAATATGATAGTAGTTACATCATTCAAAGATTATTCAGAGGTGTGTGGGATGAACAGATCTCTTGTGAGAGCATGATGCTATATCATCAAAGTAAGCCTCGACTGTATTTCTAATATCGTGAAAAGAAAAAGACATGGTCCACTGAAAAGTGGCTCCAACATTTTTTAGGCCAAAAGGCATATTACGATAAGCAAATGTGCCCCAAGGACAGATAAAAGTTGTTTTATGATGGTCTTCGGGTTTGATCTGAATCTGATTATATCCCAAAAAACCATCCATGAATGAAACTACCTCACAACCTGCACATTCATCAACAATCTGATCGATGAATGGGGTGGGAAAATTATCTTTCATACAGGCCTTATTCAATTCAAGAAAGTCCATGCACACGTGAATTGTACCCCATTTTTTGTTAACCAGAACAAGATTTTACACCCATTCCATCAATTGCATTGGGTTAATAAAATGGACTTTAAGAAATTTCTCTACTTCATCCTTAATTGTTGTCGCTTTCCAAGGATTCACTAGATGAAAATTCTGTTGGATTGACTTGGCGTCAGGATAAGTCTTTATATCATGTTGGATGATTGTTGGATCAATGCCTGAAATTTCCTCATAAGACTAGGAAAATACGTCGTGAAATTCCTTAAATAACTTTGTATAAATTCTAATCTCTTCGGGGGAGCAGTCCACTCCAACGAAAACATTCTCCACGATGCCAGTAGTTCTGGAGATATATAGGGATCGTTTCAGAGATACTCGCCATATTACCCTCGGCGTAAACTATGTTCATTGCCAGAGGATTAATAGGACAAGACCTATCTCTAGTCATAGTCAAAACAAATGCACCTTCCTCTATTCTTCTTAACTCTGGGAGGAAGTAAGATATGTGATGGAGATCATCCCAAGGTCTGTCTAGACTAGTCAATGCCTCAAGAATCATCTCATCTGAGGGAAAGAATAGGTCTAAAGAATATGTAGTGGTGAGGGAAACTTGATCCCAGATAGGCTCGAGAATTGGATCTAACTCTTGTGCAAGAGTCAGGTCAGGGTCAGTCGAAGCTTGCTGGACAATGTTGTATGCAACTTCTGTCATGGATAAGGGCATGGCCATGCCAAAATTCCCTGTCCCTTCCATCGAGGTTGATGGGGAAGGAAGAGTCCATGGTTAGTGAAAGTAAGTCATTAAAAACAATGATATTTGTAAAATATCATCCCTAGACTAGTCGAGGGTAGTCGATATAAGCTTGATATAAGTAATCGAAAGTACCCATCAATGATGGACACAAACCAACCCCTACATTAATGGTGTCGAGATGAGGGTTATCAATTGTAACACCCCAAGTTTTGAACCCCAATTTTATATAATGTATTGTTACAATGTTGATATGTGAGAGTGCCCAAACAATTATTAAAAGGCCAGTGTTCCCAAGACATGTAATGTTTTTATCATTATTAATAATAAATCCATGAATGGCTGCTAGAGGGATAAGGACTAGAGTTATAGGGGGATATGATTCCACAAGAGAGGGGGATTAAGGGGATAAGTGTTCATTCCTATTCTAATTACCCTTTTTGTCTAAGGGAGGGGATTGGTTATGTGAGATTCTTGCGTAAAGCCAAGATGTTCTTTATTCCCCACAAAATTACTTAAACCCACCTTTGGTCTGATGGGGGGGTTGGTCGTTGGCTCATTTTCTCCTTCACTTATGCATTTGCACCATTCTATCCCTCACACACTTTCATGCACGAAACTCCATGCACCCACTTACCCATTCATTGATCCATCTATCATCCGTGTCTTGTCTTGGGGAAAGGGAGTTGAACTATTGAAGATTTTCCATGAGATAGTTGGTTGTAGTGGTTCTTGGTGTGATCCAACCGTGACTTGAGACTACATGTTTGAGATGTGCTGGCCTATGTCCAACATTGCTCATAGCTACAAGTACTGATAGTTCCAGCATTGAGATTCTAGACCAGTTGCGCTAGAGCTCGAATAAGGAGAAGGAATTCCTAAGGGACTGCATGGCAAAGAAGGGTGGAGCTCCATTCTCTCGGGTGGTGCAAGCTGGGTAGAAGACAACTAGGTACTTGGATTGATGTGAGAGTTGGGAATCTTGTGAGATCTTGGGTGCTGACTAGTTTAGGAAGCCAAGTAACACTCTGGAACCGTCCTTGTGGATTCATAGCCCTGGCTCGGGGGTGACATTGTTGTTGAGATTTGGAATAGTAGTGTCTACGGTTGGGTGGAACATCCTTGGTCTGCAAATAGTTGGTTTCATCTTTCATAATGATAAGTGCTCTCTATTATGGTATCATTTACATGTATATGAATGTATTTCGTCTGTGTATACTTAATTATCATTAATTGAATCTTTAGACTATGCATGTTTACTAGATATTGTTTTGCATGTCGTTAAAGTATTTTATTTTATACATCCTTAAATTTTAAAAGGTATCGGTAAGAGAAAGAAGTCCAAGCAAGGGCTTGAAGGTATCATGCCCGACCTGTGGGTGGTTGGGTATGTTACAGTTTGGTATCAGAGCTTTTGGTTGAAACATCGGGCTGGTATGGGTCGGGTTTGTTGGTCAGAGTCTCAAGGTCGAGATCGAATTATGATCATGGATTTGAAAATATCAAGAGGAATGGCATTGCAGAATATATGCAAGAGATAGAATGTCAGAGACCCATGTAAGGGGTTTGAAGGATCGTGACCGTCTCCTTCGAATTCGAGAGCGATTGCCACTCTAGATTCGAGAGAGATCTGAGATCGTTGGATCGAAGGACAGGCGAACATGGGTCGTTTGATGAAAAGAAAGAAAGGGTTAAGGTCACAATCGTCAGATCCCATGGGAGAGGGAGATCAATGGAAAGGAGGAATTGCGGGGAACCAAGTTGCATGGGAGATAATTTTCCAAGGCGGTCCCACAATCCAAACCACAGTTTCCACAAGGGATTACATGTCAGCATTAGGAGAATTACAGGATAAAAAGCGGGTTACTCCAAATCGCTGATACATGCCCCTGCAAATTGAAAGGCATGCAGTGATGTGACAGGTTAGGGCTCGAACATCAAAACTTTGAATAGACAAAGTAGTTGGGGACTGTCAATCCATAGGAGGACACACATCAACCGATCATGTGCACCGGGTGAAATCACTCTGGGAAAGAGATAGCAAGGAGAAGTTGAGAGTTGAAACTCCTTAATCCTGGAGAGTCGGAGACCCAAAGTAAACGTCGAATGTCAAATCGTCCGAAGTAGATCCTAATCGTTGATCGCCAAGAGGTTACGTGTTAGTAGATTAGTAACTCAGGAGGAATCTGTTCAAGAGGTTTTCAGTTGATATTTGAGACTCTTGAAGCCTGGAGAGTCGGAGAGCCGAAGTAAATCTTGATCGTCCTATCATTCGAGAGGATCTTAGCCATTGATATATCGAGAGCCATGCATCACCATATCCAGGGCTTCGGATAAAAGCTAGTGGGGCTAGATAAGTTTTGGAATTTGAGATTTTCTAAGTCTAAATACCCGAAGTAAGCCTCAACCATCAGATTAAGGAGGACACATAGTGAAAATCCGTGGAATTGGGGTGAAGACTCAAAGTGAATCTTAGTCATCTGATCTAGGAGGACACATGGAGATAGATTAGCCAATTCGAGAATGCAGAGTTTGGGAGAATTGGAAGTGTGCTAGCATGAAAAATCCTGAAGTCTTGAAGATCAAAGAGCCAAAGTGATGGGTCACGATGATGTCACCAGGAGGTGATGTGGACCCCAAAATTTTCGAAGTGACATGGCTTGCAGATGTCACCTGGGATGATGTGGACACATGGGATGTGTGACACATGTCAGTAAGTTTTGAGCATTTGGATTATTGAAAAATCAGTTAGAACATGACAAGTGTCACCCACCTGATTGGGCCATGTGTCTGCTTCCAGTATCTCTCCATGTGGCGACAGATCGTGCAGTCCAGAGACTGGGCACTCCGGAGGGGAAATATGTGATAGGTTGCGTTGGGTCGAAAACTCCCGAAGGTCCAAAGGTCGTATTATGTTTTGACCATTGATTCCATAAGACACACATCGAAGGTTCATCGACTTCGGGTAAAATCACTCGAGGAGAAAGTGCAGAAGGAAGGTTTGAAACTTTTGAACCCCGAAGAGCCGAAGCAATTCACATCCACTAATCTGTGGGAGGACACCCATTATCATATCATGAAATTCAAGTAAAAGTGTTCTGGGAGGAGGAATGTGATGAAAGTTGAGACTCCCGAAGCACGTAGTCCCGAAGTGGATCTCGATCGTTGATCATGAAAGAGGACGAGGACCGTTGATCCAATCCTGGTTGAAATTTTCTAAGTCTTGAAGATCTGGACAAGCACTTTTTCAACTAAGCACAGGGTCATAGCCCTGGTCATATGTAGATTGGGAGTTGAGGGAAAGAGAGATAAGGGCCGAATCGGTTGTCTTCGAGACAAAAAAGTGCTAAGGAAGGATTTAGCCGCGTTTTCTAGTCATGGTCACTTGGGAAGGTGGTTTGATGGAAGCACCTACATAGGATGAGATTATGTGTCGGCCAAGGATAACATGACACTATTATTTTCCAGAGAATGGAGATATGATCTCCATGAACAAAAAAAAAGAAAGAGACATGTAACATGGTTTGGAAATTTTGTTTATCATATGCATAATTCTAACAAAATGGTCGCTTGTACATTTTTCAGAATCAAGGGGCTTAAGAACATCAACTCAAAATGCATATTGAGGAAATGGAAGAAGGCAGGGGAGCCTCCAGTCATGATAAGGAGGTCGAAGGCCAGAATACTAGAGTTGGTAATGCAGAGACAGAGTCCAATGGATGCAAGGGAAAAGGAGAGAAGGAAATGCTACTAGAAACAGTGAGAAGCTTGAAGATGGAACTGTAGAGCTAAAAAGAAGACAATGAGAGACTGATGAGAGAAAAAATTCAGATCAATTATCGAGTGTTGCAGAGCTTAAATCATTTGCAGAGACAAATGAAGAAGGGATCAAACTCAATACAAGAGGAAGAAGGAAGGTTCCATGAAAGAAGGAATGATCATGGAAGAGATGGTTATTCCAGAAGTGCTAGCAGAGCTCATGGACACCACTGACCTCCTTACCCAGAAAGAAGGTTTTATGCATCGGAAGATCACGTAAGCAGTCTAGAGGTGTCTCCTATCAGACACCAAAGAAGGAAACAAGAGGTAGATAGTTTGCAAGGAGATTTGAGGAATATCAAGCCACCTTCCTTTGACTGTGAAAGAGAAAGGGAATATGATGTCGAAGCATGGTTTCTTGGACTCCAGAGATATTTTTAGTTTCATAACTATTCGTCCAACCTGAAAGCTAGGATGGCCACCTACCATTTACACAGTAAAGCAGAAATGTGGTGGGACCAACTGAAGCAAGTGGAACATGTTAATGAAAGTAGGATCACTTGGAAGCATTTCAAGAAGTACTTCTAGAAGGAGTACCTCTCAGATCATTTCTATGACAAGAAAATGCAGGAGTTCTTTGAACTCAAGTTGGAATTCATGACTATGTGTTGAGCTCTAAATATGTCTAAAAAAAACCTTAGTTTAACATTAATTTATCAACCTGAGGATTCATCTTTTATCTCAAAGAATATCATCAAAGTCTACGCAGATAGCTTATAGAGGCTAAAATCGTGTAGCGAAAGTAGATCTGAGTTTGTCAACAATCAAGTTCCTCAAACATTCATTAAAGATTCTAGGGATTGAAATCTAAATCAATGCAAAAGGAAAGGAACTAGCTAATCTATTGAATTCATTCTAAGAGAAGTAATTGAATCTAGATAAAGACTTGCAGGAATTGCTATCATTATGAATCAGAATTGCTAAAAAGAAAAGGGTGAATTACTCTATCTATGGAAAGGAATAGAGACTGTAATCTAACTAAAAAGAGACAACAATCATATTTCTATTGAAAGGAACAACAACTATATTCTAGTGGAAAGGAACAACAAATGTAAACTAATGAAAGGAACAACAAATGTAAACTTATGAAAGGAACAAATGTAAACTTATGAAAGGAACAACAAATGTAAAATTATGAGGAACCTTCATGCATCGAATCTCAGTAATGGGAATTGGAACAATAATCATTCAATACTTTCAGGGAATATCTATTTCTTGCAATTGACATGAAACCATCAACACACTTATGCGTTTGTTAACTACTATAAAAGAAAATTGAATCACAAGACATAAATTGAGTTGATACAATTACAGATCGAATAGTAGCTCCTTCAGACAGGGCCCTTGGTCCTTAGAACCACTGTTATTAAAAACTTAGTATATAAAAATGGAAAAACTGCTCGAGGCTTCTATTAATTTCATAGTTGGTACAACATTTCTACAAAAACTACTAATGCATAGCAATTCTATATTCTCTATTCTTGAGTGCAAAATCTCTTTTTTCATCAAGATCTATTTACCCCTTATATGTTACAATAATCTGGGTAAATTAAGCTATCCTGAGGATCGAGAGATCCTCAGGATTTCTTTACTATTACAATGAGTAACTCAATTATCTTTAAAACTGCTTTGTGCCATAAAGTCTTCAACCTCCAATATCTTGCACATTTTCAAGATTCCCCTTGTTATCTTGGGTTCAACAATATTTAACCAATCCTGCAATAAAACCAGAAAATTCCAATCATATTTAGAATCTATTTAATCTGATCTCCAACAATCAACGCTAAAGGGTATATTATTCATTTTCTATTCTATTTACTTCTAAATAACCAAAAATTCAATCAAAATAATATCATGAAATGTGGGAAAAAGGAGGATATTTATAACTTTTTCATAACCTAACATACCCCCCATCTTACCTTCTTGCATGTCCTCATGCAAGCTGAGACTTTACATGTAATGTCATAATGTTGTAAGATGGAAAGGTTGGTTCACAAAGCCTTTTGAACCCATTGCTTCTTTTGAGTTCTCCAAAAGCAACATCCTCCCTTTTCTTATTACTTTGAAAATATTTTTGGTAACTTTTTGGAGGGAACTAGATGATAGGGGGATTATATCTGCACCCAATCCAAGCAGGTCCTTCCTCTTGGAGCAATCTAGAATACCTCTTTATTCTGAAGGTAGCTGCAAACAAATTTCTATACCCAAAGGGCTCCCTACTCTTTACTTCATTGGAGGAGGCATCCCATCTCCATTTAGAAGTAGAAAGAGCTTCCTCCTTAAGCTCCCTAAAGTGAGTGATACCTGAACGTATGACCTAGAGATGGATGGGGGCCAAGGAGTCTATGACCTCTTTCCTTTTCATAAAAGTTTTATGTCGCATAATGGCTGGAAAGGAATTTGGAGGCTCCCCCCTAACCCAGAGATCCATCCCAGCTTTCCTGTTTAGGAAGGTTTTATGAGCTTTACCCCATCTGACTTGATTCTGAGTGAATGATAGAAATGACTAAAACCGTATATCACCTATGAATGGGCCAAGGTTATATTCCCTATTGTCTTCCAGAATGAAATTATGGAAATATAATTCACACAAAAAGTATTGTACCTTTTCATCCTGCTCTCTGAAACATGAAATAAACTCAGGTACAGTGGAAAAAGAAATAGGTTTTCCCTCTCTGATGGCCTTCACTCTCAATAACAAATATCATTCAAATAAGAACAATGTGTAATTGGTGGCAGGAACTCTACAATTAATAACATTAGAGTAGACATCACAGATTTCCTTGATTTGCTCCAAATCTTTTTCCAATTGGGTTTTCACCTTTTTAATCTTCTCTTGATCTCTAGTGAGTGCAGCATAGGTCTCACCTTCTGTTGCTGTCATTTCCTTCAATTCTTGAACAATCCTTTGATATTCAGTTCTAGTTACCATTCCATGTTGGTGTTGGACCAATTCTTGTTGGGCTTGTGTAATTTTGTCTTTTAGTCTATCGATGGTGACACTCTGTGCTTGAGATTGAGATGCTTGGTATTCTTCCATAGCACTCATCTCTTCCCTGGATTGAGTTAATGCTTGTTGGACTTTTGTAAGTTCTTCTTCCAACCCGTCCACAATAATACTCTATTTATGGGACTGGAGTGCTTGGTGTCCTGCCATAGTCAACAACTCACTTCTGTTTTGAATTAGGGTTTGTTGAGACTGCATCAATTCCTCCTCCAATATCCTGATGGTAGCCTTCTGCTCAAGGAGTTAAGTTTTCTGGACCTAAGCATTGATTTCTTTTGTAGCTATCATATTTTCCTGTGTCTCTAGAGGATGTGCTTCCTCATTCTGGGCTACTGTTTCTTCTACTACTATTTCTTCAGGGTATGTCTGTATCCCTACAGAATTTGTATTGACTTCTTCTTTAGGAAGAGGGTTTCTTCCTTGTACTCTGACCCTTTTGATCTTCTTTCTTTTGTGGTATTTATCTATCTATTCTAATTTTTTCCTTAATTCCTTAATAATTTCCTTGAGTTTAACTACCTTCTGCTTTAATACTTCAACCTTCTTATCCTTTTTCTTCAATAGTTTATTTTCTTTTTTTAACTTTATGATTTTCTTATGGATTTTGGCTAATTTTTGTTTATGGGAGGTCTCAAGGCCTTCTTCATTTTGGTCAGCAGATGGTTGTTCCTCTGTTCCTTCCAATTGTTTTGTCTATCCAAGAGGGCTTCTTGTTACGAAATGGGGTTCTTCATGTGCTCTGTCCTCAGGAAAAGACATTTCAATATTAGGAAAATATTCAACTAGTTTTGAAGAGGGTTGTTCTGGGTGTGTTTCTAGATTATTTGTGCCCCTGTCAAGTGAGGTTCCCAAGCTTCCCAAAACCTAGTCTATTTCTACCTCATAGCTCTTCATAAATTGTTCTGTTAGATGTGACAATGTCGGTTGGGTGTCTTCCTGATCGTTCCTCTGTGAGGTCTGTTCTTCCTGCCTAATTCCTTGAGAATTCTTGCGTGGAGACTCTTCTTTAGAGTTATGAAGTTCTTCAAGTTGTTTTGTTGTATCTTGAATTTCTTCAGTTGTTTCCTGAATTTGTCTTCTTCTTCTCCTTGTCTAAATGATGGTTGTAGGGGCAGTTTTTAATCTCTTCCTGTTTTTTGTTAATGCATGTGTTTGTATGGTTTGGGTCTCTGTGATTTGGGCAGGATTTACCTCAGCTTCAGTTTGAGGAGATGGGATTTCACTTTGGGTAGTGGTCTCCTCTGCTTGTCTATCTTCAATTTCTTGTGGTGGTTCTTCATGGCATAATTCAGGTTGCTCTAGTTGTGGAGGTCTATTGGCCTCAATCAGGTTATCCTAGGTCAATTGAGTTTGACTTAGTGCCTTAATTGTTATCAATTTAACTAATCTGTGGTGGCTGATAATAGTAACAGGGTCCTTGGATTTTTGTGTTCTTAGAGCAACCTCATGTAATATGGCATTCAGAAAGAAAGGTAGATTAAGTACTAACTGTTGTTTTAAAGCTGCCAGCAATTTGAGGTGGTGAGGTCGAATTACGTCATATCATCCATCACAAGTGATGTACCACTGAATTACCCCTACAAGTTCCTTCCATGGTTTTCTGAGGGTACTGGGGTTGAGTCCTTTTCCTTTCTTATCCAATTCTTCCCCAGGGTCTGTGAAGGTTTCCACAACTTCCTTCAATGTTGTGTATTGTCCTATCCACTAAATGCCCGTATTAGGGAGGCCCATGACCTACGCTAAGATTTTCGGGGTGACTTAGATTTGTATGCCCCACACCATAGAGTTTCCCCCCTGTAGATTCTGAAACAATTCAAGCGTGACATTCGTGTCATATCCTTGCAGTCGGTTGAAGTACTCCATCCACCCCAGCTGATGTAGGATGTCTCCCGCTTGATCTGTAAGCTTTAGTAAAGTAGGTTCCCTCCACACACCTCTGCCACCCATTTTGTGAGAAAATATGGATGACTATCGTTCCTGTTAGCAGAGGTGGTTAGACCATCTTTGGAGGAAAAATTACCGAGAATAGCAACTATTAGAGACAACAAGTGTATCTAAATGAAGGTATTGAGTACAATCATTAATATCTTCATCAATAAGTGTGTCAAGCATCCACCCCCCTTATTAATAGAAAGGTCAACCTCGACCGTCAGCATAGGGAAGAGTAATGATTGTAGGTATTGGCGGCAAAAAGTAATGATTGTACAATGGCCGCCAATGGGGATTAATAATTTATGTTTGAACAACATATTTAACGGTAATCATTAAATGTTAATCCACTTGTGTGGAATTGAAAATACCGATACCTAAAATAATGCATTAAGGATACATGCTCTGAATAAATTAAATCTTGTTCAGTTAAATAATATCCCACATATCATAATGTTATTACTTTTCCGTGTTATTGAATACAACTGAAATGATAGCCTTGTGATTGAGTGAAGGAAATCTAGAGAGACAGAGAAACTTGGGGTGTTAAGGTAACTTCCATACCACAGGTAGAGCCACTGTTGCCAATAGGCGTCCATAGCCTCGATAGGGTTTCCTTTTAACCCAAAGATGAGCCTGTATCCTTGATACATGTTTGAATCGTCTTTTCCAAAAAGACCATTATCCTGGTTTGGTATCCATAGTGATAATGCCACTCACTAGATTGTAACTTAAGTGAACAAGCCGGCTCGTGATGAGACCTCTTATCCTTTGAAAAAAACAAATTATATTGATTTATTATATTATTGTATGAAGGGAGGCTCGTCTACTCCTTAAGAGTAAGGGATGGCGTAAAGAAGTGTAAGGATACCAAGTAAAAGTGTGTCTCAGATTCCTTATTAGTTATAAACATGATGTATCATTTATGTGTAATATATAAGGGAAAAGAAAAGAATTATGGTGGTTACAGATTATGAACAAGGTTTAAGATATTTTGAAGGAAGTGATCCAAAAAGAAATTTGATAAGGTATGGGAGATAGTCCACAAAATAATGATGGATCGTTAGAAATAATGCTGATGAAAAATTATTTTGGTGAAAGTTTTACCACAAAACAAAGGTTTAGTGTTTTATCGGCAAGGAAGGAACGACAAAATGAACAACAGGTGTACAAAAAAGAATAGCAATTGTTTTGTTCAAAGGAACAACATGCGCGTAAAAGGAACAACAATTGTTCCGTTCAAAGGAACAACAGTCACGCAAAAGGAACAACAGTTGTTCCTTTCAAAGGAACAACAGTCGCGCAAAAGGAACAACAATCACGCAAAAGGAACAACAATTGTTCCATTCAAAGGAACAACAGGTGTGCAAAAGGAACAACAATTGTTTCATTCAAAGGAACAACAGTCGTGCAAAAGGAACAACAATTGTTCCATTCAAAGGAACAACAGTTGCGCAAAAGGAACAAAAATTGTTCCGTTCAAATGAACAGTAAGCATGCAAAAGGAACAACAATTGTTCCAATCAAACCATCTGAATTTCTAGAAACATGGTATGCATCTTGCTTGAATTCAAGGTTGATTCCTCATCAACTAAGTTCATTTATGAGTTGGTTTATTTCAAAATTAAGTAATGGATGGTTTGTTAATGTTATAAATTTCATTATAGTTGCCCAATTACCACTGCTAAATCATGACATATTCATTTCTCTGCAAAAGACAGGGTATGGGTAACGAGACGAAGCGGGAGTTCGGAACAGAAAAGGGTGTTAATTGAGTTCATCATGGTTATCCTCCCTAGTTTTGATTTTCTGGAATGACTGTCGAAAATAATAAAAAATTAAACAAAATTATATACAGTATATATAGTGTCAGTAAATTTCAATATCTATGGAGTTGGGGTGGCTGGATTACCTTCCCAGCTAGTCAAAATTTGAATGGTAGGGTCTTTACTTACCTCCTGGTAGAAAGATTCTTTTGACAGCGACCGATGATAGAGTCGTAGCCAGTGTCCATTGACCCGAAATGGAGATTCGGACCCATTGATGGTGCTTAACGTAACTATTCCATTATCATGGACTTCACTGATTTCGTATGGTCCTAGCCATCGTGTCTGTAATTTTCCAGGAAAATCTTGAAATCTGGAATCATAGAGGAGTGCCCAGTCTCCTTTTTTAAATAGTTTTTTCTTTATATGCTTATCGTTCCAGGTCAATCTCTATTGTTGAATAATGGTTGTACACTCTACAGAAAACAGGTGTGCTTCATCCAAGTCGTTGAGTTGATAAAGGTGTTGTTTATGTGCTTTTGTAAGATCCAGTCCAATTTTTTGGGCCATCCTTAGAATCTTGATTTTAAACTCGATTGGGAAGATGGGTTCTTTTCCATAAACTAAATGGTAAGGAGAGTAGCCAGTGTTATTAAGCCATGTTGTGCGGTAAGCCCATAAGGTGTTTGGGAGCTCAGAAGCCCAATTCTGTCTGTTTGTTGAGACAGTCTTTGTCAGGATTGCCTCCAGGACTTTGTTGGTGCTTTCCACTTGCCCATTTGCTTGTGGATGATATGGAGAAGTAATTTTGTGTTTGATATGATAATTATCCAGGGTGGTGGTGATTCTATGAGCTATAAATTGTGACCCCCCATCAGTAATTACCTCTCTTGGTAGTCCATAGCATATGAATAATTTGAAAAGAAATTTGATGACTACTTCTTCTGTTGCATTTGGAAAGGCTTCTGCCTCTACCCATTTAGTCATGTAGTCTGTTGCGACTAGAATATAGGCCTTCTTATTTTACTTTGGGTTGAAGGGGCCAAAAAATTCTAGTGCCCATATCTCAACTGGTTCTGCGACTACCTGTGCTTTCAAAGGAATTTCATCAGCCTGACCTGGTTTTCCCATCCGTTGACAACTATCATAGGTTTGGACATATTTCTTCATATCTCTAAATATTGGGGGCCAATAATAGCCCATCTGCATAATTTTGTGTCCAGTCCTGCGGTCTGCAAAGTGCCCACCACAGGGCTCATCATGTCCAGATTTTAATATGTCATAGATTTCGTCATCTTGTACGCATCTGTGGATCTAGAGATCAGCTCCTGTATGGAAGAGATATCCGTTGATTCAGGCAAATCGTGCACTACGTTGGACGATCATATTTCTTTCTTTCGATGAAAAATGTGCTGGTAATCTTCCTGCTATCAGGTAATTTTCCACATCAACGTACCAAGGTGGCTTTGTAGTAATGGTAAACAGATGCTCATTTGGAAATCGGTCTTAGACTATTAAGGAGTCATCTATTTTGGGTATGCAGAATAGGAAGTCTGCGACAAGCTTTTCTCTCCTCGGTCGATCTTTGATGGTGATATCAAATTCCTTCAATAATAACAACCATCGAGTGACTCGTCCATTAGTAATTGGTTTATTAGCCACATATCTGATAGCAGAATGATCAATATATAGAATGACTGGATAGCCTATTATATAATGATGAAATTTATTGATGGTATGTATAACAGCTAAAAACTCTTTCTCTGTTATTGTATAATTAAGTTAAGATGGATTAAGAGTCTTGCTAATAAAATAAATTGCATAAGGTTTCTTCTCCTCCTCCTGTCCAAGGACAATGCCTATGGCAATATCTGATACATCGGTGGAGATGTGGAATGGTATTTTCCAATTTGCCCCCCTCAACACCGGTGTTGTTGAGATCAACTTTTTGAGTCCTACAAATGCCACATCACACTTGTCAGACCACTGAAATTCTACATTACCAGTCAAATCATGTAAAGGTGCAGCAGTTTTTGCAAAATTTTCCATAAACCTACGATAGTATCCTGAAGCACCAAGGAAACTACGTACCTCAGTTTGTGTGTGTGGTGTGGGTAGATTGAGGATTACCTCTATCTTTGTTGGGTCTACCCTAATTCCATCTACATAGATATAATGCCCTAGTACCACACCTTCTATCATCATCATGTGACACTTTTCGTGGCTTAAACATAACCTGGTTGCGATACATCATTCTAGTATTTTCCTTAGGTTATTCAGTGCTTGATCAAAGTCATCGCCATAAGGAGTGAAATCATCCATATAGACTTCAAGTCCTTCATTGATCAGATCACTAAATATGCTCAAGATGGCTCTTTGAAAGGTGGTTGGAGCATTACAAATTCCAAATGGTAATACCCTGTATGAAAAAGTGCCCCAGGGACATGTGAATGTGGTTTTATCTTGATTTTTTGGGGAAATATGAATCTGATTGTACCCGCTAAAACTGTCTAGGAAAGAAAAGAATTTCTTTCCTGCCAAAGTATCCAGGACCTGGTCAATGAAAGGAAAAGGGAAGTAGTCTTTTTGAGTGGCTTTGTTAAGTTCCCTCTAGTCAACACAGATGCACCATTTCCCATTTTTCTTTGGGATGATCACTAGTGGGGAAACCCATCGACTATCTAAGATGGGAAATATAAAATTTACGTCCAACAATTTTTGTAATTATTATTTAACGATATCCCTGACGTGAGGATTTAATATTCTCTGTGGATGGTGGATAGGTCGGGATTCTATTTCAACATAAATGTGGTGTGTACAAAGTTGTGGATCAATACCTTTCATATTAGAATATTCCCATGCAAAATCTTGCTGGTATTTGGAGAGGACATGAATTAACTTTTGTTGTTGTTGTTCATCTAAATTGGCATTGATGTTTAGAGGCCTTCGGGGTGCGATCTCAACAGGTTTGCTGTTATGAACGGTTGTAGTTGGAATTTGTTGTTCCATTAAATCTTCCAGCAAGTCCCCCTGTGCTTCACAGTCTAGAACAACTTGGAGCATCTGGCAAGCCCAGTTGCTCATGGTGGATGGATTATTGATAAACCCACTGATTATGTCATCCTCCAACCTTTTTTTTAATTTTGAGGGCTTCTTCCTGCGTGAGAGGGGTTCATAAATCCCTCTCTGGGTATCGTGGTGGTGGCGATTGTGGATATACAAAAGTTGGACCAGGTTTAGCAGGAGGATATAAAATGAGGTTCTTCATGATACCTCCTCTATTGATTGTCATATTTCCTATTCTACATCCTATGTATGCATCTGTTGTTGCAAGCCATGGCCTGCCCAGTATCAATGGATGCCCTTCAAGTCCACCTTTTGGATTGATGATGAGGAAGTCCGTCGGATATTACCAGGAGTCGATGGAGATGGATATATTATGTAATGTGCCAACTGGTCGAACTACCAATCGGTCTGCCAACTACAACATTATTGTTGTGGGTTCGAAGGAGTTAAAACCCAGGGTATTGCAAGTTTCCATAGTCAGGATGTTGATGGTTTCTCCCAAATCAACTAGTGTATTGGGAAAAGAGCAGCCCTGGATCTGAAATGTTACTATGGGATTCCCCGGATCTGCATATTTTGTTGGTTCTTGTCTACCTAAAATTAGATCAGATAAGGCTCCTACTACACAGACTGTTGATGATGGATTTTTAACTTTTCTGATGGGTTTTCTCCCACATAGCTGTTTGATTATTTTTTCATAGATGGGGATGTCCTGAAGAGCTTGCAGGAGTGGAATATTGATATATAAATTCTTGAGTTCCCCTACAAGGTCGAAGTTGGGATATACGGTCGGTTTTTCTATCATCAATCTTTCAGGGAATGGAGGGGAGGGTGTTGTACCCTTATCAAGATCTTGTGATTCGACTGTGTCTCCCCCCCACTTGATTTCTTCTGTTATTTCCACAGTGAGAGGTGTTATTGTTGGTTGTTTATCCTTCCCTTGAAAAACATCATTTTCTTCAGGGGAGATTATTCGTCCTGACCTTAATCGTAGTTTGTTGCACCCTACTGAGATGATCCCTCCTTCTCCATTTTCCATAATCTGGATGAGCTAATCTAGTCTATTATTTGGATTTGGATGAGGTTGGGCTGGTAGTTGAGGGCACAATTGGGATTGCGGATTTTGGGACAATTGAAGTGGGGCTTGTAATGTTGGTTGAGTTTGAGGGGCCATCCCTATGGGTTGATTTTTTATCCCCATGGGGCGCTACCAATTATGATTCCAATTTGGGTTTTGGGAAGTCATTTTGGGCCACTGTGAAGGGTAAATGTTGTTATTGGAGTTTTTCCAGGATGAGGTGAGATATTGTGAGTTAGGCCAGGTAGAAGTTGTAGTTGGCTGATTCTGCCAAGCAGGGATTGCAGTGGGATGGTTTTTCCAAGGGGGATTTGCAGGTGGATATTGCTGGGGTTTCCAGTTTTGATTAGTAAACGACTGACCCTACCATGTGCTACCAGGAGCTTGTTGGTTATACTGCCCAGAGAAGGAAGATAAAGGGTCCTGCAATATATTTGGGGGTCGATTCTGCCATTAACAACACTGAGCCATTAGATATAATGGTTATGTTTCTTCATCTACTTCCCTAAAGACAACTTTCAGTCTAGGAAGTGATGGGAATTTTTCGGTGTCGTGATCCTTGGTGCAGATAGCGCAAATCCAGATTGCATCCAAAGGGAAATCCCTTGGGCCATGTTTCCTTCTGCACCTGTGGCACAATATGGCTAACGTTTGTTCTGCTTCTACTTTTTTTTGTTTGGCCTGCAACACATCCAATTGTGTAGTCAGAGTGCTCAGAATGTCTATTTTAAAGTTTTCTAAGAGATTACCAACTTCAGCTTGAGTAACACCACCGTTGGTAATATTTCTATTTCTGGTGAAGGGAGTATGTATCCCTGATCTGGTCCATGAACTTCCTCTTGAGCACCTGATGCACAATAGGACAATGTCATCATAAGTTTCTTGATAAATATCACCTTTCCCCATTAAATTCAACATTTCTACCCATTCATCTTTCATACCTTTAATCAAAGTTTCCTTGAGTACTTCCCCTGGTAGTGTGCCATAGGGTGATCTTTGTAAATTATATTGAAATCTCTCTAAATATTCTTCTAATAATTCATTTTCTTTTGCAGTCATTTGAAAGATTTCATCTTTTAAGTCTCTAGTTCTACAATAATCCTGCTATTTTTTCAAGAAGGCTTGTTTCATTTCATCCCATGAGTTTATAGTTCCTCCCCCTAATCCCATGAACTAGCCTAGAGCTGCTCCTTTCAAAGTGGAGGGGAACAATTTTAATTTTTGGGGTTCAAAGGTGTAATCATATCCTCTACATAGGACATCGAATTCAAATAATAATGCGTTTGGATCTTCTGAGATTAATCCATGAAAGGTTGGCAGGTTTTGTAGGGGAATATACTTCATGGGGGCATTGGAAATTGGATCCACTATCGAATATTCCAAAGTGGAATTCTGGGGACGTGGTGGATTTGGTTGTGCCATTTGATCGAAAATATGCCATAAATCTTTAGGTATTTTTTGATCCAAATATTTTATTCGAATTGATTGGTTATCTGATCTTCTAGGGGATCTGATTGCACTCTCTCTATTTGGAATTTCAGGTATGCCTTCTTCTTTTGGAGGAGATTCAGGATTGGGTGGTGGGTTTGTCTGAGTTATCCCACTAGTTTCTCCTTCTCCTTCCTCCAGGTTACAAGAGTTTCCCTCTCCTAAAGGGTTGAGGGGTAGGATATCTATGATCTGAAAACTTATCTTAGTCTCTTTAGTTTTTCTATGAATCTTGGCATGGGCTACAGTTGGTGAAGCTACCACCTAAGGGATTTGAGTGGATCCTTTTCTAGGTCCAACCGAGGCTTGGGATTCTGCTTTTCGGATGATGTCATCTATGAAAGTACTTCTTCTAGGGAGCACCGAGCCCTGGGGTTTGGTAATTTTTGGTGGAGGTTTTGGTTTTTCAAGATCTTTCTTCTTAGTCATACACACTTCACACAACAAAAAGGAAAAAAAATTGAAAAGAAAAGAAAAAAAACACCTATGTAACCTCTTAATGTGTCAGCTGGAGGTAGGCATTGGTATAAGCATTTTACTTATTGCCTGCATAGGTTCTTACCTTCTGTCTTCAATACCTCATCCTCCAGAGGCACAATCTATGCTACCTTTGACACTCTTCCTCGGCAACGGTGCCAAAATGTTGAGCTCTAAAGATGTCTAAAAACAACCTTAGTTTAACATTAATTTATCAACCCAAGGATTCATCTTTTATCTCAAAGAATATCGGCAAATTCTATGTAGATATATTATAGAGGCTAAAATCGTGTAGTGAAAGTAGATCTAACTTTGTCAACAATCAATTTCCTCAAACATTCATTAAAGACTCTAGGGATTGAAATCTAAAGCTATGCAAAAGGAAAGGAACTAGCTAATCTATTGAATTCATTCTAAGAGCAATAATTGAATCTAGATAAAGACTTGCAGGAATTGCTATCATTATGAATCAGAATTGCTAAAAAGAAAAGGGCGAATTACTCTATCTATGGAAAGGAATAGATACTATAATCTAACTGAAAAGAGACGGTAATCATATTTTTATTGAAAGGAACAACAACTATATTATAGCGAAAAGGAACAAGAAATGTAAACTTATGAAGAACCTTCAAGCATCGAATCTCAGTAATGGGAATTGGAACAACAATCATTCAATACTTTCAAGGAATATCTATTTCTTGCAATTGACATGAAACCATCAACACACTTATGCGTTTGTTAACTAGTATAAAAAAAATTGAATCACAAGACATAAATTGATTTGATACAATTACAGATCGAACAGTACCTCCTTCAGACTGGGCCCTCGGTCCTTAGAAGCACTGTTATTAAAAACTCAATATATAAAAATGGAAAAACTACTCGAGGCTTCTATTAATTTCATAGCTGGTACAACATTTCTACAAAAATTGCTAACGCATAGAAATTCTATATTCTCTATTCTTGAGTGCAAAATCTCTTTTTTCTTCAAGATCTATTTACCCCTTATATGTTACAATAATCTAGGTAAATTAAGCTATCCTGAGGATCGAGAGATCCTCAGGATTTCTTTACTATTATAATGAGTAACTCAATTATCTTTAAAACTGGCATCATAAAGTCTTCAACCTCCAATAGCTTGCGCATATTCAAGATTCCCCTTGCTATCTTGGATTCGATAATATTTAACCAATCCTGCAATAAAACCAGACAATTCCAATAATATTTAAAATCTATTTAATCTGATCTCCAACAATCAACACTAAAGGGTATATTATTCATTTTCTATTCTATTTACTTCTAAATAACCGAAAATTCAATCAAAATAATATCATGAAATGTGGGAAAAAGGAAGATATTTATACCTTTTTCATAACCTAACACTATGGCAGAGTACGAGAAGAAGTTCGTGGGATTGTTAACATATGGCAGGTTCATTAGTGATGAGAAAGTGAAAATATAGAGATTTCTAAGTGGACTTCCAACATTTTTTAAGGAAAAGAAAAAATATGATGAACCCAAGACCTTGACCGAAGCCATTAGGAAGGATAAATACCTGTATGAGCAAGGCCAGGAAGAGAATCCCTACAAAAATCTCAGAAGGACAAGAAGAATGTGAAGTCCGATCAGAGGAGGAAAGGATTCAAACCTCCCTTCAATAGAAATTAGCCTAATAGAAATCATCAAGATCAGTATGCTAAGGGGGATTTCAAGAAAGAATAGTCCTTGGGAAAAAGGGGAAGAACACCAATCCAATGTTGGGGATGCAAGGAAGATCTCATGTACAAGGATTTCCCACACGGAAAGGACAGAGTGAGGACTATGCACAACATCCAAGAGGCTACAACAATCGATGATATGGGAAGAATCTATGAAGCTTTAGATGATCGACAAGAAGAGTACTAGTCCAATATGATTGAGGTCAAAGGTAAGATCATAAATCAACCTATTTCTATTTTGGTTGATTCAGAAGAAATTCATTGCTACATTCATCCTAAGATAGTGGATAGATTACATTTGGAGAAAAGCAAACTTGGAAAAGCAAGTTTGGTTTAGTTAGCCACTGGAACCAAAAGAAGAATCCATGATATGGTTAGAAGTTGTTCCATAAGTCTTAATGGCGTGAATACTAGTATTGATATAAATATCATACCATTGGGGTCTTATGATATTATGATTGGAATGGACTGGTTGGACAAGCATCATGTTGTCCTAGATTGTCATAACAAGACATTTACCTATCTTGATGGAAATGGAAAACATAACACTGTGAAAGGAATTCCAAGACCCATCTCTATAAGGGAGATTTTAGCCTTACAGCTAAAAATATGATTTAAGAAAGGATGTCAACTGTATGTAGCTCATGTGAAAGAGCCAAATAATACAAAGGGACCAAGCCTTAAATATTTCTCGGTACTATAGGAATTTGAAGATGTATTCCAAGAAATACTCATATTTCCACCAAGAAGGGAGATGGATTTCTCATTTGATTTAGTGCCAGGAGTTGCCCCAGTGTCAAAAACACCTTATAGAATGAGCACACCAGAGTTAAAAGAATTACAAATTCATTTGGAGGAATTGTTGAAGAAATGGTACATACGTCCAATTGTTTCACCTTGGGGAGCACCAATACTTTTTGTCAAAAGGAAGGATGGAACCTTGAGGCTGTGTATTGACTTCTGACAACTGAACAAGTACACTATAAAGAACAAGTATCCTATACCTTGAATTGATGACCTGTTTGATCAGCTAAGAGGAGAAAATATATTTTCAAATATTGACCTGAGGGTAGGATACCATCATGTAAGAATCAAGGAAGAAGACATTCATAAGATATCCTTTAGGACCAGGTATGGGAATTATGAATCTGTAGTGGTGCCATTTGGACTGACCAATGCACCAGTTGTATTCATGTGCTTAATGAATGGCATATTCAAGAATTATTTGGATAATTTTGTCATACTATTCCTGGATGAAATACTTATCGATTCTAAGTCTGAAGAGGAGCATGAAAATCACTTAAGAATGGTATTGCAAGTACTAAGAGAACATCAGTTGTATACCAAGTTGAGTAAGTGTTATATCTATCAAAAGAAGATCCATTACTTGGGACACATTATTTCAGAACAGGGCATAGCAGTAGATCCAGAGAAGATCGAAGCCATTATAGGATGGCCAACACCCATAAATGTGTCAAACGCCAGAAATTTTATGGGATTAGCTGGCTACTACAAAAGGTTCATAGTAGGGTTCTCTAACATTTCCCATCCCATCACTTCTTTGCAAAAGAAGGGAACTAAATTTGAATAGACACTCAAGTGTGAAAATAATTTTAATCTGTTGAAGGAATTACTTACTAGTGCACCTGTGTTAAAATTGTTGACCCAAATGAAAGTTTTATGGTATGTACAGATGCATGTAAGGAAGGACTTGGGGGAGTTCTCACGCAAAATGGACATGTCATTGGATATTAGTCTAGAAATATTAAGGAACATGAGAGGAACTATTCCACGCATAACTTGGAACTTGCTACCATTGTTCACGCCTTGAGGATGTGGAGGCATTGTCTCATTGGGAAGAAATTTGAATTAAGGACAGACCACATTGGCCTGGAGTATCTTTTTGAACAACCGAACTTGAATGTCAGGCAAACAAGACGGTTGGAATTTTTAAGTGAATATGACTTCGATATCAATCATATCAAGGGAAAGGAGAATAAAGTTGTCAATGCACTTAGTAGAAGAGTGCATATCATGCATGCTACTACTGTCAGTATGAATTAGTCAAAATTGAAGAGAAGAATTTTAGATGGTCTTGTTACAGACCAACATTACTTACAGGTAAAGGAAACTTTACAACAAGGAGATGTACAATAGAAAATAAAGGAGTATGAGATAAAGGAATACAGACTACTCATGCATAAAAATAGAATCTATGTTCCTAGTTATGAAGAACTGAGGAATTTGGTACCGAAGGAAATCCATGATGTTCCTTATACTGGAGATCCCAATTACTAGAAAATAATTACAGCAGTAAGAAGCCAGTTCTTTTGGCCAAGAATGAAGAAGGATGTTGCTTATTACATCGCTTGATGTATGGAATGTCAGAAGTTGAAGGTTGAGCATAGGCACCCAACGAGTTTGTTGCAGCCATTGCCAATCCCAGAGAAGAAATGGGAAGTGATCACCATGGATTTTATCATAGGATTACTCAGAACGAATAAGCAACATGATTCAATCATGGTGGTGGTTGACAAATTAAAAAAGGTTGCTCATTTTGTGCTTGTTAAGACAATGCATACAGTGGCTAATATTGCAGAAATTTTCATGAAGGAAATTTCTAGGTTGCATGGGATACCTAGGACAATTGTCTCTGACATAGATATAAAGTTTACCTCGAATTTCTGGATGGGATTGTTTAAAGGATTTGGCACAAATCTAAACTTTAGCACAACATATCATCCCCAGACATATGGGAAAATTGAGAGAGTTAATCGAATAAGTGCAGACATGCTGAGAATGTATGTGATGGATAAGTCATCTAAGTGGGAAGATTACTTACACTTGGTTGAGTTTGCATATAATAATGGGTATCAAGATTCATTGAGAATGAGCCCATTTGAAGCCTTGTACGGTAGGAAATGTGATACTCCAGTAATATGGGGCAACCCAATAGATAGAGTGGTACTTGGGATAGAGTTGCTCAAGGACATGGAAGACCAGGTGGTCAATATCAAGCATAATTTAAAGGTAGCTCAAGATAGACAGAAATTTTGTGCAGACAAGAACAAGACAGCTATAGAGTTTAAAGTAGGGGAGCATGTACTTTTGAAAGTGAATCCAAAAAAATTCTCTTTGAAATTGGGTAGTTGTACAAAGCTCGTAGCCAGATTTTGTGGTCCATTTGAAATATTGGACATAATAGGGCCAGTTGCATACATGCTTGCATTGCCTACTTCCATGAATGTGCATAATGTATTTCATGTCTCTTTACTAAAGAAATATGTACATGATCCTAACCATGTTATTGATTGG
This sequence comes from Picea engelmannii, assembly GCA_009831015.1. NCBI lineage: Eukaryota > Viridiplantae > Streptophyta > Pinopsida > Pinales > Pinaceae > Picea > Picea engelmannii. The sequence continues at coordinate 221,569 of ML791467.1, forward strand.
CATCTGATTCAGGTAGAGACAGAGGGAGATTTTCAGGTTTAGCTAGTGCGGGTATTGGACAGAAAAGTCAAAATGCTCCGGAGTCGAGTTATAGAGATGGTAAACATTTAGTGGACCTACTATGGTCCTAAAGATGCTACCTAGGAGCATGAAGATGCCATGTGGTCAGAGTACCCACAACTTTTTGAATAAAATTGAGATTTTGTAACATCCTTCCTAGCTAAGGACAACTACCCTGACAACAGGTGCAATTTTTATTTTATTTTAAAGGGGTGTGCGCACGTAGAAGGAAACAGACACACTTAACTCTAAGTCGCCACCCGAAAACCACCAGGACGCAACCGCGAAGTTCAAAACATGGAGACTGAGGGCACACCACGAGTAACGGAAAAAATATAGCAACCAAGGAAACCTTAAAACTTCGGACAGCACCACAATCCCCGACAAGAGTAAAACTGACCGGTATTATAGGACACAACCCAAATTGACAGTAAGTATCATCGATTGGAACCTCCAAGGAAGGCGCAAGGCAGAAGGATGCAGACATCGACTAGCCAAGTTCGACATCATGAAAAGGAACCGGAACCCTCCTCTACTAAGTCATACCCCTCTATGGCACTTAGTTCAAGAATCCTCACATATATAATCATCCATAATTGGAGATTCAAGTGCTATGATAAGACCATGATTCCATTGTATATCGGATGACATCCCCACTACCATTACATTTACTTTAAAATGTCATAACATCGCCCTTACATACTGCAACGATACACCGCATTGACATTACTCCTTACACATTACTATGACAATAAAATACAGTAAGGCACCAGGTCCAAGACACAATGTTACTATAGCTTTGCCAACTGGGTAGCCATCATCATTACCATTATAAGTTATCTAACCATAACAGTACCCCCTTTTTCTCAAGCACATCGTTCTTACATAGTTCAGGACAATACAATAAAATTCATTATT
>ML791467.1:237836-262410 GCA_009831015.1 Picea engelmannii
ACATAAAATAATAACACATCAAGTCATCTGTCAAACACATTATAATCATACAAAAAGGTCTAACATCAAAAGGGTCCAGATCACTTGCGAGCAAGTGTCTTCAAATAATAGGTGTTCTCAGTGCGCCAGAGCGGGATGTTACAGATTTTGATCTCTATTTTGTATATGTGCTGAGGAGAGTGCCAAAATAAGGGGGAGGGGATGTAACACCCCAGGTTTTGAAACCCCAATTTAAATAATGTATTGTGACAATGCTGAGAGCCAGAGTGCCCAAACAACTATTAAAATGCTAGTGTGCCCAAGACATGTAATTTTTTTATCATTATTAATAATAAATGCACGACTGGCTGCTAGACAGACAGGGACTAGAGTTATAGGGGGATATGATTTCACAAGAGAGGGGGCTTGAGGGGCTAAGTGTTTATTCCTATTCTAATTACCCTTTTTGTCTAAGAGAGGGGATTGGTTACGTGAGATTCTTGGGGAAGGCCAGGAGGTTCTTAATTCCCCCGGAAATTACTTAAACCCACCTCTGGTCTGATGGGGGGTTGGTCATTGGCTCATTTCCTCCTTCACTTCTGCATTCTTACCATTCTATCCCTCACGCACTTTCATGCACACACCTCCATGCACCCACTTACTTGTTCATTGATCCATTCGTCATCTGCATATTGGCTCAAGGAAAGGAAGTCAAATCGTTGAAGATTAGCCATGAGATAGTTGTCTGTAGTGGTCACTAGTGTGATCCAGTCATGACCTGAGGCCGCATGTCTGAGATGCATTGGCTTGTGTCTAGAATTTCTCACAACTGTGAGTCCTGAGAGTTCCAGCATTGATATTCTAGACTAGTTGCGCTGGATCCTAAATAAGGAGAAGGACTGCCTGAGGGACTACATGGCAGAGAAGGGTGGAGGTCCATTCTCTCAGGTGGTGCAAGCTGGGTAGAAGAGAGATGGGTACTTGGATTGCTCTACGAGATGGGAAGCTTGTGAAAGCTTGGGTGTTGACTGGTTTGGGAAGCCAAGTAACACTCTGGAAGCATACTTGTGGATTCATAGCCCTCGCTCAAGGGTGATGTTGTTGTTGACATTTGGAACAGTAGTGTCTACGGTTGGGTGGAACATCCTTTGTCTGCAGCTAGATGGTGTTATCTTTCATAAATATAATTGCTCTCTATTATGGTATCATTTACATGTATATGAGTGTATTTCCACTGTGTATACTTAATTATCGTTAATTGATTTTTTAGACTATGCATGCTTGCTGGATATTGTTGTGCATGTTGTTAAAGTCTTTATTTTTATGCATCCTTAAATTTTAAAAGGTATCTATAAGAGAAAGAAGTCCAAGGGAGGGCTTGAAGGTGGCATGCCTGACCTGTGGGTGGTTGGGTATGTTACATCAATCATTGGGACCGTGGATTCCCCTGAAGAAGGGTCAAGACAGGAGAAGGACAACTGGTCAATGGTCATGATTTGACCCTAGTGTGGAAACAAAAAGACCCAAAAAACTGTGGGAACCACTGCATGCATTGCAGTGGTCCAAATCCTTCGTAACAGAAGGTTGTAGACAAGAGTTGCATCAACCACTTTATATTTGACGCACATGGTATTCCCTCCTAACTGCATGGGGAAATAAGGATTGATTCCATGTGGTCTAAATGAACGACCGTTGAAAGAAGTAAGCAATGTGGGAGACAAAGGAAAAAAGGGTTGGCCAATGGCCTTCTGGCACGCCAATGATATCATGAAAGTCGAGGCACCCTCATCAATCACCATATGGAAAATATTCCAAGTAAAATATTTCATGGTGTAAACCACTACTATCTGAAATGAAATGTGGTAAGGGAGACAAGGTTTCAAGTCGGTTGGATCGAGAACAATCCCTCCCGGGTTACAAGTCTCTACTGATCCCAAGGAAGATAACCGAGTCTTTCTCTATGAAAGGAAGCTCTAGAGGACCTCCAAAGCAGACATCGCACAAGGGGTTTTGGCCAAATATTCCACCAGAGAGTATTTCTTGGCATCCCTTTCATTCAGATTATGGGAATATTTCTTAAACACACCTTTGGGGATGTGTGTCATTGTTTCTCTCATCGTCTTCTCAATATGAAGAGGAACTAGTGGGTTTGTGGCTTCTTTACCCTTTTTAGCATATTCTGGCATTCTGTAATCGCGTTCCCTAGTCACTATATGAGCATCACATTTCCACATATAAACATCCATGGTTGAGGTATTACCAGTATACGCGGGGGGTCCCTGACTGCTCCCTTTCATGCTCGAATATGATGAGGCTTGAGCCATGTTTTTCCCATGTGGAAATGGGTTCATCAACACAATAGGCTATTGCTATGCCAATAGCTTCTAGGCATCCACAAGTTGAGGGCACAGGTGAGTTACATGGTATTTCATGTAAAGGTTACACAGATACTTCAACTTTCTATTTCCTGGGTTGCCCCTACCAACATTTTTATTAGGCTTCTTATCCCCTTTACCCTTCTTGTTTCGTTTTGTTTTCTTTCCTTCAAGATGTTGGTTGGCCTTTGGGTTTGTCGACTGCACAGTGTGTACGTTCGAAGTTTGGATAGAGGGAACATCTGAACCATAGGTCTGGTTGGTTTCCATTTGTTGTATAAAATATTATTGCAATTGATTTGATAACAGATCAGTCGAGTTTCCTTGTGTTGAACCAACTATACCATTGGCATGTGGTCTAGACTTTTGTCTGGCATTGTCGAGGATGGACCATGGCGCATCTAGCAAGATCTCATAGAGTAATCCAAAATGAGAGTAAATCAATTTGAGCTATTGTTCTCTCATTATCGCCTCCTCCTATGAAAACACTTCCGAAGTTGCAACATCCTTGGATAAAACTGGTACCAAAGACTTCAAGAACCACTCCAGCAAGAAATTCAGTGGGACCTATACCTTAATCAAGCTCTTCCGATGTTTCCATTCTTAGATGTGATCTGAGATATGATCGGCCTTAGTCTTCTCAAATTTAGCCAACAATTCGGTGCCGACATTGTATCTCACAGGTAGTTGGAAATGGTTTAGGAAGACCATCACCATGTCACTAAAGTAAGAATACCTTGAGCAGTCGAGCTCAAAGTACCATTTCGCAGCACCCTTGATAAGAGTGCATTGAAATAGGTGCAACTATATGGAGTCATCTCGCAATGCGTTTGATAAGCACCATAAGTGGAAAGTTGTCACTGTGTCTTCACCAAGCTTGCCTTTGAATTTTAGAATATCTGAGGGAAACTTAGTCGGCATGGGGGGCCAACGCGAATCATGACAAATAGGGTCGTTAAGAAACCTTGACAAGTCTAGCAGATGTAGCATTTCCAAAAATGGTAGTTTTGGTTGGGTATTATGTACAGGAAAAAGGGGGCATGGAGTTTGACTGGCACCAAGTTGATAGGAAAATTTGGGTTGCTAGTCACGGTTTTGGTAGAAACCATGGCCTTGGCCAAGGTACGAAGACTACATTTTCTAGGATATCATTGGTTGATTCCCGTAATTGGATGACGTGGGCTAGGTGGGGATTTCTCTCTGCGTTGTGTTCCAAATATCTTGGAAGGGGATGCTCCCATTCAATTTGACAGGCATAGGTATTGAGCCTTGCCCGAGGTTCCATTGACCATGGAAGGGGTTTCCCCTAACTGACATCCCTTGCGAGGGAAATGATCCCTAGAAAGGATTCCAAAGTCCTTGTGAGTAGAAAACTCTTGTACTTGCACCCTGTGTAGGAATAGTACCCTACACAAGATTTTGTTGTCCAAAACCAGGGTTTCCAATAGCCAAGATGGAAGCCGATGAAAAAGAGTTATTACCAAATGCGCCAAACAAAAGGAATGACATGGATCCCACCAGCATAGTGTAAGATGAATGTCCTAAACTTCCTACTCCAAACAACTTGTAGTTAGCATTTGGACCGATGGGTTGCTGGAAAGCACCACCGAGCAAGGGGGATGGAGGAGGTATATGACCCCCACCATAAGTGATAGTATAGAAGGGGACTGAAGTGCCCCCGGTATACTATTTCACGGGAAAATTTGAGCTCCCTTCCCCCAGACCCATGGTCTATAAGGTGGAGTAGGTAAGGGCGGATTTCTAATCAAAGATGGGCATCCCATATGAAAATGGAGGGCCCTTTGAACTCTACGTGAATGAAGCAGTGGTCCCCACCAATGATGGTATCAAATCACTTCTCAAGGTAGAGGGGGTCGAGACCATTGTGGTCTGGGCTGATGAAGGTGGGTTAGGAGGCAACATACCCCCTATGGTAGTAGACAAAATAAGAGTATGAGGACTCCTAGACGAAGTAGCAACATTTTCTTTGATAGCTTCTTGTAAGACTATTTGACGCTCGTAAGGTGTCACCCTTGGAGGGAGAACTTGTACCAATATTTGCGTCGACAAGTCAGTGATTGGAGGGTTGGATGGCCTGAGAGGTTCTACTCCAAGGTCAGAAAAAACAGCTTCCTCCATATTCAAGTAATCTCCTCTTGGAGCAGGCTCGGGCACAATTTCCTATGGCCCAGTCGCTTCGAATGACCCTTGTTGTTCAAGTATTCACTGTAATGGTGGCAGTGGTGGCTCTAATGCAACTGACGACAGGCCTTGAAGCCTTCGCGACCAACCAAGCTCTTGATCTTCCAATTTGTGAAAAGATCAACGACATAGTAAGGATTTAACTAGCATTTAAAACCTAGAACTCACTAGAAAAATTCCCATCAGATAAACCGAGCAAACCACTATCTAGTTGGAAGAAAAATTATGCCAGCCAACACTAGAGAAACTTACCGGTGCAAGTGAAACTCAAACATGAAAGCACCCTTCGGGTATACTCTGCAAAGTGTGACCTAACATCTGCCCTAGGTACCACAGTATACCCCCGCAGTAACCTATGTAAGTCTCTAGAGTATAGGAAACTATGTTTCCATCTCGTAAACAGTCACCAGGCGGGTACAGTCGACAGTCGGGTGGACTGCAGTGAGAAGGATAACATTTCTGAAACCTTCCAAGGGTATCGAAAGAAAGTGGTTTGGAAGAGAAAAGAATATCTCAAAAGGATTCAAGGTCCATGAAGCTCTGTAGGAAAATGTGAGTGATATTATTCCCATGAAAGATCCTCAATATGCGTTCCCCACTATGTTTAATCCAACTTTGGAGGGGTTATCTTCACTACCTTTCCTCACATGACCTCGTGTTTAGCCCCTGTGTTAGAGGGGGCTACTAGATAACATTCATGTTAGTGGACTTTAACACTCCCTAGCTTTGACTCCGATGTTTGTTTAAAATCCTTGAAGAGTTTCCTCTCCAACCTAATTCAAGGCCCTAACCCTAAACTAGTTGGTTGAACCTACAAAAAAAAAAGTCTAATTAATTTTAAATTTAGCATTCGTTTTAATGTCTTGTTTAACTCAAAGAATATGGCGATGAAACTAGTGATGTTTTGAAAGACGAAAAGAGGAGAAAACAATGAAAGTATGAAAGAAAAATTACTTCTATTCAAAACTAAAGATTTACAGCTAACTCTTTGTAACCAACTTTTTCTGTAACTAACTTTTTCAATATCTTTAAAAAGAAGACCTAAAATGAAATCTCGCTTGACTACAAGATACTTAAGTTTTAAGAAATCAGTAAGGAACTTAAAAAATGAACTATTTTTCCTTTCAAGTAAAATAACTAACTCCAACTACTTTATCAAACTAAGAATGAAAAATATTTTTTTTGAAAATGCTTCAAACAGGAAAAACTTGAAATAATTTTTTTTTTCTCTTTTTTCAAAGAAAATGAAAGGGGGGAAAAGAACTACAAGACAAGACTGAAATAGACCTTTGGCCCACTGCGTATCATAGGGAATCACTAAAGACACCAAACAGGCCGATCAAAAATTCAAGACTCTCTTAAAACCCGTTCAGAAGTAAATACAAGAAACTTCAAAAAGACAAGCAAACTGAAATCTAACCCAAGCTATGACTGTAAAAACAGAGACTTTGAACTTAGTCAAGAAACCCTGAGAAATATAAACCTCAATCAGGAAAGAGGTTGGTTTCCTCTTTTTCAAAAAATGTTTGTTGAACCAGGTAAGCTACTGTTGTTTTTGCAGCCTACATATGTACGTGAGATGTTTACTAGACAGGACATGTATGTACGTGGGCTGACCCAAAGTAGGGTGCATACACCTCTGTAGTTCCTCAAAAAAGAAAGAAAATAGACAGACTTATAGGGTAGGGAGAATTAGTATGGCACCAAAAGGTGACCAGAATCCCTTAAAAGACTCAGAAGACTCAACAGAAACTTGAAAGGAAGAAAAACCAATCAAACACCCAAAATCCCCTAAAACCCTAGAGGCTTCCCCAGTATGGTCTCTAGTTCTTCTACTGGGAAACCCCCCCTATTACTACACCAGAGTTCAAAATGTAGGCAGGTAAATTAACCATCTAAAAGTCAACTACTTCTCTAACTACCCCAAGCATGCCAAAACTCATACAAGAAAAGCAAAGATGAGAGGGATTGGGTAACTATACCTCTACTCTGCGTCCGGTGATGATCCCCTCATGCTTGAAAGCTTCGTTGACTGAAATCCTCCTCCCAAGGATGACCTGCATTCAATGATAGATAAACATAAATCTACAAGCATGCTATTTCATATACAAATTAGGGTTATATGTTAAAATGTAAAAACATAAACCATTAAAAGCATTCAATAAACCATGATTTGGGACAGGAAAAGTAATTATTTTATTAATAACTCAATGATTATACCTTTACAACCAAATCTGGCTACTGCTCCATGAACTTGTTCTGGGCTCAAGCTCCAACTGCACCTTTGTATGGGTTCTCCTCTCGACCTCTTGATCTCTTCTTGGGAAGTGAATGGGTTCTGATGGAGAAAGAAGGGCTAATTAGGGAATGCTAAGGAAATTCTCACAAAAGGGTTGCAATTAATTGGGCAAGGAGAGGATGTGAAACGGGCATAGTTTCACTCTTCTTATGTATAGATGTGGAACTAGACCCCAACACCTCCTTTTATATGACAAAAGGATGGTTATTCGGTTGGGTGATGGGCTATAGGTGATGGATTAGTTGGGAAACTAGCCAATAGCCCGTAATCTCAACAAATTCCTTGCAACTTTTTATTTTTTGCAACTTTTGCAAGTACATGCAGGATGTAATGGTGCAACATGTGTATGTACATGGGATGTAGTGGTGCAACAAGTGTATGTACGCGAGAAATAATGGTGCAAGGTGCGTACATATTCAAAAAATTGTTTTTTTAGAAAAGAAACTCTGTAGTGGCTTGGGAAAAAATGCAAGTAATAGGGCCAAAGGCCAGGTATGCATGTGTAGAGAACTTTAGGGTTATAACACATGTCAGCAGTACGACCCTGTCACGTTATATTATATAGACTTTACATTCAGCAAAAAAATTGCATGTTTGGCAAATAAGACATAACACGATATCTTTCGCATATGATGTCCATTTGAACCCGTTCATGTTGTGTTCAGATCATGAGAACAAGGCCTACACACGCGTTTGTTTTCAATCAATTACGAACACATTTATTTTTGAGCATATTTTGATCCCCTTGATCAAATATATTTTGACTATCATGATTTAATTCACTTTTTACCTTACCATAGCTAAATACCACCATGGTTTGCAAATACGATGTGCTCTTTCACTTTTTCCCTTTTTTCTTTAAATCTACTTTCACTTTTACCTTTTTCTTTAATCCAATTTCACTTTTACCTTTTCTTTATTCCACTTTCATATTTACTCCTCTTTTACTTAAACTCCACTTCCACCTAACTTGTCAAATTTTGTTATTTATTAAAGTCATATTTATATTTAGTTCACTTTCATTTCCACTTTTATGTAAACTTTGTTTCCAATTTTTTATTTATTAAAGTGATACCAAGGTCACATTTATATTTAATCACTTACTAACCTTTGGCATATATTTGATCACTTACTAACCTTTGACATATATTTGATCACTTTATAATCTTTGAAATCAATGACAATTTATTCAACAATTGACTTCTTCATTGGATCTAACCATTGGTGGATTTTGGAAATTGTTTGGGTTTGAAGTGTCATCCAACTTCAGCCTGGAAAAAATGATGATCAAAACTTGCTACGAAATATCGACTACCAGGTTAATCTGACAGACTCAAGGGTTCTCAGTGATGCATCAACAAATTTCCCTTCGACTACACTCTGAAATAATACTGCATGAGAAATAATTCAAGAGGGCGACTCACTAGTATTTGTTCTATTCATGACGATCCTATCTCAATAGAATATATATTCACCAAGACAACTCAACTCGACTAGTGTAGTAATCGAAATTGTCTCATTATTTTATTTTCATTCTTTCATTCTTTCAAAGCACTCGGCCAGGTGATCTCTTGTATTCTAGTAATCCACTGTGTTCATGTAAATCAATATTCCTGTAGCTTTTACTAAATCTCCATGTCATACTCCACTATGGTACTTCTTGTCTTCATGTTGACATCAATTCCAACACAATATTTCCATCAAAATGTGTTGATGTCAAGAATGAAGACAAGTCCTTCGATTATTGGCCATTAATGTATGTTGTTACCCAACGTGAAGCAACTCACCTTCAATGAAAGTGAGCGCTAAAGTACCTTAGTGCATCTTGACAGGTACACATGGATGTGTTGGAGTCAAGTCACCTGCAAGATTCGTCAAACAATAGGCATTGATGAATCCCCATGATTAACAACAAGAAAATATGGCATTGATGCATGCCCATCCTAGGGGACCATGAAAATCTAGCTTCAATCCCATATGATGTGTTGGAGTCAATGGGATGAGATTTTCGATAAGGTGGGCCATAAGGAATCGCACATGAGCTGACATAAGCATAAAACATAAATGATTTTGAATAATTACAGTACAAAATTTGAACCAACATAAACTTACAAAACCTTATTGTGAACTTTGTCAGCTAGTAACCTGGTTTTCAATCAAATTTTGTGTCTAATTGCACTAGTAAACTGGTTTTCACAACTGGACTTATTTTTATCTTTACTATTTTATTTCTTTATTTATCCTACTCTACTTGAAGAAAGACAAATTTTTCTTCAAGTGTAGGAATATTTCCAATGGAGGTATGTGCATAGCAAAATTGCAAGTGTACTAATATTCAAGCTTGAAAAATATACTTCGAGAGATACTAGAACATGAGGGACCAACTCCTGTGATGGGGATGGTTCCAAGAATTGTTGAAGAATGAAATGGTGAGGTATGAGGACTTCTTGGAACCATGATTCAATGTATTATTTATATTCTTGGTTCTCTTCTTTGGTTGGAATGCCATAAATTCTATAGGAAGTTTTCCCATTAAAATCCTGAATGCACAAGGGATTTGGATCTGGTGACAAAGATGCAAGCAATTCTTCGATTTATTTCTCTAATTTTTTCTCCCCTTTGGATGATGGCCATGATTCTATGAGCTTTGCTTCATGATGACAAGTATAACTAGAAGAAATTTCTAGGTCACCCCCTTGTGGGATCTATTCATGGATATTTTGGTCTTCTACAGGTTCTTGAGATGTTGGCTCCTCCTCGGTGACAATTTTGAACTTCAGACAAGGAGTCAAGAAGGTCCTTGTGGTGGCATGCCCTTCCCTACTCAAGAAGTTCATTTCCATAAATGGTGGTCTCAGAACAGTTTCAACAGGAGCGAGAGTAACAACTTCTAGAAATGGTAGAGTAACAACTTCCTGAGAGAACAGAGTAGAAGCTCGTGCTTGATTTTGGTTATTGGGAGTTGCAATGTGAATTGTATCGGTGTGTTTTTCCAAAAATTGTTGTCGTGTTTGGGATTTTTATCAAGGTGAAACTTCCTTATTATTTATATTCTATTTAGTTTGTACAAGATGTTGGGGTCATAGGGGAGGATTACTTGGTATAACATTCAAGGGGAGTTGCAACTGTTGTTGTATAGATAATTGAGTTTGCATTGGGAACTGTCCCCCAAGAAAAATAGATCCTTGCCATCCTTGAGGCTATGGAAATTCTTGATTTGGATGAGACGGCCATTGTGACCATGGTGTGGGATATTGAATCTGGGGAGGATTAGGAAACTTCCACAGATTTGTAGGATATTGCATTTCCTGCGGTTCCTACTGAAGATTATACATGTTATTCCAAGTATTGAAAAGCAAGGAGAGGTATTAATTTATACTAAAAGGGAGATATTTCCATGGATTCTTAGAAGAAATGAAATAGGATTTCTAAAATTCCTTGTTGGATTCTTGGAACACTACTTTAAATCATGGCAGTGAAAAGAAGAGTTTTGAAGGGTGTTTTTTCTCGCGGATGCATCAAACTTCAACATTGTTGAGAGGCAATTGTTTTAAACATTGATTTTTTCTGCACCTAGAATAAAATATTGATAGTGATCTCTCTTCTTCATTTTTTTTTCACTTTACCTGCAAAACATCCAATTGTGAAGACAAAGAGATAATAATATCAATTTTAAAATTTTCAAACAAATTACCAATTTCATCTCTTGTAACTTCACCATTGGCTGATTTCATAATTATAGCACTCTGTAAGTTATATTTGAAGGGTTCAATGAAGTATTTGAAACTCTATTCCTCCTCATCCCCTTCTAATTAGTATTCCTCCTCATCCCCGACAATGACACAAAAATGTTGGTGTATTTAATTGTCTTATTAAAACATCCTATACATTAATTTTCAATTAGGGGTACGTCTTTTATTGCAAAGTTATCGTGAAAGTTATATGCAAGAACAATTTATGCCTGGCATTAGTATGCAATTATAAGCAAGAAACACTCATTGTAGACTAGATCATGCTTATTCAAATGAAGCACACTTGTCGAAAGTAAAACACTCTTGATGAATTGGAAATAAAACTTCACACGTGCTTTAAATAAAAACACACTCACACTACTTCAAATTAAAAAAACTATTATGAAATGAAATCAAACTTGCATAAATGATCAAACCTCACTCTTTCATAAATGAAACAAATCCACACTTGCATAAATCAAAGACACTCCTTACATAATTCAATTAAGAAACTAAAAGAAAGAAAACCATGTTGGGAATAAAACACACTTGCTTGAATGTAAATAATTTGCACACTTGCTGGGAATGAAATCACACTATTGAAATTAAACACTCTACATATTGCATAGAAAACAACATTCTAAAAATGAAACACTTGACATACTTTCTCTGGAAATTGAACACTTTCTTTAGAAATGAAATAAATTGCACACTTGTTGGGAAATGAAACAGATTCACTCCTTGCACAATTAAATAACCCAACTTGAAAGGAAACACATCATGCTAAAACATAGTAGATATATGGCTCAACCAATGTTATCAACCCAAAGGAATCTCCTACAAGATAACTGCATAGCATAAGAAAGTAAATTGAATATAATAAAAAAAATTCAAATGATGGAATTTAGTAACAACAATCTTGAAAATATTAACGAAGTAACAACAACTTAGTCCTACATAAAATACTCACAACACAATATAAGTAACATCAATATTTAAATGAATGAAACTTAATAACAATGATCTTGAAATAAACAACGCACAAACAATGAGTAACAATCTAATAAAAGATTCTCTACCTACTATATAGAAACAAAGATCTTGTTTAGAGGAGGCGAGCCTTCCTCCTTAAACAGGGTGCTGGTAAAAATACCAAACGTTCCAAATCAAATCATCATGTCATAGATCCAATCCACAAACTCTTAATCCTTTATTAATCAAAACTCAGGAAGTAAAAAAGAGGTTCTCATCTTATCAAAATACTAACTAATTACTACTAAATAATGATTGATTCATCCCCCTCTTAGTCTCATTTATTCATAAATATCAATTGGGGAAGGATAGAACCAAATCCCCAAAATCGAAAAATGAATTTTACATCTTTGGAGAAAAATCACAAAATTTGGGTTTTACATCAATTTGGGAAAATTTGTGATAAAGAACCACATGTATCTCTCAAACTGTAGCACATTTTGGAAAAGGGCTTGAGTCGTATTCAATTTTCTATGCTACACGCAAAACCCATGTCTCAGAGTTTTTAGATTCATCTTCATCTGCTCTAACATTGAGGAAGAAGTTGGTTGTTTCACAAAATATGGGTTGTACGTCAATTTGGGAAACTTCATGATAAAGAAACACATGTATCTCTCAAAACATAGCTTATTTTGGAAAAAAGTCTAATAAATCCAAAATTTTCTATGCTACAGACAAAACCCATGTCTCGTATTTTTTAGATTCATATTTATATCCTCAGAAATCAAAGCGGAAGTTGGTTGTTTCAATATTACTGCTAATTTTGGTCTATACCCTAATCTCATGTTGGAGGTCCACACGTGTGAGTTGGGTAAGGTTTGATCCACCTAGATCCATGTCTTTGATCTTAGGAACAAAACTTATGTTTTGAATTTCCATGTGGAGGTGTGTTTGTATGACAACATTGGAGGATGCCATCATGAGTATTGTTACTGTTGTTATAGGAAATTGGTTCATGAACCATCATCAATAAAAATCAATTATGATAATATTTAATCTATTAAAAGGAAGGAAAATGAGCATTTTTTTTTTGTAAATAAAAGTAGATCCTTATATTAATAACATCTATAAGATGTACAATGACAAGTGTGAGCCACATGCTCCACCATAGAAGGGAAACCAGAACATGTGGCTCTTAGATGTTCTAAGATTGACACATCATCCTATATGCTAGAGTCGTTTGAACAAAACTGCTTAAACAAAATTCTGCATCCTATTTGCATAAACAAAAATGTGTGTACAACATTCAGATGGTCTCTAAGACCAACTATTGACATAGCTGCTATTAAAAAAACTACATAAACAATATAGGGGAAAATTGTGTGTCCTTCTATCCTACTGCGATGGTAAACTAAGAAATTAATCCTACAACTAGAATTAACGAAGAACCATAACCTAGAGACTTCAATCCATTATCGAGCCTGGTTGTACATGAATGTTATAGACCGAGGTGAACCGTTGGCCACATGTTGGGCATCTGGTTCGCACAGGAGCATCCACTAGTGCCTCGAGAAAGATGTCCATCCTTTGGGAAAGGATGCTCTGAGAGTGCATCTGATCGTCCTGTTTCTTCCTGATTTCAAAGAGCAATTGGAGGTGCTCCTCTGTGAGGTGGTTTGCAAATTGTTGAGGCTCCTCCTCCTCCCTTTCCTCGCTGGTGACCTCTGTGGTGATCGCATTGGCATCCGCTACATTTTTCTCCACTTTCTAGCTTGGGGGGATTTCCTCCTCCACCATACAGCTACCATCGCCATAGTAGGGGTCCCATGGATTGTGTTTTTTGGGGGGGTAAGAGATTGGTGGCCAGAGGAGAGCGTGATCATGAAGGTGGCACTTCCTCCTTAACTGAGCTTAGGCCATGGAGCAAATGAGGGGTGGATAGAGGAATTCATGTGCATGAAGGTGACGCTTTCTCTTTCACCGTGTTGACACCATGGAGCTAAAGAGGAGTGAATTGAGGTGCCTCCTGTGACCTCTGGTTGGTTTGTCGTGGGCTTTTGAAATGGGCAATGAGATCTAGTTGAGAGGGGGAGAGTTGATTGTGTCGGGAGAGGGTGTTGTAATTACTTGCTCCCCTCTTGGATTTACCTCTTTCTCTAGGCATGCTGGAAAGAGTATGGAGGTGATGGGTTGTGGGTATGGAGGCAGAGATATGGTGTTGGGAAGAGCAGGAGAATGCACTGGTGGAAATGCAGAGAAGCAGTGTGTGAGGCCGAGTGAGTGTGGCAGGAAGAGGGTATCGGTGCTAGGGTAAGTGGTGAGAGTGCTCAAGAAAAAATCACAGAGAGCAGCAATGTAGAACCGGTCAGAAGAGCCAAAGACAGAGAATGGAGGAATGCATCAGGGCGAATGGAAAATGGAGGAATACACCAAGGTAGATGGAGAATGGAGGAATACACTAGGGCGAAATCTCGTTTATTGTTGCACACCCTGATTTGATAGCCCCTTTTTCCATTGAAGCCGAGTTGGAAACCATCCTAGGCTTGGTATGCCTGGTCTAGCTTGCTCGCGCGACCATTAACCCGACTTGTCTAGCCACGGGAATTACCATAACTTTCCTCATGGAGTGAGCCATGCAGAAGTTAATGTATGTGGGCTGGTGAATGGGGTTAATAACTGCCCTAACCACTTGGTTCCATGTGTCCTCGGACTCTGTCCAGGTGGCACCCCATCCGGAGGGAGGGAAAATGAACATTACTTAACCACTAAATCACAAATAAGTATGACATGGTATTTTACGATAAATTATGGTAAATGGAGTGATAAATGAATGGTAAGAGGAAGTAAAGGAATGAAATGAATGCATGTAATTGTTAATAATGGTGAAAAATCAACGACCCAACAGTCGCGTTGAGCTAGTGGAATTTCTTGTCGTCATAGTCGCCCCTCCCCGATGAACAATGAAGCACAAAATGAGCTCCAACAGTTGAACCCACATGTAGAGGAGTAGAACACATGTCTCAACCCTGCTAATGAAAAAATACACATGATCCCTTCAATGAGAAAAAAGTGAATGCTCTCACTAGATGGAGGATATGGATGCAGATGACCGTTTTTCGGAGGACCACTTACATCTCATTTTTGAGCTCTTAAGTGAAATGAATGATTGGAAATACATGGAAGATTCAATGGAGTGGAAGGTCGACATGCTAATAGAATCATGCTTGACTCCTCTATAGAAGTGATGCCTTCAGGACCATCTCCACCAATCAGTAATAATTCTGGAATGGTCGGACTCTTCCAAGCAAGCACCCAAGGACAACACTCCATGAAATAAAGTCTCTTTTTTTTAATACGTTATCTATTTATGTTTATGCTAGCATATCTCAAAGCAACCCCTCTTTGATTTTGAAGGCATTTAGGTTTAATTTAGATACTCCATGGACAAAAAATATTATGGATTTTAGTTTAATCCCCCTGAGCATGCATTTTCATACAATAAGGACTTGTTATGAGGGTTGGCTTTCTTTAAAACCATCCCTGGTTTCAGAAACTCTTGGATGTATGATAACTTTTGGACATAAAAGGTAATACAAAAAATATATGTTACAAAACAAAAATTCAAATAAAGTTCTTCATACTTGAAAAATATAGATAATCTTTTTCAAATTTGAATCTTTTTACTTGTTTCTCCAATGTGGTTACCAATTTTTAATGATGCTCTGAAATCTCCTTTAAATGTGATTCCTTTTTTTCATGAATGACAAATACTAGTTTCAAATGTTCTTCTTTTAATTTATCTATTTCTTACTTACACATATCCTCATAAATAACCATTTATATCCTCTATTGTTTAACTAACTGGTTAATATATCCTTGTTTATTTTCCTCAATCGAGGTCTTTTTTTGCCTTAGCCTCTCTTCAAGAAATGCCTCTTGTGACATTTTTTTATCTAACTCATTTGATAGTTCATTGACTATCCATGGATTTGCATTAGAAAAACTCCCAAAAGATGAAACTATTTCTTTTTTAATTTGTTTTGGTTTTGAACTAGCTACATCCCAAACCATAACCTATATTGGTGTTTCCACATCAAGAGTTCCTGGTTTCCTCTTTTTAGCTCTCCCTTTTATAATTCCTTTTTTTGACTTACTAAATAAGTAGTCTCCAAGAGATACAACAATCTTTTCCATAGGTTCTAATTTATCAAGGTCAATTACTGTAGGAAACAAGTATCAACTTAAAGTAGCAATTGGTGTACTTGGAACACAAATATGAGAAATATTCATAGTAATACTTTGATTAGGATTATGTTCCTTCCCGGTTTCTTCTTTGAGATTCGACCCTTATAATTCTTCATCTTTTTTGTCTTCCTCTTTCTTTAGAACAATTCTCATTCTTATTTTCTTAGTTCTTAATATTTCCCATTCATGCCTTTTAATTTGTTCCTCAACTTCCCTTAATTGCCGATCTTCTTCTTCTTTTAGAAGCTTATCATGTTCTTGATTTATTTGTTCTTCATATTTCATTTCTTGGCTCAACTTTTCATTTTTTTCTTTTATTTTATCCATGTTTATTTTATTTTCTTCTTTTGCCAACCTATGTCTTCTTTCTACTGCTCTTTTCCTTATTTCCTCTTGGAAGGATAATAATTTTTTCCTTTCTCGATTGTCTTCAATATTCCTATTTTTTTCTAATACTTCCTCATATGTTTAAGCACCTTCAAATATAGGGTCAAATGAACATTGATCATGTTGATAAGCCTTATAAAATTCAACCATCCTACAATGCTCTTTCACAATTCCATTAGGATCATGCTTTTTGAAATCTCCAATGCATAGCCAAAGACCTTCAAGGTGTTTTTCCTTTACTCTTTCATGAGGAGAATTCATTAAGGTATAAATTCCAAGATTTATAGGGAAAGAAGGCCATAATTGCTTTGAATTTGTAACTAAAGAAAGGATGATCCCTTATATTATTGTATGAAAATCTATTTCCTGGAGGATCAAGAGATATGCAATGTATTTAGGAAATATATGAGGGGTTAAATCACATCAATAAATTTTGGTGTATGTAAAATGTTAATCTATGAACCAATCTCCAATACCCTTGACATCATCTCGGGCTTCTTGAGTTAACCTAGGATTTGGATGATTGAATATAAACATCTAAAGAGGGATCATAATACTATAAAAAATATCATCAAAATTATTCTTATAGTTATAACTCTATAGTTGATAGCAGTAAACGTGCATATCGATTTGAGCAAGAGTCTAATTCCAATTCATGAGTGGAAAAGCATTTTTCACAGACAACATCAATTAAAAATGATGAAATGAAAAACCATTCTTTATAACCATGTGGCATATCTTTTTCCTTTTTAATGACAAGAATAATATTAGAGGACAAAATCTTGCACCAACTGAAAATATTACCTTTCTCAGTAATCTGGTAAATAGGAGGAACCCATTCTGACTTGAAGAGCTAAGAATCATTTTAACCATATGATTTGCACATCATAGCAAAAATCAACCTATAGGGTTGGTTCTCTGAGATATTGAATTGGATACAACCTATTGGAATTTTTCTTGAATGCTTGTTCATAATACCACCATTCTTGTACCAATTCAACCAAATTCAATTTCTGATCTTTAAAGTCCTCCACAAACTGTTTGTCTAAACAAATTTATGGATGCCTTAATTTGTGCATACAAGAAAACTCTTCTAGTAAAAAATATTCTATGACTTCTTAAGACTCATTCACCATTGTAAATGTTTGAAGGTCGATATGACCAAATACCCATAAAAACATGTCATAATAAGGGAGAATAGTTGGCCTGGAAACTACATGATGAAGGTCAGATTTCTTGATGTTTACCTATGCTTCTCTGTCATCCTCTGGGAAATATTCATTACTAAAACTTGTATAAATTTCACCCCAATATGGATAGTCATTGAGCCCAATATGATATATTGTATCATATAAAAAGGTATTATTAAGGTTTTTTTTCTCCTCAAACACCTTATCCTCATCGCCCTCAACTTTATCCTACATCCCTTTGTGATTATAATATTTATACATCTTTTTTGCATAGAAAGCACCATTAACATGATTAGACAATCATTAAAGGGGATAATTGAAAAATGAATACTTATTAGTATTTCAAAAAACCTTGTTCAATTCAAAGAAAAGGAAACTAAAATTCACACCAAAGCTCCCATGACTCATGAACAGACTTCAATAATGTTTTACTATGTAGAGAGTTTCAAACGCATGCTCAAAAAATTTAAACGTTTCTTTCATAAAAAAAAGAAGAGAAAGATAAGGTTTTTAGGAATGAAGAAACATAAGGAATCGCCTAACCTTGAGATGTAACTCAAAAATCCATTAATGTCCCTCATGTGATGACTTTCATAACTCGAATTTAGTTAGAAAAGTTGAAAAAAAGGTGAATGTAAAACTAGAAATGAAAATCCAGTGAGAAACAATCTATTTATTTAGAAAAAGTTGAGAATATAGATGATCAGAATCCGATCCCAATAAATAAATCAAATGTTGACTATAGCTCAGAGACCAGATATCCAACATTCAAATGAGTGAAATGAGATAGAATAATAGATGAGATAGATGTATGGAACTCATATGTATAGATCCTAGATGGGACAGTGAGTCCATATAGGCCAGAGTTGGATACACACAATGCATATGGAATAAGTCTAATAGTTTAAATATTGTCAGGGGTCCGAGTGACTAGAATCTAGATTAATACAATATATAGAATATAAAAAGGAATATGTATCTCACATGAGTGGATAAATGGAATAAAGAAAATATTATATTTTGGATCTAGAAAATTGCACATCAATTAATAACCTACTAACCACATCAAAGCAAGCAGAAAAATCAAATTAACATAAAAGAAAATCATAGATCACAAATCGAGACCAAAAATACAATAAGA
This sequence comes from Picea engelmannii, assembly GCA_009831015.1. NCBI lineage: Eukaryota > Viridiplantae > Streptophyta > Pinopsida > Pinales > Pinaceae > Picea > Picea engelmannii. The sequence goes on from ML791467.1 coordinate 256,358, forward strand.
CATGAAACATAAAACCAATAACTTAGACTTAATAAAAAATAGTAAAGGGAGGGGTCCCCATATTTTATGAAATTAATAGTTTAGGATTTGTGAGAAGCAAGGTTGATCACTATGTATATTCCAAGGAAGAAGGTGGTCATTTCATATATGTAGCTATATATGTTGATGACATGTTGTTGGTTGGAAACAACATGGATGCTATAAAGGAGGTGAAGATGATGTTATCCTCCAAATTTGACATTTAGGATCTTGACGGAGCTAATTTCATTCTGGTAATGGAGATCAAGAGAGATCGGACAGTTAGAAAGCTTTTGTTAAATCGAAGAAAGTACATTGAAATAGTCTTGAAGTGTTTCAACATGTAGGATTTCAAGTTGGTCAAGGTACCAATTCCTTTGGAAGGAAAAATAGCTATTGAACAATGTCCAAAGACATGGGAATAAATAGAGGACATGACACATGTTCCCTATGCTAATGTTGTTTGTATTCTGATGTATGTGATGGTATGCACTCAACCAAATATTTCTCATGTAGTGTGAGTATTGAGTAGATACATGTTGATGCCTAGGAAAGAGCATTGGATTGTTGTCAATATAGTGTTCAAGTACTTGTTTGACACAAAAGAATATGCTATATGCTACCAAGGGAAACTTGACACCAATAGGGAAGTAAATGTACATGGATTTGTCGATGTTGATTGAGTTGGAGATTTGGGTCGACGAAGGTCAAACAATGGATATGTGTTCAATATTTTTGGTGGAGCAATCAGTTAGATGAGTAAGTTATAGGCAGTAGTATCCTTGTCGACAATAAAAGTTGAATATGTGGCAGCTACCTATGCAAACAGAGAAGTTGTATGGCTACATTGATTGTGTTCAAGGATCAAGTTTGAGTAGAAAGATATGATGATTAATTGCAATAGTCAAAATGCAATTGTTCTCGCAAAGAACCCAACTTACCATTCCAAGACAAAGCTTATTGATGTACAATACCATTTCATGAGATACATGGTGGAAAGAAACAAGTTGTTGAAGAAAGTAGACACTTCAGAAAACATAGCAGACTCTTTAACCAAGTTTGTGAGTGTTGTGAAGTTCTCTTGGTGTAGAGAGGAAATGGGTGTTTCTTCCCTGGGTTAGTGAACAAAAGTTCAGGTTATCTTGTATCAACAAAGAAGACAAGAAGTAGGATAATTTTGGGTTGTTATATTCTTTGCAATAGAAAACAGTCTAACCAACTAGCTAGTCAAGGTGAATTGAATAATGGTTAAGTCTAGTTGATGGTCAAGTGGTTGAGAGGAAAGTTAAATGTCAACTGACTTGAGGTCAACTGGTTCATAGATAACTAGTGGTTGACTAGGAAATCGACAATAACATAATCCCAACATTCATGGGATTGTATCCAATCATATGCATAGATCTGCAACCATTTTTTGGGCGTTATGATTTAGGGTTTTGCATGCAGTAATGCCTATAAATATGGTGTGTTGTAATTCTAATAAGTTGATGTTCATGTTGATGTTGCTATTAGTAGCTTGGTCATATAGATATAATTTGAATTGGCTACAAGGTTGTTATTGTGTAAAGAAAGAGAGTAGGATGACAATTGTGTCTTAAGTGTAGACCAAGGTTAGTCATGTAACTCTTTATTCTATGAATGAATAAGACAAGAGAGAAGGAGACACTAGAAGAATATTGGTTTTAACGGTTAAGGGTTTCAAGGGTAAAATATTTATTTATTATGTGTGTTTGTCATTGATTAGTTCTGTTTAAATCTATCTTCTCTTTCCCGGTTGGTTTAGTGTGAGTATTATTTCTCTACAATAACAAAATACTGTAGAACGCAAACTAACTATAAAGGTGGTAGTTTATCTCTGAATAGAGAGAGATGTTGGCTATGCTCATTTGCAAAAAGATAGTATAAGAGGATGAAATGATGTCATTTTAACAAAAAATAATAAACCTAAAGGTACAAACCATAACCTTAGGAGGTGAAGTGTCAAAAAGGTGTTTTTGGGCCCGAGGTGGTTAGTTTCTACATCAACTTCCAAGGGACGCAACTTTTTCATACAATCTCCATTTAATGCACATAGTAGCTTGTTGGAAAGCTCTAACTAAGGAATACAACATCATCAACAAATATAGGCCTTGTAATTTCCCCAGAAACATTATTTAGGGCCTCAAAATGGCCCTAGAAGTTTAGAACCCATAAAATCCTAAAAAATCATAATAAAACTGCCAAGATGGAGCACTGTGTTGAGTCAGTGGAAGAGGTGGGTAGTCACCGATATCCACCTGGATTAGCTATGGAATGTGCAGAACCTCAGGGATATTTCTCATCCTTCCATATTTGAGCAATAGCTTGACATTTCCACATTCTATGATTTTAGTTGTTGAGTATTCTCCCAAAAAACCATCACCTCCATTGTACTTTCGATATTTATAAAACCACTCCCTATGAGGAATCATATGAAATAAAGCACATGATTCAATCAACCATGCATCATGATATGAATATGTACTTGTAGATGCCAAGAAAACATCACCCCCTTCCATGGAATTTTTCATTACTATGGAAGGGGCATAATCAAATCCCTTACTTTTATGACATTTTTAGCTCTACAATATTTCTTATAATGGCCATCTTTACCCCATTTCCAACATTTCCTTATAGATTTTCCTAGATATTTAGTATGCCTCTAGATTTATCTCTACCTCCTAAACACTTATTTGTATTTCGCTCTTGGGGATGGATAGGTAAGGCATCCTTGGAAAAATCCTGCATGGATTTTCACCTTATCTCTTATGATAATAGTGATGAAAATACATCCTCAAAATTTAATGTAATTGTAGTAATGCTACTAATGGACATAACCAAATTATCCCATGGATTTGGAAAAGAGCATAACATCATATACACTTATCTTATTCAAACATTTTAACATCAATATAAGTTAATGGAATTATAGACTATTAAGCACATTGAGATCCTCTATCCAAAGTTGTCATCATTCATCATGAGATTATACAACTTCATTCAATGAAATAGTTTGTTTACGATGGAATTTGATTGATACAAAGTCCCTAAATTATTCTATGAGTCCTTAACATTGGCTTCTCTAGAGACATTCAAAAACACAAAATCTAAAAGACACAACTGGATAGTATTAATTTCCTTGCTATCCAACTTCTCCTAGTATTTTTTTTCCATACCCATAGATTTGTTTCCAAATGAAAAAACTGACTAATGTCATTCCACAAGAAGATTTTCCACCTTCATCTTCCATATATTGAAACTCTAGTCATTAAATTTCTTTATTTCTATTCTTGAGCTCCTCATCATTTTCCTTCACACAAGATTCACTGAATAAAGCTCTCATTCCAAGAATGGGTTTATCACAGATCTAAGATACCCTTTCTCTTCACAAAATGAGCTAGACCCTAGAAACAAAGACACTTTGATACCAAATGAAGATTTTGATAAAGAGAATTGCACCTGTCTCTATTTAATTGTATAACTCAATCATTGACCATAAACAAATATTTAAGTATTGTGCAACTTTAATCAACTCTAATTGGTTAATCCAAATTATATTGCAACCTTAATCTCTTAACTAAGATTAGATTACAATGAATCAAAATCATAGGTTGACAAAATGAAAAACCAACTCCCTTCATTCAAAGGTGGTCATCTATATAACTAAATCTCCCTCTAAAAAATACAATAAATATCCAACAAAGTGCACTAACAATGAAATTATGCTTCCCGTCATTCAAAAATTTCGCGTGCAATGGCCAAAATGCTATATCACATCATGAGTAGTGGATTATCAATTTTTATTAATCTTATGAATAATCACCCAACAAGAACAATTTTAGTGTCTTTTTCTAGGACCATTATCCACAATATGATTAAATTCAAAAAACATATTCAATAGCATGGCATTCAATTTTCCATACTCCTGCATGGTGTGATGAGAGCCAAATTTTACTTTTCTTCTTTTCAACCTTTCTACATAGCGTGTGGCCATTGAGCTATCAGACTATGTAGTATAGTGAGTTATCAATTTTTGTTGTTTTATGAATGACCACCAAACAAGAACAAATTTGGTGTTTTTTAAAACCATTATCTAGAATATGATTGAATTCAAAAAGATCTCAATAGCATGGCCTTGAACTCCATATTTTTGCATGTTTCTTAGTTTCTCACTCTTGTATAAAATATTTTTTTTAAATGATCCTAGCTAGAATAAGTTATACTATTTTTTAACTCTTTTATTTAATTTTCATTTCTAGTATTTAATTTGATTTTTTAATTCTATTTTCAACAAATTTATTTGAGTAGAAAAACTGGGCCCACTTTCCATTTGGCGGTTTCCATCCCAAATGAGAGTGAGTCTAGTTGGGATTCACCATTGGGAAACTCTCCCCTTTGTTGATTGAGGGAATTGTTTTTCGCATCAATAAAATTGACACTAGAAGAAAGGTCGTTGTGATATGAATGGATAGTAGGTAATCACACATATTATAGGCATCTAAAATATCCAATTATACATCAAATCCATAGAGAATCCCTATCCAAAACCCCTTCCTTGAAGTTTCATAGACTGTAAGAACCACAAATTCTAATCCGCCTATGCATTTTTAATATCCACAAGATTCAGAGTCTCAAAACAATCATATTTCATCCTCATAGGTGGAACCTAATGGTTCCATTATTTCTCAACAACAGTGGTCATTGAATGCTCATCTTTAAGAATTACAACCATCTCGAGTTCTCACTAGGAAATAAAGCAAAGTGCTTGGTCAATCACATGTTGAATTCATCACTCCTGTGAGGAATAAACAACCCAAGAAAGATAAAGTAGACGAAGGTGATTTTTCTACTGTGATTAACCCTAATTTATTTCTTTCCAACATTTTGTAGGGATACACGGATCCTATTATCAAGGGAATTGGGATAAAAAGTGGTGTTGGAAAACCATCAACTCCCCTAGATAGTCCTCCACATGCTCCTCATGAACCTCCACACGAATCTCCTTAGAATAGTTTTATATGCTCACCACATAGAAATATGGCCAACATTCAAAACCGGAGAAGACCTTGGTTGAAAAAAGGAGATGTAGTTGTAGCAAGAGATGTGTGTGCTCTGCCTAAACATCCCGAAAAAATTCTCCTAAAATTTGACCCAGATAATAAGGAAAACCCAAAAGATCATATCAATAAATTCATGCTTGTTGTAAATCTCATAAATGTTGAACATGAATATGTGTTTTGTCGATTATTTCCTTATAATTTTGAAGGTAAGGATTCTACTTGGTACTTTTCTCTCCCACTGGGATTAATAACTAATTGTTCATACTTTGAAATTGTTTCTCTTAAAAATTTTGGAGAAGATAAAACCCATGCTACACTAGTGTTATAACTCTCTAGGATTAAAATGAATTTGAAAGAGAAGATTAAATATTTTAATTAGATATTTCTCACATTAATAAACAAAATACCCAATGATTGTAAGCCTTCAGTAAGTGTAGCAATTGAGTTTTATACTACCTTATTTCCCCCATCTATTGCAATGTTTTTTAAAAGAGTTGGTAAGGCTACACCTACATGAACTTTCATATAAGCTTTGAATGTAGAAAAATAGATGTTAAGAATTGCAATTAAGACAATGTTGGAAGAAAAGAAAGTCGTTTCTACAACTAAGAAACACGTTATTTTTACCAAACTTGCTGAAAATAAAATGGTTTTTACACTTACATGAACTTTCATAGAAGCTTTGAATGTAGAAAAATAGATGTTAAGAATTGCAGGTAAGACAATGTTGGAAGAAAAGAAAGTCATTTCTACAACTAAGAAACACGCTATTTTTACCAAACTTGTTGAAAATAAAATGTTTTTTAAGAGAGTTGGTAAGGCTACACTTACTTGAACTCTAATATAAGCTTTGAATGTAGAAAAGTAGATGTTAAGAATTGCAAGTAAGTCAATATTGGAAGAAAAGAAAGTCATTTCTACAACTAAGAAACACGCTATTTTTACCAAACTTGATGA
>ML791468.1:0-15563 GCA_009831015.1 Picea engelmannii
TCCAAACCAATAACCCAAGATAGTCACTACTGCAACAATTTGAGTTCTCCTTCACTCATGCACACTTCTTGTTCTTATGCAGTCATGAGTGAGTGAATGAAAAATGAGCTATAGGGCCCTCTATTTATACTTTTCCATATTAACTGACTGGGCCGACTTCTCTTCTTGGGGGATAATAACTCAATATTAATTTATTCTCTTGATTTGACTTGTCTTCTAGGGTTATTATCCAAAGCTTTAGGGTTTTTCTTGTTTCCCAGAATATTCTAGCCTCATCAAAGGTTACACGTGGAGGTTAATACCTCCTACGGCTACCATAATATCAACACTCCCTCCTAGCTAGGGATTTATTAAAGGCAATGTTCTTGAGCACAAACAAACCATTCATATGGTAGCATCATCATAGCCACACAGGCTATCTCATGATCAAATCATGATCACAATCATCACTATCCAACTAGATAGTATCCATGGAAATCAGAACAATGCCATCCAATAGAACACAATTGTGTCTATTCATAGTAGTATACAACTACTATCTAGTGGTACACAACCACTGCTAGTAACACACTTCTACTAACCAGTGACACAAACTCACTACCAGTGGATCACATCCATCACAATAGCATACAACCATTGTCCAGAGACATACAGTCTCTACAACAATCATATCATCTGATATCAACCTGCATAAACAATATCATGATACAAGTTGAATCATCTAGGCCATTCTTCCACTCACATCTGTGAGATCTGGAAGAGAATCTTCCCTCGAAAAGTGAAGTATCAGTCATGGGCTATCTGGACTATTCTTCTCAAGCATAGAATAATAATTGTCCCTGATTTATGAACCTAGACCATTCACCTAACTGGGTCATTCCTCTAGCACTAATCACAATGCAAGATGGAGAGAATGAGTCTACCCTAGGGAATGATTGTCCCTGATTGTTGAACATGGACCATTCACCTAACTAGGCCATTCTTCTGGCACTAATCATAGTGCATCCTAGAGAGAATGAGTCTTCCCTGGGGAATGACTGTCTGGACCATTTCCTAAGGAAATGAGTGTCCTGCACCAACCTCCAAAACGGAACATTCTTTGAAACTACTCACAAATGTGAACTTCAAAAGAATGATTTCCTGGCAAGGCAGACCATTCTACTTGACCACGACTCAGAGTGACTACCAAGAAGAATGACTATTCTAGACCATTCCCCCACACTAGCCACAAGGGGAATCGCTCTCTATGGTACATCAAAAATCTATCAGACCATTTTCATTACGAAAATGACTGTCCGATCTGGACCATTTTCTGAACTCGAAAATGACTATTAGTCAGAAATCTTAAACCACTTTCTAGACTGGAAAGAAACTACCCAACCTGAACCATTTTCCAAACTCGAAAAATGACAGCCCATGAATCAATAACAAATCAATGCTCCCTCCCAACTTGGGGAGCCATCTCTTCCCTTTCAGCTAACGAAGTTATCTCCACAAGCTCCATCTTGTCCCTTAAGTATGCCAAATTTATCCTAGACAGACGCTTTGTCAAAATATATGCTACATGCTCATTTTTGGAGATATAATGGAGTTTAACTTCTCCTTATTGGACTTTATCATGAATAAAGTAGTATTTTATGTCAATATGTTTCGATCGATCATTAAACACTAGGTGTTCTGATAGCCTCATACAACTTTGATTGTCACAATATATTATAGTTGAATCTGATACATGATCAAATAGTCCAGAAATCAGTTTCCTCAACCATACTGCTTAATTACATGATTCACATGTTACAATATATTTTTCTTCTGTTGTGTTGAGTGCGACAAACTTATGTTTTATGTTGGTCCATGATATCATAACAGAGTTCAAACTAAAACATATTCCTGAAGTACTCATATCTTCTGCATTCTCTGCCCAATCTGAATCTATGAATCCATGAAATTGTATATCATTGGTTGAGGTGTATCTTAATCCATAGTTTAACGTCCCATGAATATATCTTAGAACATGCTTTGCAACTATATAGTGCTCATGTATGGGTTCCACCTAGAACTCACTTAAAGTGTTTACAGCAAAGTAAATATCCGCTTGAGTATTCACAAGATACAGCAACGACCTGATCAATTTCCGATACAAGGACCGATCTACTGGATCGGAGTTTGAGTCTCTTACTTTTCTTATATTTGTGGTCAATAGGAGTGGTCATGGATTTGCAATACATCATTCCAAATTTATGAAGGATCTTCACTACATATTTTCCTTGTCCAAGGAAGATCTCACCACACTTCTACCATACTTCTAGTCCCAAGTAATAATTCATGAGACCAAGATATCTCATATCAAACACAGAAGATAATTCCTTCTTACAGTGGGTGATGAGAGACTCTACACCTGTCAATAATAAGTCATCGCATACAATAGTAGAATCAAAGGGGCATTGTTCAAAACCTTGTAGTAAATTTTTGGATCTGCATGACTCTTAGAGAAACCAAGTCTTATTAAGTAGCTTTCAATTCCGGCATACCAAGCTCTTGGAGCTTGCTTAAGTCCATAAAGGGATTTATTTAATTTCCAAACATGAGTGTCTCTGGAATACACCTCAAAACCTTGAGGTTTTTCAATGTACACTTCTTCTTCAATTGCTCCATTGAGAAAATAAATCTTTTCATCCATCTGATGTAGACTCCATCCCATGGAAGAAGCAAGGGATATAATGGCTCTAATGGAGGTATATCTGGCAACTTCAGCAAAGGTTTCTTCATAATATTCTCCCTCCTTCTGGGAGAACCCTCTAGCCACGAACCTTGCCTTGTATTTTTCTATGCTTTTGTCTACTGCATGTTTGATATTATAGACCCACTTTGAAGTTACCACTGATTTTTCCTTGGGTCTAGGAACAATTTCCCATACGTCATTTTTCATGATAGACTAGTATTCTTTTGTCATGGCTTCTTTCCATTATTTCTTCTTAATTGCTTCTTCAAATGTGTTTGGTTCTTCATTTATAAGTTCCTTCATACATGCTACATAATTGGAGAACCTTTTAGGCTTATTTCTTTCTCTGAAGGTGTCACTTGGAGCTTTGAGTCTTTATACTTCTTGTAGAGTAGCTTCAAGCCAAGCTGGACATTTCCTAGTTTTGGGTATATTGATTGATTCAGTGGATCTGTATGGTTCTACTAGATGATCAAATTGTTTTAATTCTTCATTCTGAATTTCTAGAAAATAAGTGCTTTCTTCTTTAGGCTCTTTAGATTCTTATTCCATGGGGTCTTCTATAGATTTCTTGAAGGCCATCTTCTCATTGAAAGTTACGTCTGCACTTACTTCAACCTTATGTTGTTATGGAATGTAGATTTTGTAGGCTTTGGAGGATTCAATATATCCAACAAATACGCTCTTCCTTCCTGAGGGTTCTAATTTCTTCCTTTTATCCTTGGGAACATGAATGTAAACAGGACAACCAAATATTCTTAAGTGTTCCACACTATGTTTCCTTCCTGAAAAGGATTCTTCTAGAGTCATATCCTTCAATATGTGATGGGGACTTCTATTCTAAATATATATATAGTAGTCATGGTTGCTTCTCTCCATAGGTACATGGATAGACCTTGATCATTTATGAGTGTTTTCACGGTTTCTTCAATGGATATATTCTTCCATTCTACTACACCATTTTGTTGAGGATTATGAGGAATGGTTAGGTCCCTCCTAATCTCTCTTGATTTTCAAAAAGAAACAAATTCTTTGGATTTGTATTATCCTCCATTATCTGTTCTCAAGGTCTTGATTTTCTTGTTTGTGAGGTTTTTTGTTTTTGCCTTGAATTCTTGAAACTTGTTGAATACTTCATCCTTTGTCTTCAAGAGATACAACCAAGTCTCTCTTGATTAATCCTCTATGAAGATTACATAATAAAGAGAACCTCCTAGAGATTTGACTTCTATGCCAAAGTTCATTGGGATTGACTTCATCATGTATAAGAGCTTCATCATAGTTTGTATAATCTGCCTTCACGAGTTCCAATAACTCTAGAATTCTCTATGATGGAGTCTTTATACCAAGATAATACATTTCCATCCACAAAGGATATTTTATTTCCTTTGTCTTCTAAGCAAGAGATAGACACAAGACTCTTTTCTAAACCAAGTACATATAAGACATTACTCAAATGAACATTGTTACCTGATTCCAAATTGATGGAGGCTTGACCAATTCCGTTCATTGGATAGGTGTTCTTGTCTCCAAGTTCTACTTTGTGGGATGTCTTATTCTCGCTTCAACTGGATAATCTGACCTGGTCTCCTGTCATATGCTTGGAAGCTCCAATTCCAATTATCCACATGTTATCTTCAAGGGATCTTGCAAGAGATAATTAGTGTAGATGATCTGATTCTTTATTCATAGTTTTTTCTTACCGATATCTAGTCAAACCTTGATTATGACTGGTCAAACATTAACTTTGACCCAAAATATCAACCTTGACAATTTTTTCTTCTGAGAGTGCCAATAGGTGTGTTGGACTAACGCACACTAGAATATCCTCTCCTTGAGAAAAGTGTTCCATCATAAGGTGTTGGGAAAGAGGTTTTAGGGTTTTCAACTGCACCTGCTAGAAACCCTAGTGGCATTGCTTCAGTAACTACACCTACTAGAAACCCTAGTGGTAGTTCTTCAACGAGCTTGATAATCTTAAGGCTCAACTTCCTTCCAGTGGTTAGACTGACTGAAGGAGGTGTGGGCCCATAAATTGTTAGAAAAATGGGTGTGCTCATTTCACCATAGACAATATAGAAATATTGTCACCCAACCATAGGTACAAAGGCCACCCCCAAGCACCTTAACCTTGAAAAATAGAATAATTCTGGTAGCAAACCAATAGTCAACCAAGGCTAGCGCACCAAGCAAGAATAACCAAGTACCAAGCAAAAATTCCAAACCAATAACCCAAGACAAAGCCATGACTACAACAGCTACAATTCTCCTTCACTCATGCACACTTCTTATCCTTATGCATTCGTGAGTGAGTGAGTGACAAATGAGCTATAGCGCCCTCTATTTATACTGCTCCATCTTAACTGACTGGGTCGACTTCTCTTCCTGGGGGATAATAACTCAATATTAATTTATTCTCTTGAGCCGACTTGTCTTTTAGGGTTATTATCCAAATCTTTAGGGTTTATCTTGTTTCCAGGAATATTCTAGCCTCATCAAAGGTTACACGTGGAGGTTAATACCTCCCGCAGCTACCATAATAGCAACAGACCTGGGGGATGAACCACGGTAAAATTTGTGTCTCTGTGTGGATTGTTCATCTTATTTATTGTTATTGTTTGGTTATGAATGGATTAATCTGTTAGAAGTAGAATGCAGTGTGCAATAGAATAGTTAGGATATTTACTGCATGATGAATCTTAAAAGAATGAAAATGATTACAGAACGGTAGATCTAGATATAATGTGGTATTAGAATAATAGATCTAGTATGTTTGAGGTAGAAGAAATGTATATCATCCCCATAGTATCCTCCCTTTGATGGTTGCAGACATCTAGGTCATGCAGTCACCCATAAGCCATCTCAGATGAGACTACATTGTGCACTATGTGCACAATGTTGCCTTCTGGTATCCGGAAGGGCCGATGGTTTGCAAGGTTTTGTTGGAAACCTAAAGTAGAACCTAGGTCATCCCATAGCGTCCAACAACATGGTGTGTACTTTTGTTATATTATTATATTTTAAGCATTTGGATCATTACATTTTGTAGCTACATCATCTTGGAACCCTTATTTTGTACGACATCACCTCGGAGCTTAACATATGTACTCTTGGAGGGTAGTGCTCCACATGTGTGATCCTACACGTGTTATTGTAAGTTGATTGTAAGGGCTATAAGGATAACATATGTATTATTGGCCTCCCTTATCTCTCATATGTATACAGGGGAAGGAGAGAATCCTTTCATTATCATCATCATCATATTATTCTTTTTGTACTTGTCTTCTTTGAGTGATTCACTAGGGTTCATGAGAAAACCCTAGGAGAAGTTATACATGTGACGAGGATGTCTTTGTTGGAGAAAATTGAGAAGATAGCGTAGGCTATGGAGACATATAGAAGCCACTTTACATATTTGGAAAATCTTCATGTCCCTACTACTCCATCAAAAGTAAGAACACAAAGGGAGTAGGAAGTTACAGGTCATACGGAAAGCATTGCGTTGATCATCCAGGAAATCATAGAGTTGTATAATAAGAGCACGCAGTTATGGACAAATATTTAGGAGGAAAATAAACTACAGGAGTTATATCAGAAAGAAGAAGGGGTAAATATTGTAGTGCAAGAACTGAATCAGAAGCGGAAAGTGATGGCAATAATCAACAGATTGAAAAGTGCGTCGAAAATGAAGAATTTGCAGGCAGAGTTGAAGACTATAGAAGAAGATAAGTAGTCAAGGTAGGCTCAATTGGAACTTCTACAAGAAGTTGCAGAACAAATGCTTAATGAGATTGACGTAGCAAAGGTTCAGATTGAAAAAATTAGCTTGGAGAGTAGGGAATTGTTGAAAAAGCATATTATTGCGCAAATTGTGGAGACTATAGCAGAAAAAAAACGCACAAGTAAAATCTCGAGTTGAATAAATTTCAAACAGGGTTCAAGCGCTTGAGAAGTTAGTGCAGGAAGAAAACACTACATGAGTTGTTCGGGACGAGCCACAAGTGAGTGTTGGGGGCTTGTTGGCGCAGGCCATTTTGGGGGAAAATGTGGTAATTAATGAAGGCAGTTAGGAAATGGACCAGAAAATGAGCACGCACTGAAAAATAGGGAAAATGAGCGCCAGGAAACGAGGAAAGTCAAAGGAAGGAAGAAGGATGTGGATCAACAAGGAAAACGGTTGGATTTGGACCATTCGAGGTCAGGGAGTTAGAATGTGAACAAACCTAATCCACCTAGGTTTAGTGGGTTAGGTTTTGGTCAATTTTGCAATGGGTACTAACCTATTGTTGTAATATAAATATATTGTGTGAGATAGCGGAGGAAGAAAATGAATATTTCATAGAGAGCTAGTAATATTGATATGGTAGATAAAGATATGAGAAAAGAGAAAAAGATATGCATTGTGATCGAGGGTAAGATCACAAGCTGTGGAGCTTAGTGTGATCTTGTCAGCCTCAAATGTAATGCGCACAGTACTATAAAATTGATGAAGAATAATTAAAGAACGAAGACTACCATATCTTTGTGGACGTAGCCCATGTTAGAAAAATGGGTGTGCTCATTTCACCATACACAATATAACAATATAGTCACCCAACCATAGGCACAAAGGCCACCAATGAGCACCTTAACCTTGAAAGACAGAATAATTCTGGTAGTAGACCAATAGCCAACCACGGCTAGCGCACCAAGCAAGGATAACCAAGGACCATGCAGAAACTCCAAACCAATAACCCAAGACAAAGTCACTACTGCAACAGTTGTATTTCTCCTTCACTCATGTGCACTTCTTGTCCTTATGCAGTCGTGAGTGAGTGAATGAAAAATGAGCTATAGTGCCCTTTATTTATATTGCTCCATATTAACTAACTGGGCTGACTTCTCTTCTTGGGGGATAATAACTCAATTTTAATTTATTCTCTTGAGCTGACTTGTCTTCTAGGGTTATTATCCAAAGCTTTAGGGTTTTCTTGTTTCCTGGAATATTATAGCCTCGTCAAAGGTTGCATGTGGAGGTTAATACCTCCCGCAGCTACCATAATATCAACACTCCCTCCTATCTAGGGAGGTATTAAAGGAAATGGTCTTGAGCACAAACAGACCATTCAACCGGTAGCATCACCATAGCCACACAGGCTATCTCATGATCAAATCACGAGAAATTCATCACTATCCAACTAGATAGTCTCCATGAAAATAAGAACAATGCCATCCAATAGAACACAACTGTGTCTATTCAAAGTAGCATACAACTACTATCCATTGGTACACAACCACTCTCGATAACACAGTGCTACTAACGAGTGACACAAAGTCACTACCAGTGGATCACATCCACCACAGTAGTGTACAACCAATGTCCAGAGACATACAGTCTCTACAACAATCATAGCATCTGATATCAACCTGCATAAACAATATCATGATACAAATTGAATCATCTAGGCCATTCTTCCACTCATATATGTGAGATCTGGAAGAGCACCTGCCCTCGGAGAGTGAATCATCATTCATGGGCTATATAGACTATTCTTATCAAGCATAGAAGAATAATTTTCCATGATTTATGAACCTAGACCATTCACCTAACTGGGTCATTCCTCTGGCACTAATCATAGTGCAACCTGGAGAGAATGAGTCTACCCTAGGGAATGATTGTCCCTGATTGTTGAACCTGGACCATTCACTTAACTGGTCCATTCTTCTAGCACTAATCATAGTGCAGCCTGGAGAGAATGAGTCTTCCATAGGGAATGATTGTCTGGACCATTTCCTAAGGAAATGGTTGTCCTGCACCAACCTCCAAAACGGACCATTCTTTGAAACTACTCACAATTGTGAACATCAAAAGAATGATTTCCCGATGATGCAGACCATTCTACTTGACCACTACTCAGAGTGACTTCCAAGAAGAATGATTGTCCTAGACCATTCCACCACACTGGCCACAAGGGGAATCGCTCTCTATGGTACATCAGAAATCTATCGGACCATTTTCATTATGAAAATGATTGTCCGAACTAGAAAATCACTATTCATCAGAAATCTTGAACCACTTTCCGGACTGGAAAGAAACTACCCAACCTAAACCATTTTCCAAACTACAAAATGACAGCCCATGAATCAATAACAAATCAGTGCTCCCTCCCAACTTGGGGAGCCATATCTTCCCTTTCAACTAAGGGATTTATCTTCACGAGCTCCATCTTGTCCCTTAAGTACGCAAAATTTATCCTAGACATAGGCTTTGTCAAAATATCTGCTACATGCTCATCTGTGGAGATATACTGGAGTTTCACTTCTCCTTCCTCGACTTTATCATGAATAAAGTAGTATTTTATGTCAATATGTTTCGACCGGTCATGAAACACTAGGTATTCTGATAGCCTCATACAAATTTGATTGTCACAATATATTGCGGTCGAATCTAGTACATGATCAAATAGTCCAGAAATCAGCTTCCTCAGCCATATTGCTTCAGTACATGCTTCACATGATGTGATGTATTCTGCTTCTGTTGTGTTGAGTGCAACGGACTTATGTTTTTTTCTTGCCCATGATGTAATAGTGATGCAGGAGCATCGCTATCAAGCATGCGGAGCAAGACCCATCAGCGTCTGGGAATCTATACTGGAGCTCGACGTCGGCAGTTGCAGCAGACATTTTAAAGTAGAGGCACGCTTGAGCAATCGCGAGGGAAGTGTGAGTTTCCACTCCGGCTCTAGAATGCGACTGGACTAATATAGCATAGGATAGGTTAAGTTTTAGAGTAGACAAGTAGCCAGGGGAAAACCTAAGAGCCCTATAAGATAAATAGAGGATTTGTACGCCCAAATGGGGCTAGCTACAGAGAAGATGTTAGCTACAATTCTCTGTTATTATGCTTTCATGAATGAATGAATGAACTTCGTTATGAGTAAAAGGATCTATGAACATTAGAATAAGTTTCAATTGTTTCTCTTATGTTGAAGTACTGCAAAATGTGCACACAGAACGCAAGGAGTGCATTGACAGGATCTGTTTTTATTTTGAAGCTCAGAAGAGAGCGCATGAAACTTTCCCTTTGCAAGGAGTGCAAAGAGATTGGTGCAAGGCACGCATAGTTGTCCACATGAATCCAAACCTTGTGTAAAGATCTGGTGCAAGGGGTACACAAATCTGAGATTCGACTAAGTGTCGAAGAGGCTTTGCAAGAAGTCGAAGAGCCAGGAAAGGAGAACGTGAGGGGGGCGAGAGGAGTTTCTCTTCGATAAATCCTTTGGATCTGAGTTATCAAAATCCCTAAACCAGGAGTGCGCGGGAAGTCAAAGTCTTCACAAGACCAAGCTTAGAAGGAATAACGCTTTTCATAAGTGTTAACAAGATCCAATAAACAGACTCGCAAGAAGGACAAAGGTCGAGGCCTTTGAATCATTCAAAAATATTCTAAGTCCGAAGAAAACACAAGCTCAAGGGGAAATATCTGGACCATGCGATCAACATCCAGACAGCGAGGAGAAAGCAGAGAGGAGGAAAGATCTCAGTTGTTCAGTCTGAGCGCAGAGGAATCATAATTGCCTGATCAAGGTAAAGTGCATGAACGATAATCTTTGAAAGTATACAGGAGGAGCGGGGTTGTGAAATTCTGAAATCATCAGAACTATCCATCAAGGAGGACACGTGGCGAGAGACCAATGTTTCGTTGACTCGTGACTCAGAGGATTCAAAGGCAAAGTCATAAGAACTCGTGAATCGTGAAATCAGAATTTGATTTGAGACATCAGATCAAGGAGAAATATGGACCGTTAGTTTCCCAGGGAGATATCGGGAGAAGGGAGGTGAGTGGTCCTCCAACTTCATGAAACGGGAAGTCTCGATAGGCAAAAATGAGGTCAAGACCGTTGGATCGCGTGAAATTTTGGACCATTGATTTGGCGCTCCAAAATATTAGTATTTCAGGGTTTCGGAGGTCGGAAGAGTCAAGGTGAATCACATGCGAAGACCCTGTTAGCACTCTGTAATTTGCCCAAGGCCGTAAGGCAGTCACAGAGGCAACATAAAAACCGCTTCGAGTCTTGGATCTAGCCCTCCAAGACTCAGAGAGGGATCTCTCTGTCTGATATAGCTTTGTTTTAATAGGTATTAGGCTAGTTACGAAGAACATGGGTTGGGGTTTTTTAATGATTTTTTTGGAACAGCAAGGAGGGCCATTGGGAAAATGGGGTATGTGCTTAAAAATGTGATTCACATCTCAGATGTGGACAAAGATTTTACACAGGGAAAGGTAGCAGAAATATTGGATCGAAATAAGTCTTGATGATGTCGATTTGAGGAAGAAATATGGGAGGAAAAATCTATGCAAAGGAGCAGCTAAGAATTCCTAAACTAGCTTTTTAGAGGATAAACATAAAGATTATCACAAGCTCAGAGGCAGAGTATCTGCTGATAAATTCTGCTTCTATTACTTTCCTTCTGATAATAAGAAATTGAAAACAAATGTAAAGAGGACAGGAAAATATATTAACAGAGAAAAAACACCACCAATACATCCACGCAAGAATCCTGTAGCAAAAATAACATGTCCATCACTGATTGATCATTTAAAATTACAGAAAAAACTTTTCTGGCAAAGCACGGCCCTCAGCTCCAGCAAAGAACCTCACAGGTCGAACCCTTTTACATTAAAAACATATGAATAAATAGGATAGATCATCCCAATAAGTTTCGGAAGTCGGTTTAACTGCCTCGGCCAAAAATAGCCACCACTCCCACAAAATTTGGAGCTTTCTGCCATGAAAGACGGACCAGTTTTCAGCGAAAAAAGGGTCCGAACAGATGTGTTTTTCTCTTGAATGAAGAAACCTGGGTTAAAAATGAAGGATTTTATTGTATATGGGCATGTGTTGGACAAAAACCTCCTTCAGTTTCGCCAAATTCGTTCCCATATGGTCGTAACAGCTCCTGCAAAATCGAGACTGTAACGGAAAATTGAAAATCTGGAAAAATAGGCCTCAAAGATGTCTTCGATTCTCCCTGATCGTAACTCCGTTGTAAAAACTGAGAAAGGTTTTTGTTCTTCAGCCCGTG
The DNA here is from genome assembly GCA_009831015.1 of Picea engelmannii. NCBI lineage: Eukaryota > Viridiplantae > Streptophyta > Pinopsida > Pinales > Pinaceae > Picea > Picea engelmannii. Next base: position 11,789 of record ML791468.1, read on the forward strand.
CTGAGAAAAAACCTCTCTCGGATTTTTAAAATCCGTCTCCGTTTTCCCAGAAACTACCTCAGATGAACACATGATGAAACAGGCAAAAATTAGGCAAAAATGTGAAAAGTGGTTTTTTTTGGTGAAAAGCAGTATTCCAGACCCCTTGAGGTGGTAAGCGGTTTTTTTTGGGGGGGGTCCGCAGGAATCATATCACGCCACGTGGAGGGGAGGTGGTTTTTAAAACTACTTCATTCCGGACCCCCCTCTCGTTAAGTTCCGGATGGTGAAGGGGGGTCCGGAATTTTTATGGGCCGTGGATTTGAATATTAGATTGGATGAGTGTACGGGGGTGTAAGGTGGGCGTTGAGGTTTGAGTGAGCAGGAGTTCGGGGTGATAAAACTTAGGATAGCTTTTAAGTTTTAAATTTATGTTTTATTGTTAATTAAGTTTCGTTTTTTATGTTGTGTATTTTGTTTTAATTGTTTCATTACGTTTTTTCCTATTATGTTTTAATTGTTTTCTATTATAATTTTTATTATATTTTTGTTTGTTTTTTTGTTTATGTTTTGTGTTTTTATTTAGTTATTTTATATTTGTTTTTGTTTTTATATATTTTGTTTTTTATATTATATGTTTTGATTTTATTGTATTTTATGTTTTATTTTTTATATTTAATATGTTTTATAGTTTGCTTTTTGTTTTATTATGTTATTTTTTGTATTATATTTTATATTATATATATTTTTTGTTTGTTTAAGTTTGTATTTAAATGTTTTTATATTGTTTTTATGTTAATATTGTTTTATTTAACATTAATTAACAAGACTAACCTAGTTACTAAACTAACTTAACTATTAATTAATTAATTGATTAATTAATTAATTATTAACTAGTTTAGCTTAGTTTAACTACATTAATTTTATTGTTATTTTTGTTCGTCCTAAGTCTGATTATTCATGGATGGATGATGGGCGAGAGGTATTCAATGGGGAAACAGAACAAGGGAGTGAGGGCGCAGCATGGATAAAGGATGCAGCAAGGTGATGGGGAATCGAGCGAAAAGAATGGAGGGAAGAAAAAGGGATCAACCAAGCCAAACTTCGTCATCACGAGAGAAACGTCAAATCAACAGTCGAAGAATCGAGTTGCCTATAATTACAAGACCCCAACAGACCCGATACGCGAAGTCATGTTGTGCCTTTTGATCAGGCGATTGGTCACAGTCGTGGTCACATGAGGGAAAGGACTTAGCCAGAGGATATCTAGTACCTGGTTGGCGTTGAGGTTTGAACAACGCTTAGGAGAGGGCCCGCGGGTCTCATATGACCTGCATATTTGGAGAAAGAACCTGTGTAAGTGGGTTTGGGGTCTAGTAGAGACCTGAAGAGTCAATCAGAATCAGTTTCTTGATCGATCCTAGACCGGGAGGTCGTGCATCCCTTAGGAGAGAAGGGGGGACTACACCAAGTGGTATTAGAGATAAAATTTTGCTTGCAGATAGCAAGCAAAGGACAGGAGACAGAATAACTCGAAGTTGTACTCTGTGTGTAACAGATAGTCAACACAATGCCACCAAGGAGATGAGTGGAAGCACCTTTAGCCAATCGATTTGTAGAAAGGGAGATGCGAGAACTTCGTGCAATATTAGATTTAATGGAAGCAGCGCAGAGACGAGCACCTGATACTGGAGATATCAGCAATGCAAAGAGTGAAGTAGTAGAAGTCGAATAAGCTTCAGGAGAGGATGTCGTTGAAGAACGCTTGTTGAGAGCAGTTGTTATATTGGGAGGCAGAGCCAAGATAGAGGTCCCAATGTACGAAGGCAACTTAGATGTTGAAGAGATGTTGGATTGGATAAGATCAATGGACAAACATTTCGCCTATGAAGATGTCGATGAAGAGAGAAAGGTGAAACAGGCTGTCACCCGGCTCAAAGGACATGCAGCACTGTGGTGGGATGAACTACATGCTAAGAGGAGGAGCCAAGGAAAACAGAAGATAAATAATTGGGATAGAATGGTAGCCAAATGAAGGCTAAGTTCATGCCCAAGGATTATCAGATCAATTTGTTTAGGAAGATGCAGAACCTGAGACGGAAGGGGATGAGAGTTAAGGAGTACACAGAGGATTTCTATCGGTTGAACATCAAAACTGGACAAAGACGGAGAGATGAATAAAAAGTAGCCAGATATATGAATGTCCTGAGATATGAAATCCAGGATGAGCTTAGAATGATGTCAGTAAAGACAGTGGAGGATGCTTATCAGTTTGCGCTGAAGGCAGAGGAGAAGTTGGCCAGAAAGAAAAGCCAATGAGGAAGAGGCAAAGGCCCTGTCCCAATTAGAGGTAAGGGAGATACCCATGACAAGGCACATAAGTCTAAGGACGAGACTAAGAAACCACACAGTCACTCAGAAAGAGGAGGAATTTCCCAAGAAAGATAGGGTGGTGGAAGAAGTTATTCCAGAGGAAGAGGAAGAAGAGAAGGAGGAGAAGTAAGATGATATGCCTGTGGAAAGACAGGGCACATGTCTTGGGAATGTCCCAAGAAAAAGAAAGAAGAAGGAGGTGAATCTCACATTTCAGAAGCATAGAGGAGAGATGTTGAAGCAGAAGAAGCAGAGGATGGAAGATTCTTGATGTTCAAAAAGGTTCTCTTAAAACCAGAGACAGAAGTTGAGAGGCCACTAGCCAGTGTAGAGGAATAGTCTCTTCAGAACATCTTGCAAGACTAAAGACAGATTATGCAAGGTGATAATTGACAGTGGGAGCACTGATAACTTAGTATCCACAGAGATGGTGGAGAAATTAGAGTTGGAGATAACTGCACATCCGACACCATACAAAGTCTCATGGTTGCAGAAAGGACACCAGGTAATGGTTACTAAACAATGCTTGGTTGAATTTAAGATAGGAGGATATAGAGATGAAATTATGTGTGATGTAATTCCCATGGATGTATGCCATATTTTGTTGGGAATACCATGGAAGTTTGACAAGAATGTCATTCATGATGGGAGGAAGAATACATACACCTTGGAGAAGAATGGTAGAACACACATGTTGCGCCCAATAGAGGAGAAGAAAGTGAAAGAGGAAGCTAGCAAAGTCATACTTCTCATGAGTGGGAAGGAACTCCTGAAATAAGTCAAGGAAGAACAGGAGATGTAGTTTGTTGTGGTGAGGAAACCCAGAGTTATCATTACAAGTACTTCAATGGATGATTTGCTTCAAGAAGTTTAGGAATTGTTGGATAATTTTGCTGACATAGTGGTGGATGAGTTGCCTAATTCATTGCCACCCATCAAAAGTATCGGCCATCATATTGACTTGATACCAAGAGCAAGTCTATCGAACAAAGCGACATACAGATTGACACCTCAAGAGAATGAGGAAGTGAAGAACCAAGTCCAAGAATTGTTAGACAAGGGTTTGATCAGAGAGAGCTTGAGTCCATGCACGATACCAACTGTGTTGATTCCAAAGAAGGATGGAGGATGGAGGATGGAGAATGTCTACAAACTCAAGAGCCATTAACAAGATCACCATTAGGTATAGATTTCCCTTACCAAGAATGGATGATTTAATGGACTGTTTAAGTGGAGAAAATTTATTTTCTAAGATAGATTTGAAAAGCGGATATCACCAAATTAGAATGAGGGAAGGTGATGAGTGGAAGACAACCTTTAAGACAAATGAAGGGTGTTATGAGTGGCTTGTTATGCCATTTGGCTTAACAAACGCTCTGAGTACTTTTATGAGGTTGATGAATGAAATACTGAAAGATTTCAT
>ML791468.1:54816-71238 GCA_009831015.1 Picea engelmannii
AGATGGAAGCTTCAACTTCCAGTATTCAAGCACCAACTTGAATAACAGAGGACTACAGTCCTCCCTAGCACCACCCTACCTCCCTGATTATAAATACATGATTGAATAAGAAACAACACAGATATATCAATTCTTACCACTTCTTCTCTATTCTTCAAATCTTCTTTGCTTCACTATTCTTCTGCTCTGTTCATACTTGACTTGATTTGTTGTCTCTCTCTATCTGGTCTTTCTTTGTTATTCTCATGCTCTTTGATATTTGCACATTCTGTTCTCTTCACCCCCCCACTTTTTTTTTGTTCTGTTCAGCTTCTGTTTCTCATTTCTGAGTTTGATCTCACGCTATGTATACTGTGGTTTTTCCTTTTTCCCAATTCAACATATTTTTCACTCAGAACAGCCCCGGACGCCCAGTCACTTCATGTCTATTTTATACACGCAAACCTCTGCAGTTACAGCTCGAATCTACCCTGGCAAAAACGCCTCAGCAACTGAATCGCCAATTGTTCAAGAATCATGATTCAGTTCAGCTAATTGAATCGTAACTGATCAATTAACTTTTGAAGTAAAACAATAACCCTTCGATCATATTCTTGATTAACCTGCACCGTTGAATTACAAGTGCTGGGTCTCGCACTTATTCCATATGCCCACTGGTTGTGACCATGGGCCTAATCAAAATGCATTTCGCATTTTGCATTTCGGCAATCCTGTGTCGAAGGGTCTCAACACTCCAAGTTGCGATCCCCGAAACTCCGAAAAGGAGCTTAGCTGGACTGGCTCCTTCCCTTCTTGTGACCATGTAACCACATGCTGTGACCACTCGCTAACCAGACAAGCACTTCGCGATTCGCGACTTCGGGAATCCTGTGGTGAAGAGTCTCGATTCTTCATGTTGCGATCACCGAAAAGGAGCTTAGCTCCGGTAGCTCTTTCCCCTCACGTGACCACAGACGATGACCACAAGCTACGCCAAAAGGTGCTTCGCAATTTCGCATTTCGGCATTCTTGCCGTGAGTGTCTTTGACTCCTCCAACTCCCGATATCCGAAACTCCAAAATGGAGCCAGATCAACGGTCCACCATCTGCGGTGATCGGACGGCTCTCCTCCACCCCGGTACTTGAGCCTTCGAGACTTTGGGGAAGTGTTGAAGCTGAAACTCCCGAAACAAGAACTCACGAAGTGACATCATTCTTGTGTCACTCAATGACGTGTCAAGAGCCGAGTGGCTACCACGTGTCACTCAAAATTATGATTTCCAGTGGCCTGAAAAGATGAATCAATTTGACAATTGTCCTTATATGCTCGTGCCACGTGTCCTTGCTAACATAAGTTGCCACTTGTCCTCGCTGACGTGGTCTGTCATGATCTACCTCCTAGATCTGATGGCCCAGATTTGTCTTCGATCCAACAGCTGAGATTGTATCGTGATTTCGCATATCACGAGTTCGAGAGGTTAGGAGCCTCCTTCCTTTAACCTTTCAGTCAGCAAAAAAACAATCGCTCGCCATGTGTCCTCTGCATCCAACATTCCACACCATACCTCGATCCAAAGGTTCAGATCAATCCTCGATCCGATGGCCCAGATCATTTCGAGATATCGCATATCGCGAGTTCAAGAGGTTAGAGCACCTCCTTCCTTTGGATTTCCCGATCTGCGAAACTCTGAAACGGAGTCTTTGACGTGCTCTAATCTTTCACCACGTGTCCTCTTTGATAATGGACGATCCCCCTACTTTCGGGATTTTGTAGGCCTGCTTCATCTTGCACGTAAAGATCGTGCTCCTTCTTATGGATCCAACGACGGCCAATCTTCAGGCCCTGATCAGACGCCTGAGATCTGTTCTCTTCTACTACGCGCTACTCCTATCTGAATTCAGATCTGACAGTCATCGGGGATTCTGAATGAGATCCAACAATCATTGTTGCTCTTCTTAGTTGATCTTGCCATTGCCATGTCATCATCGCTCTGTTGATCATGTTGATCTCTGCCATCAATGACAAACACGCATACTATGCCTCTGTCCGAAAACATGATTCAGTTCAAGAATCATGATTCAGTTCAAGAATCATGTTGAATTACAAATGTTGGGTCTCGCACTTATTCCATATGCCCATTGGCTGTGACCACGGGCCTAATCAAAATGCATTTCGCATTTTGTATTTCGGCAATATTGTGTTGAAGGGTCTCGACACTCCAAGTTGCGATCCCCGAAACTCCGAAAAGGAGCTTAGCTGGACTAGCTCCTTCCCTTCTCGTGACCATGTGACCACTCGCTAACCAAACGAGCACTTCGCGATTCGCGACTTCAGGAATCCTATGGTGAAGAGTCTCGACTCTTCATGTTGCGATCGTCGAAAAGGAGCTTAGCTCCGCTAGCTCTTTCCCCTCACGTGACCACTGACGGTGACCACAGGCTGCGCCAAAAGGTGCTTCGCGATTTCACATTTCGACATTCTTGTCGTGAGTGTCTTTGACTCCTCCGACTCTCGGTATCTGAAACTCCGAAATGGAGCTAGATCAACAGTCCACCATCCGCGATGATCGGACGGCTCTCCTCTGCCCCGATACTTGAGCCTTCGAGACTTTGGGGAAGTGTTGAAGCTGAAACTCCCGAAACAAGAACTCACAAAGTGACATCATTCTTGCATCACTCAATGACGTGTCAAGAGCTGAGTGGCTGCCACGTGTCACTCAGAATTATGATTTCAGTGGCCTGAAAAGCTGAATCAATTTGACACTTGTCCTTATATGCTCGTGCCACGTGTCCTTGCTGACATAAGTTGCCACATGTCCTCGCTGACATGGTTTGTCATGATCTACCTCCTAGATTTGATGGCCCAAATTTGTCTTCGATCCAACAGCTGAGATTATATCGCGATTTCGCATATCGCGAGTTTGAGACGTTAGGAGCCTCCTTCCTTTGACCTTTCAGTCAACGAAAAAACAATCGCTCGCCATGTGTCCTCTGCATCCAACGTTCCACACCATACCTCGATCCAAAGGTTTAGATCAATCCTCGATCCGATAGCCCAAATCATTTCGGGATATCGCATATCGCGAGTTCAAGAGGTTAGAACACCTCCTCCTTTTGGATTTCCCGATCTGCGAAACTCCGAAACAGAGTCTTTGACGTGCTCTAATCTTTCGCCACGTGTCCTCTTTGATAATGGACGGTCCCCCTACTTTCGGGATTTTGTAGGCCCGCTTCATCTTGCACGTAAAGATCGTGCTCCTTCTTATGGATCCAACGACGATCGGTCTTCGGGCCCTGATCAAACGCCTGAGATCTGTTCTCTTCTACTGCGCGCTACTCTATTCTGACGGTCATCGGGGATTCTAAATGAGATCCAACGATCACTGTTGCTCTTCTTGGTTAATCTTGCCATTGCCATGCCATCATCGCTCTGTTGATCGTGTTGATCTTTGCCATCAATGACAAACACGCATACTCTGCCTCTGTCCGAAAACATGCCAACAATCTTCTCAACCTGGGTGATCTATAGATGGAAGTGCATCTCCACCTATCCAAGATCCCCTAGATCTTGGTATCAAACCAAAGGTCTCAACCTTGGTCTCCTACCAAGGATTTCTACCTCCTAGCATCTCGCCAACGGTCACTACTCCTAGCATATCACCAAGAGCCACTCTCTTGGCATCTCACCAAGATTCTCCCCCTCTTGGTATCTCACCAAGTGTATCTGGATCTCGGCATCTGACCAAGTGACTTCCACCTGAAGTGGATCCAGAACCTGATCTGCTCGTCTCCGTAGCCAAGTGAGGCTCAAGACTCTGTGGTGCCCTGTCGCTCCTCCTCATCAATCTCTGATGCTTTGAAGCCCCTGCACCAATCCTCTATCTCTGTAACTCTAAAACTGAAGCTGTCCCGGGTGGACTAGTCACCCCTGATGATGGTGTCCATGAAAACTAAGTCTGAGCTCCCTCTAAATCACTATGAGTCAATAGGTCCTCCTCAACTCTGTCTCCCCACCTGACGTTGGATGGTGTAACAGCTGACAAAGAACTGACAAACGCACACTCCTCCTCATACTGAGCAATGAACTCAATCTCCTTAGCTGTCGCTGCAATGTCATCCTGTTGCATCTTCTTCTTCTTCTTGGGACATTGTCCTACATAGTGACCCATCTCTCCACAAGCAAAGCATCTCACTGTGCTCATGTCTCTCTCCTGCCCACCATCACTCTGGTGTGGTTTGGCCCCTCCCTAGGACCCTGTCTAGCACCTTTGTCAGTCTTCTTCTTGCCCTTAGTCCACGGAGCAAGGTCCTCATCACCTTGGGTAATCCGTTGTTGTCCTGAGGACTCTGAGGTGAGTCTCGTCTCCTCCTGAACGAAATCATCCCAAAGTCTCTCCCAAGTAGGCATAACCTCTCGGACAACAATGCCTCAAACAAATGGACCCCATGGTTTGGAAAAGTTGTTTAAGGTTGTCCTCACCATAAAGCATGGGTCCACTATCTCTCCGACGGCTACAAGCTCATCTCTGATCTTAGTGAATCTGTCAAGGAATGATGTAACTGACACAGAATCGAGCATCTTAATGCTCCTGAGCCTGTCCTGCAGAACCATCTTCCGATTCTGGTTTGAACTCTGGTAAAGCTTGCATAAAGAATCCCATATCTCGAATGCATAGTCTTTACCAGTCAAATGTGGAATGACGTGGTCTCTCACCCCATCACAAATAGTCTTTTTCTCCTTGTTCTTCTTCTTCCTAAACTCTGCCACCAATGCGGGAGCAGTGACAGGAGGAACAACAACGAGAGCCTGAACTATAACCCATAGTTCAAGATCCTCTAAGGCAAAAGTGATCCTGGTCTTCCAAGGGGACCAGTTGCTAGCTCTGTCTAGCCTATCCTTTGCCCGCATCTAGGACACCGACATGGTTGTCCAATAAAGCCCACACTGATGCTAAAACAACACAAGAGTATTGCCTCACTCCTGTCAACACAGGTGTGAAAAGAGGCAATAACACCACAACCTCACTCCTAGCAAATAGGTGTGAAAAGAGGTTGTAAATACAGCCTCACTCCTGTCCACACAGGTGTGAAAAGAGGCTGATAACAAGTGTCCAATATCAGCCCTGAACTGTCCAACAAATATGCCCACAAGCTGTCCACAAACTCTGCCAACAAGCTGTCCAAAACTCTGCCCTGAACAGTCCAACGGACATTAACAGAGAGGCACCTTCAAATCTAATTTTTGCTCACTGTTTTGAACTATAAACTTGCTGTCCAAAAACAGCCAACAGATCTGATTTTTACCCCTCAAAAACTGCCCACGAAATGCTCAAAAATCAGCAAGTCTAAGCCACCAAGGGCTCTAATACCATGTAGAAAATTTGAGGTACTATCAGGCTGCTAAAACAGGTCTGTCCTTGACCTTTATTTTGGCTAAGTTCACAATCTCAAAACTGTTTTTTGCTGTCTTTTTAGGACAGCAAACTGTTTAGTAACCTTCTGCTGATAATTTTGGTGGTTAGATGTCCTTTTGAGGTGCCCTTGCAAGTGTTTTCATACCCCAATGTTAGCACATGCAATATAGTCAAAACAGATAACACTCATCATGATCTTTACAACTCTAACAAGCTGATTTAAACTTTAAGCATGCATGAAATGAACACAAGTATTTTTGGTCAACATGACCCTGGATAAAACCCCCCCGGGGGAAAAGTAGTTTGGAATGAAAGTGTATATAAGTGGTGTCTAAAGCATGAGATACAACAAGTAATGCAATACAAAGGAACCTGTATACATAGCAAGCTCCTCTTGAGTCTTGTCAAAGGATCCAATGAGATATGCGCCCAAGCTTAGTGCGCCCCCTCCCTTTGTTGCTATGTCCACTGAAGTGAAGCGCCCTCCTTCCTCTTTGACCCAATGAAGAAACCCCTCCACAGAAATCGGCTCTCATGTGTTGTCTCTCCACTGAAACAATCAAATCTGACTTCCTCCAAGTAAAATTGCTCCCTGCTAGTTGTGTGCCCCCCTCCTATGGTGCGCCCTCCTCCAAGCAAGTGTGATCACCACAAATAAACTGGGCCCTAAGCTTTCATGAGCCCTCCATGAAAGGAGACGCCCAAGCCCTCCTCTCCCAATGCTTCCATTCCCATTTCCTTGCCCTTCTCCAAGCTCCTTTGGTGAACATACAAGTGAGAATGAACCTCCAAATGCCCTATGCACCCTCTTTATAGAAATCATAAGGAAACCTAGAAATGGATGGATGAGATCATCCCATCCCATTTCTAATCAAAGGTTGAGATCTTCCAAAAAGAATCTCAACTCAAAACACACTTTGGCTTAGTTTCCTTATTTCTCTTTATGTCCCTCAATTCACCCAAAGTGAATTAATAGTCACTTTTGACTTAAGTGACATATTTCACTTTTGACTTAAATCTCCTAAGTCAAAGTGAAATTAGAATCATAAAGTAAAGTAATGAGGGTAATAGTCTCCCCCTTTGTGTTTAGAAACTCACAAACACAAGGGGACCACTTTCCAAGGTACCCAAATCTCAACAGTTCTCACCTCCAATGTAATTCACTCCAAGTGTATATGATATTCATGCCTATTTGGGTACAATGGTACCCACCAAACACTTGTGTCTCTTGTGTTGACCTTCTTCTATTGTGATGTGCTTCTATTTGTCTTGGGCTATCAGCCCATATCTTCAACAATGAACGCACCAGTTGAGTTTTATAAAAACTTTTAAGAATACATTCAGTTAATAGTAATTGCAATAACACAAATATTCGAGTTATGACATGCCATACATGAAACTATGGTAAGTCATAAATATGGAAAACTTCAAGGACATAGAATGAACATACATCAAATGACAAAAAAATAAAATTTGGAGCTTTCTCTAAGAATTTTTTACGTGTTTTGAGTTGTTTCAGAATTCATGCCCCTCCCTAAGCCCTTGAGGTTCAACCCATATCAAGCTCAGGCGACCCTCCCAGCAAATGCAAGGTCACCTCGATCAGCTTGGCTCAGCTCTTCAAGTGAGCCCTTTACAGTTCTGCAGCATTGAGTACACCAAACTTGCCCTTCAACAACAAATTAAAATTTGAACATTGCCCTAAGTTCAAGAATGCAGCTCCAAATTTTCCAAGCTCACCCCCACCCCTGAAAGCTGCGTGGTGAATTTTCTGCCTCCACATTGTCTTGGAGCTCGGCCCCCTCCACATCCGACTCATTTCTACTCAACAAATGCATGCCCATTTAAGGTATGCTTATTATATTTTGCTTATTGACCATCAAAAGATCAAAATAATATTTGATAGCATACTCTCTCTATTGTTTCAGTAAGGGAGAGTTGGTAAAGCCCCTTGTTACAATCAAGGGAGTATTATTGTAATGTTTATTTGCCAGTTCATTTTTTACCACACATTTCCCAAGTGAATACCAAGAGGGGATGTTGAGATGTAAACTTTACTTGGTCGAATACATGAGTGATTTGTCGACACTTTTCATGACCAACACGTGGTCTCAAAAGGTTGTCTTATTTTTCCATCTTTCCTTCTTTGCATCCCCAAGCTTCACAAGGAATGTTAGTATTACAGTGGTTAATCTTGACTTAGAGGTCCCTTAGTGGTCATTAATGCCATTTATTGTATACCGTTAGTGGGTTATTAATAAGGCCACACTGGTTGTTAGGGTTAAGGTTTGGTGATCCAGCTATAGCACACATATAGATGAGGTTCTCGCCTCAATTATAATTCACTTAAGTGATGTGATATTTACACATATTTAGGCATAATAGTACCTGCCAAATACTTGTGTCTTTTAGGTCGATCTTCTTATGTTGTGATGTGCTTCTAATTGTCTTTGGTTATTGGCCCATATCTTCAACAATACATACAACAGAGTTGAGTTTTACAAAAGCATATAATTATACATTCGATTGATAATAACTGCAATAACACAAACATAAGAGTTATGGCATGCCATAAATGAAACTAGGCAAGTCACAAATATGGAAAACTTCACAAGGGCATAGGATGGACATACATCAAAAACTAAATGTTGAAAATAGATTGATACCCTAGGTGAACTGTTATACCCCTCAGTGAACAGTTATACTGTGGTCTGATATGGCATAAGGATTAATGGCATCCATCATAACTTCTAATCAATAACTGCATACTCCTAGTGACCATTGACCCTGCATTTGTTTAGATTTTGTAGAGGCTTTGTTAAGGATTTCATAAGGTTTCATTTGTTTTGGTGCTATTGATTTTCCTTGCAAATCGTGGTTAGTCTGACCATGATTTAGAGTCATTCTATATTTACTAATAATGTGCTCAACATGGAGATTCATTAAGATTTATAGAGAGGAAGTGTTATTTGTGGATATAACAAGGACATTGATTTTATATGGGAATAGTATGATATGGAGGAGATAATGTTAGGATTCATAGAGGACAAGGACCTTACAAAGGCATGAGAAAGGAAGAAACAGTTGTACAATGAATGGTTGGCTAGATCTATCATGGGCAGGTAGAACCTTTTGTATGTTGAGGTATGGCTAGGGCAGAGAAATCAAGTAATGCATTCCGGCAAAAAATTGCACAAGTGACAAATAAACACCATACAAAAAACATGTCCACTAAAAATGGTTTATATCATCCATACTATGATATATCCATGCATCTCTTATGAGGCATCAGAGTGCATGCATGTGTGTTAACCACCAGCTGCAGCCATGGTTGCAAGTATAGCCACAACTGCAGACATATTTATTTATTTAAGAGCTAAAATGATTCAACATCCAATTTTCCAGAACAGCAACAAATCTGTTATTAGGATGTAAACCATAACCCCTTTCTTACACTACACTTCGAAAAGCATATTTTAATCGCCAGCTGCAACCATGGGTTTCCAATTATAGGCACAACTACAAACAAATTTATTCATTTTAAGGGCTAAAATGATTCGACATCCAACTTTCCAAAACAGTAACAAACTTTGTTAATAGGATGTAAACCATAACCCCTTTCTTAAGCTACACTTGGAAAAGCATGTTTACACAAAATGAGAGAAACAGCCTACAATATACACACAGAACTATATAGAATAGCATAATTTGCATACCTGGAGGACCCAATGTGCACAGCTGAAAAACCTTGCAATACCCAATGCAAACACATAATGGGCTGTGAATGGTTCAACAATCTGTCAAAACAATTAAGCATTTCATTTAATGTCTACTAGACAATTTTCCATCATATAACTTCTTTCAATGCATCATCCTGTTGAAATAAGGAATGCAATGTTCAAACCTTTGTATTTTGCATCACGCGAAGCTGTGGTAAAACTGCAACAGCTTCAAGGTAAACACAAAAGGCCCAAAGTATCCTGTTTACAATATTATGGGATGTCGTTGGATGGACAAAAAGTGCAAGTGCAGCACATGGAATCACCTGCATTAAACAAGAATTTTTTTATGGATGCTAGTGCTCTTTCTTATTGCTGCTTTTCCATCTTACATAAAGATAAAATAAAATTTTCTTACTGTTGCATGCAATAATATAAGAATCACTGGGAGGCTTGAGTAGAACCTACCCAAAAAGAGATATGATATCCATGAAATATGCCTATATTCATTTGCAGGCAACTATGGGAACTTTTTATGATAGACCAAAAATGGACCTAACCATATGCAGCAACAGTATCCTGAATACTGGGTAGTTTTTTTTAAATAAAAACTTCCTTTGACTATTAATAAAAAACAATATGTACAAAGATTTTATACAAAAAAAGGGTGGTCTACACATGCAGCGGCCTCCACAAGCACTAGCACAGTCTAATCAAAACTCAAAAAAAGTGCGCTGGCTTATGCCAAATACCCATTACATACAGCCGCAAGAGAAAAAGGAGGGTGGCAACACTAGGATAGTTATTTCAATATGAAAAACACATAAATAAATATAACATTTCAGGTACCAACTAAAAACTTATTATATAAACCAAAGGCTATTTTGAGAAAATGCTTCAGATGCAACTTAAGACTAATGGAAATTAAAGAAAATCTTTATGATATCAAATCTATCCTTTGATGGCCAGAAAAAAAAGCAAATAATGGATGGCGTGTAGCATCTGTTTTCGTAGTATAAAAAAAGGTACAGTACTGACAGCCATATGTAGCCACAGTATGTGGAAAGTGTTACGACAAAAACTAGCACCCCCAAAGTGTAAAGTCCAAAGCACAGGGTGTTAGTTTGTGTAACTCAGGAAGGCCTACGCACAATCACCACAGTAGTTGTTCCTCTCTCTTTTGGTTGGCTCTTCTCCAACTCTAGGGAGGCTTCCCTAAAAGGTAAATTGCTAAGGCTATAGAGTGGAGGCACAAGGTGATTTAATGAAGTGTTAGCCTAAGCAAAGTGGTATAAAGGATTAATGAGTGGTGTGAGAAAGGAAAACCCTAAGATCAAGTGCCTAATCACACCTTGGGTAAATGGAGTCAAGGGAGCATAGATCAAAGAGGGCAAGTGCATGAAAATGTAAGGCAATAGGGGCTGCTATACATGCCACAAATCAGCCTTAGCTTGCTGATTTCTATTGCAGAAAATTGTCCCCTGGAAAGCTAGGTGTGCCATTCAAAACGTTGGTGTGAGGTGATGCCATATCATGCTAACAGCAATTCAGTTTATTAGGTATGAGCTAAATACAACAGCTATAATGTAAAAGGGGTTAAATTCTCACATTTACATTATCCAAATGAAGCATGGTTCATTACAAGGCCTTAACATCAACAAAACAAGGTTTTTCTGCAACGGAAATCAACAAACGAAAAAGAAAAAATACACAAAAAAAAGCCTCACGTAAAAATGATATATCTCCAATCTTCCATTAGGTTCCAAGCATGTGAAGTACAAATGAAGTCCAAGAGGAGAGCTCCTCAATCCCCAAAATTCCAACAACCTTTACAATAGAGAGAGCTCCTCTTTATAGAGTGAGTCTCTTCTCTCATACAATAAAATATTATTATTTGCTCACTGACTCCATGACAAGTCAAATAAATATTATAATAATGGAGTAGTTAACTGTTAGATCTCTCCTCGATCCATGGTTGACAAAATCAAAAACATGTGGTCATAAGCCTCTCCAAGCCAACTCACCCCATCTAAAAATAAAGAGAGGTATGCACCAAATGATGCTGACGAAAGGTGTGCACCACCAAAATAGGCACCAAACTAAGACAAATGCCAAGTGTCCACATGGAATGCACCCTCCAAGAATGCATGCATACAAGATATAATGAAATAAAGTCTCTACATAAGAGGATGTGCTCCAAGGTCCACCATGCATGCAAGATATAATTAAATAAAGTCTTTACATAGGAGGATGTGCTCCAAGGTTCACCTAGGAAAACTCATTAAGTGCACACTCTAAGATGCATGAGAGAATAAACAATATAATAATTCTCCTAGGAGAATGTTCCACAACAACCTCCTCCAAAAATAGCAAGAGGTCCACAATATGCAGGCAGCCAATCCACATGTGTGAATCCCACAGCAACCAACTCCATGGATTAATGTGCAGGATGCCAAGTATATGGAGCACTTCACAAGAAATGTAGCAGTCAAACACAAGAAATGTAGCAGTCAAAACCCCAAAATAGCAAGTGGACCATCTCCAACAATACAAATCGAAGGAGATAAGTGTGAATTAGGGTTTTGACCATGCCAAAACTCCATGAAATAATAAAATAATATCTCCAAGAATAGCAAGAAGTGTCTCCACAAGTGCACCCTGCAAGGATGTGCTCAAAAATAGCAATAGGACCAAGTAAATGCATGCAAAGTCCACCCATGTGGCCCCTCCAAGTATGCCACACACCTCCCAATAGAAGCCCTCCATAACCACCTCCAATAAAATAATATATGTCCCAAGTCAAAGAGGTGAGGGTGCTCTCCAATGAAGGTCAAAAGATGACATGTGTAGCTGAAATAACCATGCAATAAAGATGAGAGTAACTAGGAGAGGTGTGCCCTAGAAAAGTGTGCCATGTAACTACCTCTACCACCCAACAAATAATAAAATACTCTCCAATGAAGTGTCGCCTAGGAGAATGTACCAGGAGTGGTTAGACCTCACCAATGTACCAATAAAATACTCTTCCATATGCCATGTCATAAAGATTTCCAACCAACCCAAGAGAGTGTGTCCTAGAGAAGTGTGCCAACATCTCCAAGAAACAATAAAATAATGCATGCCTTGAGAACTGTGCCCAAGAAGAGGAGGGCGCTCCACAAGAAAGCCTCAACCAACTCCAAATAACCCCTTCAAGTGTGGAAAGGAAGCCAATGAAGTAGGGCGCCCAAGTTATCAACCTTAACGTTAAGAAAAGGTTAGATCACCATCAAATCATATGTAGTACCCCGCCTCCCCCCTGCCCTAACTCAAACTTAGGAAATAACACAGCAATGAGGGTTCTAACATCATCAAACGCATCCCCTTAGGTGATGTCTACCAAACATTACATCATTAAGTTATATCACCTAGAAAAATCCCACAAAGGCAACATGCATCATCTCACCATAGCAACGTCATAAGAGAAGTGGACATAACAAAGGGCTAACCCCCCCATCACACATCCAAAACATGAGGACCATGTAGAACACCCCCTCCTAGTGACACGAACATCAAACATCAACACACCAAGTCACTAGGAAACAAAAACAACATCATGAAACATCTACCTCCTAACACCATCATCCCAGCCCTTGGGGGTCTAGAACCATCACCCATAAACAAGGTGTAGCACATCCAAGATAAGCGAGTGTGCCAAAAACAACACCAATATGAGATAGCACACTCCAAGATACCAAAAAATGTGTACCAAAGAAACCAGCAGCAAATCTCCATCAATGTGATGAAAATCACAATGTGGAACCATACAATATGAGGTGTAATAGAAAGCACCTAGGTGATCTGTGTCATTGGATAGATTGGTCTAGAAAGTGCGAGTCATGTTTAAAAAGAGCCTATGCTTGTAAATTGTGATGTTTACCCTGTAACCACCTAATAGTTATTGTTAAAGTTTGCAGCAGAGTGAGTCATTCTCCAAGACTGCCTTGTGTAGGCTGACTTGAGACTTGGAGAAGAGCCTTATTTGAGACAAGGAAAAAAGTCTTGTGAGCTTTGTAAAAGCAAAAGCCAAAACAAGGCAAGAGTATACTGCTGATCAGTCTTATTTGTGACAAGACTAAGTGACCTCATGTGTTGAGTGTAGATTTTTGAGGAACTATGAAGGCTGCCCAACAGGTCCGTCTTTGACCTCTTGTTGGGATCTAAGTTTAGTTATCCAAATCTGTCCTTGCTGTTATTTTAGGACAGCAAACAGGTTTGTTTAATTCTACCAAGAAATCTGCATTCAACTGATGGTTATATGCTCTTTTAAGGTGCCCTTGCAAGTGGTTTTAGTAACTGAATGTTAGCACATGCAAACCTCAAAACATATAGCACTCCTCTAGGATCTTAACAAGCTCCTAGTGCTGATCTAAACACTAAGCATACATGAAATTTGAACACAAGTATTTTTGGTCAACATGACCCTGGATAAAACCCCCCTGGGGAAAACCAGTGTAGAGATAGATGTATATATTTGGAGATTTCAAAGCATGAGTACAATAAGGAAAACAAATACAAGTGAACCTGGTACAATAGCAACCAAACTTGGATGTTTTGGAGCCCCTTGAAGATGTGCCTGCTAGCCCTTGAACAAAGGCACCCTTTGCCTTGGTGTGCCCTTATTTTCTTGCTAAGCCTTTAGCCTCTTTCCTTTGTACTCTGCCTTTGCCTTGATATGCCTTTGCCTTTGCCCACTTGTAGATGCGCCCCCCTTGAAGAAACTTTGTGATGTTTGGTGAAGTTCTTGGACATGTGCACCCCCTCTATTTGGTGTGCCCTCCTCTTGTCCAAGCTCCAACACAAGTGCCCCTTTGCCTTGGGTGTGCCCCTCTCACACAAACCCTTTTCCACCTAGTGCGCCCTTCTCCAAGCCTTGCAACCTCCTCAAGCAAGTGTGCCCTCTTCCTAGAATGCACCCCTTGCCATATGTGAGCGCCCCTCCACCTAGAATGTGCCTAAGCTCATGCAAATGTGCCCTTCTCCACGGATGCACCCTCTCATGCAAGCTTGCACCCTCCTAGCTCAAGAAGCCAAGCTTTCACCCTTGTGTGCCCTTCCTCTCCTCAAGAATGCACCCAAGAGCCTCCAAACCCTCACTCTCTCTTTCTCTTCACTTCCTTCTCCTCACCTAAATCTCTCAAGTGAGCAAGTGAACAATGAGCCTCATCCTTACCCTTTTCCCTCCTTTAGTCTCTCTTTGGCCAAACCTAAGAGACCAATGGCCTAGATTCAATCTAGCCATGTCTAATCAATGGGTGAGATCTTCTCACAAGTATCTCACTTAGAAACCCACTTTTGGTTACGTTTCCTAAGTTTGCCTCATGTCCTTTAATTCACCCACAAAGTGAATTAAATGTCACTTTTGCCTTAAATGACAAAATTTCATTTTTGACTTAAATCTCCTAAGTCAAAGTGAAATAAGAACAAAAGGTAAAGTATTAAGGGCAATAGTCTCCCCCTTTGTGTTTAGAGACTCACAAACACAAGGGGACCACTTTCCAATGTCTCTCTCTTGCCCACTACCACTCTCTTGTGGCTTGGCCCCTCCCTTGGGACCATATCTAGCAACCTGACCGGTCTTCTTCTTGCCCTTTGACCAAAGAGCAAGATCCTCATCACCCTCTGATATACGCTATTGTCCTAAAGATCCAGAGCTGCATCTCAGCTCCTCCTGTACGAAGTCGTCCCAAAGTCTCTCCCAACTGGGCATGGCCTCCCAGGCCACAATGCCTCGCACAAAGGAAACCCAAGGTTTGGAGAAGTCATTTAAGGTTGTCCTCACCAAAACATCGAGATCCACAATCTTCCCAACTGTTGCCAACTCATCTCGAGTCTGTGTAAATCTCCCAAGGTATGATGTCACCGACTCTGACTTGAGCATTTGAATGCTCCTGAGCTTCTCCTGCAGAACCATCTTCCGGTTCTTATTGGGACTCTAGTAGAGCTTGCACAATGAGTCCCACATCTGAAGGGCATAGTCCTTCCCAATCAAATGGGTGATGACATGGTCTCTCACCGCATCACAGATAGTCCTCTTAGCCTTGGTGTTCCTCTTCTTGAACTTTGCTACCAGCATGGGAGCAGTGACAAGAGGAAGAACCACTGGAGCTTGAACTATATCCCATAGTTCAAGATCCTCCAAGACAAATATAATCCCGGTCTTCCAAGGGGCCCAGTTGCTAGCTCTGGCTAGCCTATCCTCTACCCTCATCTAAGTCATCGACATGGTTGTCCACTGAAACTCAAACTGATGTTGAACACTGCAAAAGAGTACAGCCTCACTATTGTCAACACGGGTGTGAAAAGAGGTTGTCCACAACTATCCAAAACAGTCCCACAAAATTGTCCATTGTATGCTCACAAATCAGCAAACTCTTAGCCACCGAGGCTCTGATACCATGAAGATTATTGAGGAACTATGAAGGCTGCCCAACAGGTTTGTCTTTGACCTCTTGTTGGGCTCTAAGTTTAGTGTACAGCAAACAAGTCTGTTTAATTCTGCCAAGAAATCTTCCTTCAACTGATGGTTATATGCTCTATTAAGGTGCCCTTGCAAGTGGTTTTAGTAACTAAATGTTAGCACATGCAAACCTCAAAACATATAGCACTCCTCTAGGATCTTAATAAGCTCCTACTGCTGATCTAAACACTAAGCATACATGAAATTTGAACACAAGTATTTTTGGTCAACATGACCCTGGATAAAACCCCCCTGAGGAAAACCAGTTTAGAGATAGATGTATTATTTGGAGATCTCAAAGCATGAGTACAATAAGGAAAACAAATATAACTGAACCTAGTACAATAGCAACCAAACTTGGATGCTTTGGAGTCCCTTGAAGATGTGCATGCTAGCCCTTGAACAAAGGTGCCCTTTGCCTTGGTGCGCACTTCTTTTCTTGCTAAGACTTTAGCATATTTCCTTTGTGCTCTGCCTTTGCCCACTTGTAGATGTGCCCCCCTTGAAGAAACTTTGTGATGTTTGGTGAAGTTCTTGGACATGTGCGCCCCCTCTCTTTGGTTTGCCCTCCTCTTGTCCAAGCTCCAACACAAGCGCCCCTTTGGCTTGGGTGCGCCCCTCTCACACAAACCCTTCTTCCACCTAGTGCACCCTTCTCCAAGCCTTGCTACCTCCTCAAGCAAGTGTGTCCTCTTCCTAGAATGTGCCCTTTGCCATATTTGAGAGCCCCTCCACTTAGAATGCACCTAAGCTCATGCAAATGTGCCCTTCTCCATGGATGCACCCTCTCATACAAGCTTGCACCCTCCTA
>ML791468.1:83532-128696 GCA_009831015.1 Picea engelmannii
TCAATCTTGAGAGGGTTTTTCCAGGGTAAAATCCTTGTGTTATCTATCGTGCTTGCTTCTATTCTATTTCTGTTCATGTATCTCTGCGTATTCACTGTGAAGAAATTATAAATCAGCAAGAAGTATTTTTTAAGAAATATTACAGATCTGAACAATATTTAAATTTCAACAGTTATTACCCTGCATGAATGAATTAACTGTCTTTTAGGGACTTGATATAAATACAGAATAGAATCCCAAATCAAACAGGGATTAAAAGCATAATCTATTGTTTTCTATTGTCTAGCCACCTTGCTTCGTCAAGCACCACTTCCAATAATTAACGAGTTCTAAGTTGAAAAGCCTACAATGACTTTGAACACTATGTGCTGATTATTTTGGGGGTGTGTGTGGGGGGGTTGAAAAAGGGCAAAGCTCCACATTATATTAGAATGTGGGGTTCTATCTTGCAACCATCCTTTTGCCTTCAGAGTTTGGGTCCATGTATTGTTTTATGGTTGTAAAAAATTATGTCTGACCATGCACTGGAATGCAAACCCTACAACCCCTCTTTGTCAATTAGTTAGGCATTCAATTCTTCTTGATATATAAAGCAGACCGTGTAAAACAGAATTCTCTGATACAGTCCACGATAGTTGGAGTCAAGTTGTCCAGGGCAGTTGGAGTCAAGCAAACAAGTTGATTGAGAATACCTCAAGAGAAGATAAATAAATGCCCACTAATAAATTTATCAATTTTATCTTCATCAAAATTTATGCTCAAGGAAAAATACACTACTTAAGTTAAGGAGCACAACAGTAACAACCAAATGACAAACAAATTTTCAGGGTCCAGACATGTAACAACCATAATAAATATACAATTGGAACTTGTCTTGCTGAGAGAGAAATCAAAGAAAAACAAGCTGATGTCTGCCGGAAGACTTACCACATAATATATTGGAAAATTATCCAAATCTTCGTCATGTGTTGCATTCAACTTGAAACGTATCATGTAAATCACCCACAAAGTGGTGGCTAATGTTGCAGAATCAAGCACTGTGTGTATATCATATTCCATAACAAAACTGCAGTACACCCTCACTGCTAAGAATATAGCAGTAAGCTCCTGAGATTTAAGTGATAAGCCTGCACATAGAGCAGAAGATGCAAAGGAACATAAAAGGACATAAGTATATACTTATACAACAGTTAAGCTCTTAACCAACAGAAGGAAACCAAAAAGCACATATTACAAATGTTCTAGAAGCATGCATACTAGGATTTCAATTTGTCTTTAAGCAAACAATCTCAAGGTAACATAACTTGAAATACAATATACAATTCTGGCATTCCCTCCCCTGCTATCCAAGCTGGCAGTCAGGTACCCACTTCACCAAGCTCTAAATATTTCTTTCAAGTACCAATACGAATGCTGACTGGGCACATATTTGGGTTTCTAGCAGCACCCATCGATTTATAATGCAAACTAAATGTGGAACTACAACTGCATGACCAGAAATCCCATTTAAACACAACATATTCATTGTTTCATCCCTACACTTGGCATTTAAAGAAGATGCCTAACATCAATTTTGTCCAAGAAACTGGCTGTGTAAGAGCAATTCACCTCCAAGACATAGGAAGCCACCCTCCAGCCAGGCTATGAGACCACTAGGGCAAAGAACCACCTACAAGCTCTACCTCTCATCCAGTCCATTCCACCATGCACATGACTCAGCCAAATATAACACCTACCATGAATTTTATCAACTCAGATTCCTCCAGGTACCACAACCAGCATTCAATCAGCCTATGGATCTCCTCCTCTCAGCCATTCACAACACAAGCTCAAGAGTTCCTCTTATGTGCATTCACTCCCTCCGGGAATCCATCCCAGAAAGCGCAAAAGTTCAAGCAGGAAGAGTCCAAGCAACTGAATTGCCCTCTAGGGGATCTGGAATGGTATTCCTTGACTCAAATGCAGTCATTATTCAGCACATTCAAATGGGATTGCAGGTTTCTATCTTTCCCCAGCCTCTCCACTCTGTACAGCCATAGATTTCTTATCGCACCAGTCATCAAATCATCTGGCTTACTACAGTCTCACACCAGCTCACAGTTTCCAAGTGCAGATTAGAGGTGGTTACTGTCATGGAAGGGCATTCAAATTGCTGTAAGAATTGGAAGAAGAAGCTCCTCATTTGAAAATATACCTTTTATACATTCCATCCCATAAGACATGTGTCCTTGACAACAACACCCAATGGATTATCATTTGGACACCTAAGGTCAAAGTGGTGGTACGCTTTATCCTTTCTTAATGACACAAGATCAAAAGGGTGGGAGTCCTTAGAGTTAACATAGGGCAAGGAAATCTTGTCCCTATTGACTCCCTCTTTCCTCTTCCCCTCTCCTAGACTCCCTTGTGCTCCTAGCAGACATCTTGGACATTTTACATCATAATTCGCATTCACCTTTTACATAAGATATCGTGTGCCATGGTGACATCGCCATATGGCACCTAGGAAGTACAAACATAACATAAACATGATAATAAACCAAGCCTATGTCCAAGATGTCCATCATTCTCTAGTCAGGCCTTGGGCTCCATACTTGGAATATGTACACCTTGAAGATCAATTTACAATATGGTGCATTCAATACAAGGCCCATATGGCGTGGCAACCAGTCACTACACCCAAACATGTAGATTGTTACAATTTGGTTACATACAATTCAAGGTGGCAGAACAGGGTATCACAACAAGCAAAATAGACAGTTGAAACCTTCTGGTCAGCATATTAACAGCTCTATTAGACATTCTTGATCTACAGGATACTGACATATGTTCACCAATCTTTGTTTTTCTCCGAGTACAAAGTCATAGCAAGATTCAAGCTAAAACTCCTGTTAATGGTCAACCTAGAAAAGGCCTCACCGAGCATATAGTAAGTCATGCACCACCAAGGGAAGGTATACTGAAGCTGAATTGTCAAGAAGCTGCCAAGAATAATCTGGGCATGGCAGGCTGCAGAGGTATTTTTAAGAATTGCAAGGTGGAAACAGCATATTTCTTCTATGAGAACCTAGACAACTGCTCAAATAATATTGCTGACGCCAAAGGCCTCTTGATAGGAGTGAAGTTAGCTATTATGTTGAAGGCTCCTGATGATAGATATTGATGGGGGTTCACAATTTGTGATATAGAGCTAGGGGTGGAAACTTAACCATTAATTGGGTAATGAGAGCCAGAAGTAGGAAAATGAGTTATTCACTAAAGTTATGGAGATGAATTTTGTTAACATAGAAAAGGCAGATGATACTGTAATGGATTTAGTAGCCATCATGGCAATAGAGTTGTAAACCGATACATGTATTCATGGGAAGATAGAATGGTCCAATTTTGATTCCACAACATGGAAGTCCTCAAGGTACATATAATGACTAAGATGAATAAAAGTGGCATGGTCTTAGAATAAGAAGATATGGAGCAGTTAGTCACGAAAGGAAGAGCTCAAAATCAAGAACAAAAGTGGGGAGTGGACATCAAATCCATCACAAGTATGAATGGTGGAGAAAAGGGTGGATTGGAACTTTGTAGGGATTGCGAAAAAGAGCACCCATTCTTATATTGGGATGGGTCTTTGGAGTTGCAGGTAGAAGAAAGGGTAGAAAGAACAGGGTAACTAACTCTGGTTAAAAGTTTTATTAGCAGGAGACTCCTTTATGAAAAGAAAGGAATAATACCCCCACGAGGACCACGTTTTTTTGGTGAAAGCAGTTTTAACTCTTTGAATTATTTCTAGATTTTTCATAGTATACCTGTTTTTAAGAAAAAGATTACAGTTAAGAGAGTCTCGACAAAGGAGAGATTTAAGAGAAGAAAAGGACATGGCCAGACGAAGTAACACCTGCAGAAAAAAAGGGGGAATGCAGATAGGAAGGTGGAAGAGCAAAGGGAGCTGGAAAAGGCCTTACTCGAGAAGCACAGAATCGTTTGAAGGACTGGTGTGTTCAGAGAGAGGAGTAGAGGAGGGCCGCTGGTCATGGGGGATACTCAGGAGAAGCAGCAGTTAAAGGACCTTGGAACCACTCAGAGAAATGTATCTTCAAGCGAGCCTCACAAATGAACCTAGAAATGAAGGATATGTTATCTGGCTTTAGCGACACCATTCGGAAAAAGTTCCAAAACTGTCCAAGATGAAGAGCTTGTTATTCTTCAGCAGGGTGAGGCATCATATACAAGGGGTTGAATGAGGAAGAGGAAGCAAGCATGGGCCAAAGTTTGGAGGCTATAGTGGTCACTAAGCAGTTCCTAACATTTCAGCAACCCATTGTGGAGAATATGAATGAGCTAGAGGTTGGCCTTTTTAAAGAACAAACCAATCTGAGGAAAAAAATTGAATGCTACCAAACAAAACCTGATGAATTTCCAAGCTACTTTCAAATGCATATAACATACAGTGGGAAGATCAACCTAAGCTCTTTATTAAGTTTTTGTCATGTTGGGATACAGATTGCCGTGTATATATGGCAGGTCTGTCTTTATACTGTCTTCAGTTTAAATGTACAGAGTTGTATTCAGCAGGAAGTAGGAAGGAAAGATGCCACAGATCTTCATGGCAAATAAACACTTTCACACAGAGGTGGATGTTGGGGTCAGTATAAACCTCAAGTAGCTGAAATATTATCCTCTAAATATTGTCAATAATCAGACTGGGGTCTCCATTATACAAATGTCTTTCTCYGAGTATAGAAAAAAGGATTCAAGCGATTCAAGCTAGAATAATTCGTGGAAATTGCAGACTAGGATAAAAAGTCAGGATRGGGAAAGGCCACAAAATACTGAAAAAAAAGATTACACGGCATGCAAGGCCTAGCTATTTAAATCGAATAATCCCTCTGCTTTTTCGGGACAGTTGGTCCTATCAATCAATCAATTAAAATAATCTATAATGCCGATTCCTATAGGTAGAATTTGTCTTGATATCCATTTCAAATCTGTTAAGCATCCTCCTGTCATGTAGGATTATTTAGACCAATAGGGAATGAAATTATTGTGTGAAAGAAATAATTTTACTTTAATACCATTATGAATGCTTCCAGCATTACCGTGTTTTTAGCTTAATTTTAGCTTCTACTTCACATTAAAGCTGAAATATCAAACACCATACATATTGCAGCTAGCATTTGGCCACTATTTATTGGACCCTTCAGCAGGGAAAATCATCTCCATCCATAAATCATATTAGTGAAGGACGATTGTTAAAGTTTTCAGACATCTGAACCAGTAGATACGGTACAATAATAAACCCTGAATTTAGGCTTCAGTCCAAATGGAGAATAGCAATCGCTTCAACCTGATCGCAAAAAATCTAAGAGGGTATTACGGCCTGCAAACTCCTTGTGTTATGAAGGGCCGAAAGGACATATATGCAAGTGGGTTTGACTACCACAGTAAAATTAAAGGGGCCAGTTACCAATAACAACAACAATGTAGTCAACGGTGGCATTGAACATGCCTTTAGTCAACATACCAAACCAAAATAGACTGACTGTTACACTGTTGTGTTTGACTTCTCAGGCACAACTATATTGAAACAAGCATAATTTACAGACTATGTGCAGGTAGGAAACCCTAAACTGCATTTTTTACTAGTGTTCAGAGTAATTGTAATAATATAACTCATTAATTAGCAGAAAGTGTAATGGTAAGTCGGTAACATGCCCATAACTTTGAACTGTTTTGTGCAATGTCATCAATCCAATAAAGATACTAGAATAGTGACCCTAGAGATCTGCATACGCCCCTGCCCCTGTTTCTGCAAGAGAAATTAAAAGAAAGCACAGAGATCTGCATACGCCCCTGCCCCTGTTTCTACAAGAGAAATTAAAAGAAAGCACATATGAATCTAAGCCATTCACGTAATCAAGTTTAGCCTATGACTGTTTTCACAATCAAAGAGCAGATCAACGAGACCTTGGTTTGATGGTTAAACGGGGGTGGTGATATTCCTCACCAACGTTCAAAACTCCCATAGACATGTTTCACCCATATCTTAGTTGGATGGTTAAACAGGAGTTTCAAGATGTTGAGGTCAAGTGCAAAACCTGGGCGACTTTGGCAGAATAGATACCCCAACCATGGCTTCTTAGCCTAAGAGTTCTTCCTTGAGCCTAAAAGTCCTTCCTTGAGCGTTGTAAGCTGGCTACACTTCATTGTAATACTCCTAAATTGGGGAAGGCCATGTTCGCCACATCATGATAAGAACTGCCTTTTAAAATTTGAAAAAAAAAATCGAACTGCTCTTCTGGAAAATCAAAATTCCAAAAACTGCCTACTTGACATTGGTTCACTTGGGAAGTTGACAGAGTATTAAGCCATCGACCAGGGATCCATATGCCCCAAACAAATGATGAGTTTCAAAGAGATGACGCCGGTCAATTTTGCCAGAATAGTTAACGCTCAGACCTGGGAACTAAGCCTGAGGAAATCTAATCAATGGGGTGCAAGCCCTTAGGGCTGGAACGGGAAAAAACAAATCAAAGTAATAAAATGACAAGTGGGTAAGTGCTGTACTGGGGCGAAAGGTTACCTGCGCAGTTCCTTTCCTTGAAGAGCTTGTAGATCAAGACAGAGATGCCCACAGCATGTGTTGCTTCGGCAGCAACAAAGAGATTGTCATGGTTGTGAACGACGAATCTGAGAACGATAAGGGCTGTGATGCCGCTCACTACCGCTAGAAATGCCTTCACCTTTGGGGGTTGCCTTGCCACCCATGATGATACCACATGTACTGGGTTCCTCCTGGATTTCCTCACTATCGCCATTGTTTCTGATGATAACAGAGAGACGGAAATACAATGCCCAATTCAGAATTTCAGTCCAATGTAACACAGAGATGATTGTTCTTGTAAAAGAAGGATTGATCTCGCCAATAAACTTCCAGCTCAAGTTGTGGAATATGGAATACTAGTATAATTAAATAGAAATTCGTGTCCCATGCCCAAGCCCGCTCTCCAAGAAGCCACATTTTTATGCTTTCATGGGTACTCGTGGCATCTACGAATAGGTTTGGTTTCCACTAGGCACCTACTTCTCACCATTTGAAAGGGTTTTGTCATCTCGCTTTGATGTGTAGGAACAATGAGTTTTGGTCGTTGTTCTCGACCTTGATTGAATGAAATACCTATAATCGAATCACAAGAATATTATTGAAAAGTGAAAACTGTGTTGTTGTTTTTTTTTTTACCGATGTAACGAAATGATTTTTTTTGGTTGAAATCTGGTGATATAAATTTATACAAATTATTATTTTTTGTTATTCAAAATTTATTTTTGAATGCAGAAATGGATTCAGATTATATAAAAATAATCACTTAAATCTACTAATCTAACAATTTCTTGTCAGAGTTTGGGCAAATATCCCCAAAAAAAAATCATCATTTCGTAGAATGTTTAACCTACGGCATTGAAAAGTGATGGAGGAAAGATCATTTAGTGTTGAAGGGAGTTAGTCTTTTCTTTTAATCAAAAGTTTTGAATTTGAATTTGTTTTAATGTTCATTTTTTCATCTCCAATTTTGGTTGAAATTGTGAAATCTCCCCTTCCCTATGTTGGAAAAGGAAACTCTTAAAAGAATTAGAACAATTCATTACTTAATGAGTCAAGAGGATAAGGATATTTTTTCATGTGTCCATTTGCAATATGCTATGAATAATGATTTACTAGAAAAAATCATTGTAGAATGAAAAGATTATAAATTAACTTATAGATTGGATTATGAGAGTATAGTTTTTAAGTGTAGAGTTTATTTAGAGATAGATTATTTAAAGGGATATTGTTTGAAGTCTAAGGTTTTTCATGTGAAAGAATGGAAAAGTCAAAAATCCCACTGGAATGATCCAGTAACGAGCACCATAATGTGGTTTCAAAGGGGAACATAAAAACATCAAAGCTAATAATGCCAATAAATACCCATGTCTCGTCCTTTAAGCAGTGTGATGGTGATAGGAATATAGTGATGCCAAAGAAGTCACCTCTCTATGTCTTATGAACCTGCCTCTATGTCTTTCAATGGGAAAAAAAAGAGGCATGAATCAAATAATTATGAAAGGGAATTAATCTTTTTAACTAAGTTAGATAATGCAATGCATTTAGTGTTACCAAAG
Organism: Picea engelmannii; assembly: GCA_009831015.1. Taxonomy (NCBI): domain Eukaryota; kingdom Viridiplantae; phylum Streptophyta; class Pinopsida; order Pinales; family Pinaceae; genus Picea; species Picea engelmannii. The sequence goes on from ML791468.1 coordinate 91,687, forward strand.
GCTATGTCATATGAAATAAATCAAATGAAATAGATAGAGAGCAAGAACACAGAATGGATAAAAAGGACAATGTGTCAACTCACAAAATCCTTGGCTTAGGGATTCATAGGAATGATGCCTCTATTTGAAAGTTGTAAAGTAGTGAAGTCATTGTTTGGTTGATAACATGTAAAATTTGTGATTAGTGACTCAAAGTTGAGTATTTGATTTTGATATTGGACCTAAGTTTTATAAATGTCAAAAAGTTGAATTATTGACCTTGTAAAGTAGTGAAGTTTCAGTGTTTCCCTACTAGCATGTAAAGAAAGAATTCAAAGTTGAATATATGAATTTGATCTTCGATCTAAGTTTTATAAATGTCAAAATGTTGAATAATTGACCTCAGAAAATAAAACTAAAAAATTCAAAGTTGAATATGTAAACTAAAAGTCAAAATATTGAATATTTAACTAAAAAAAAAAAAATTCAAAGTTGAATATCTCACTTTAAATTTTAACTCTTTTTCATGATTAAAAACCAATATATTTCTAGATACTATTGAATTCAGATAATCCTTCTCATTCGAGAGCAAAATATTGAATGTTTAACTTAAAAAAGGAAAAGGAAAATATTTTTAAATTTAGGTCCACTACATAAGAAATGGTTTAACACAAAATTTATTTCACAACAATAAAAGATATTACATTTTTCCATTAGTCATTAGACAGACAATTAAGGTCATCTAAATCTTCCATGCCAAAAAGCTAGACACTTTTGGATTCCAAAAAGGACGTAGTTACATTTGACCCTTGAATCACATCAATAAAAAATCATTAATTAAATCAAGTTATTTTAATGATAAAATATTACTATTATGAACTTGGGACATGATAGGAAAACAGACTCCCTTATGGTTTTGTTAAGCTCTGCTTACAGACCTTGTAACCAAATGCATGGTGATGGCTGGAGGGGGGAGCGCAACTCCCTCCTACAGTGAAGCATTGGTTGGCCGCCCCTCAGCCAATCGTACTCCAAACCAACCTAACAAAGGAAAAGGAAAAGATCGTGGAGGAGGGGAAGGGGTAGGAACTGCACCCGCATACACATCCCAAATCAGCAAGGAAGCATAAGATCCATCGAACAAGAAATTACCAAGAACAGACTATTGCATCCCCAAAGCAATGGGGACACCAAGATATGAAATCACCTCCAACAAGATTGGTCAATACATCCAGTATATGAGTGATCGTGCCATTATTGGCAAATTCATGGGCATCTGGCCCACCGAGAAAGCCCTGGACTAGTGGATCCAAACTCGTTGGAATCCAAAGGGCCAAGTAGATCTCAAACTTGGATCCAAAGGATTCTTCACTGCAATCTTCACCAACTTAGAGGATAAGGATATGGTCTTTGAAAATGGCCCATATTTCTTTAACTCTGCAGGGCTTTATCTTCGGCTATGGTCAGAAAAATTCAACCCCAAAAAAGAAGACTTCACTATTGCCCCAGTCTAGATTACACTGTATTCATTGTTGCACGAGTTCTTGTACAAGGATATTCTTGCAGACATAGGGAATGCTCTGGGATCATTTGTCAAAACTTATGAGGTAACCAAGCAGGGGAGGTACACCTATTATGCCAAAATCTATGTGTATCTAAATGTCTCATGAGCCTTACTAGAATCAACTTGCCTCAACTACCAGGATACAAAATGGCTTATAACCATTGATTACGAGCACATCCCCTTTCGATGCAGAAAATGCCATGAACTTAGGCACCTCTTCAGAGACTGCCCCTTGAACCGGTTGTCGAACCCAACAAAGAATACCACTACAAAAGATGTCGAAGATTTTGAAACAGTGACCTCCAAACGAAGAAATGTCAAGAAGCCGATTGCACCTCCAGCTCAAAAGGACATCAAAACCAACAAAAAATTTGAAACCCTTTCACAAACATCGAAGGAAGTCAAGGATAACCCACCAAAAAAAGGGGGAAACACAAACACCAATAGAATCCAATTTAAGTCATGGGGAAAATCAGGAAGAAGAACAAGTGTTGGGCGTTTTCGGTCCACACTTGCGTGTGTCCCGTCCTTCTTAATGCTAGGGAGTTTTAGACCCAGGGTTCGTCCAAAGAGTCCAACAAAAACCCCAAAACATCGGCATATCAATCCTCAATCAAGGCCGAGGAAGGTCTCACCTGAGATGCAAAGGGGATCACATAGACCATAAGGTCTCGTGTCAGGGATGAAGGTTTAAACATACGAAACATCAATGCAATTGGCATACATATAACTCATGTCTAATAAACTATGAGGACTAAGAATTAAAATGATACGCACACATGTTCAAATCATACATAATAGACATAGAATGTATCATAATTGGTGTATCTTTATCACTGAAAGTGTTTCATCATATCCAAGATATACATTGCACGAGATAGACATGTATGACAACCATAGAACTTCATATCTTTGCTATATAAACTCTCAGAATTACAATATGTTGCACAATGCGTCTTTGCTCAAAACTCAGACATAGATTAGACACATAACTATATTCAAAGCATTACCACAATACAATAGACTTAGAGTGAGTTCGACACTGATAGTTATGCTAACTCAAAAAATTCTCTAATTGGATGACTAGTTAGCTCTATTGCTGATGTTAGTGCTTCCTTTTATTGTTTTGTCTGTTGGGGAGCGTTGCCTCTTTCTATTCTGCTCCACTCGGTTGTCTGATACAACTTCCTTGCACGATTCTTGTGTCTACCAGTGCTCCACGTAGACTACCTACATCAAGATAAATCTTAACTTCCTGGTCAGCTCATTCTCTGGCCTTCCCACATCTTGGTACGTTGTTGGCATTAACCATTCGGGGAGATTTCTCGATGATTCCTTTCTTGATTCTGGCGGGCATCTTCTTGTTTTCCGACACACTTGACAAAACTCGGATCGATGCACATTTGGTAGTCTTTAAGCATGGCGCGCGATTGACAAAACTCGGTCTGATGCGCATTCTATGCCATTCCTCATGCATTTCCTTAGGTGCATGTAAAACTATGGAATGAGCGTGCACAACTTCATTTGTGCGCGTGTGTAAAACTGAACCTAAAACTTTGGGTGCCAACAGACGCCCACCACTATTATTTGGCTCATCCTTGAGCCAGTTGCTAAACTTCTGATGGAAGATAGTTGGAGTAAGAGAAAATCATCATTTGGAAAAACAACCTTGTTTAATGACCGAACCTGAGTAAGAGCAAATCAGCAATGTCGACTATAGTTGCAACTCGACTCATGCATGTGACTGACTGACGCAGGCCACATGGTGAAAGGTGGAATTGGAGTGCCTATAATCAGATGCTCCCTCTAGAACCTTCGATGGTGTCTGTGGAGGGGAATAAAGATTTTGCTTAAGGCCCGCCACCAAACACCAAGCAATGAAGCGAATGAAGGCGTCGCCCAGAGAGAGTATCCTTCTCTATCTGTTTGTAGATTTTAGGACGGCCAAGTTGAGCTAGTAGCCCTGGTCATTCTACTAGAGGAGAGATGCGGATCTATGGCACGAGGTGAGAGAAGGGGGATCAACAATAGGTGTGTCAATATGCACAAGCCCCAGAGGTGCGGGTGGAGGAGGTGGATTTATGACAAAATAAGAGGCCCTTTCGCATCAGCAAAGGGGATGAAGCATGGTATGGGTTATACATAGGGGGACCCCCTATTAACAAAGGGGATGAAGCATGGCGATACTTAGTAGTGGGAGAGAAAGTATGTCAGTAGAGTAGAGGTTTTTCCTAACATTTGTTTTTATAGCATTAATATACGGAGGAACTGACGTGGGGGAAGGGGAGGAGAATGGTTGGGCGGGGAAGAACACATCCCAGGATGTTTGTGAAATGCAGCCATGATAGTAGTGAAGAATGGGGAGTGGAATTGGAGGTGACAAGAAACAAAAATTAGGAACAAGACGTGGATAATTTATCCAAGGAATTTTGGGGAGAGTAGGTATTTATATCATGGGGAGAGGGGAGGGAAGAGAGGTCGGCAAGATGAGTCTGATGGAAGTGATGGAGGAAAGACTACTTAGAATATGGCAGTGGAATGGTGCATTCGGAGAGATCCCAGGCTAATTTTTCATCCTGAAGATATGCCTTGCTCTTTTGTTGAGCGTATTCACCTGGAAACCAATTCAATACTCACGTGAATTGGTCGTCGGAGCCCGGACAAAGTATTAGTGTTACAGGGTTGATCATGTTTACATCTATTGGGAACATGGGAAGGTTGTCCCACGATCCTATATGCATGTGTGACTAAATCTCGATGATGGTTGGGAAGTAGGCTCGGAACATCGAACTTCCCTCTAAGTGGTGAAATTGACGGTTGCATTAAATGTGGAATCGGGTCAATCATTCTCCTTCCAATGGATTGGATACAGTGTTATTACCAATGATGCATGGGAATGTCTGGCATATTGATCATTGTAATTCGTGAATCCACTGCAGAAATCTGTTGTCGTTGGTAGTTCGTACTTAGTAAGAATACGGTGGGCCTAGCTATACAAGTGTGAGTCTTATTTGTTAGGGGTGTCGCGCATGTTTTCTACGCACCCCGTCTTGGGTCGACCTTCTTGATTATTTTATTGTAGCAACCCCTAGTGGGTTGTAATGTGGCCCCATGTTTATTCCTTCAATCAACTTTGGCCCCAAGGGCTCGGTAGCAGGCTCGTCTGGCTCTTGCAGTATCCATTGATGTGGGAGCTCATCAATGCTTGTGTCTATCTCATCTGTCGGCACCATGGGATGGTACAGAAATGATGGGCTTTCGCTAAATGATTCATTGACGTTATTGTCTCAGGCATTTGTTTCCAGAGTGGGTGCAGGTGGTCACCATGTTAGTTCAACCAAGAACTTTGGGATGAGCAATGGGCATGCACGTCTATGGTTCAAATATTTATGACGTGCCTCAAGCCATTTTTTGGCTAATCATCCTCTTGCACAAAGGTAGGTAATGTGAGGGACAGTTTCCCTCATTCAGAATCTTTCATGCATATATGCTTCTACAGGTACCCATTCTCGGTAAGGTTTGTAGTGAGTAGCCCACCATTGCGCAAGAACCCCTATCAATATTGTGTCCAGTGCGCAAGGCCGTTGGTACTCCAGAATGTGTTGTATCCATGCAAGTAATGTGTCTACCGAATATGACCCATCATACTGATAGGAGCCAAAGTCTTCGACACGCTCTTCTGTAGAGATATGCGTTCACCTCCTTGTTGATACTTTGTATAGCTTATTCTGCCACCTCTCCATGGTATCATCATAATCTATGTCATAAGATTTTACACTTCTTCAACTTAGCTCACCAACTGTGTTGGGGTTGATGTAATCCTCCCTGCACCTCATGAATTTGTAAATATTTTCAATGACCAAGCTCTGTAGGTCCTCATTCACAGGCTCATTGTATCGATTTCCCTCGTATGGATCTAGTGGCTTGACCATGCACAGGGTGTCAGTTTCAAAGGACATATACCTCTTCTTCAAATTTAACACCGCATTATTGTCAAAGGCCTAGTCAATCCCCAACAGTGCAGGGTATTCATCCATGATCTTAATGACTTCAAAGTTGACCCTTGTTTTCACTCCTTCAATTTTCACTTCTACTTGCTCCAACCGACCTATGGGGTAGATCTTATATTGATTGGACAATCGGAGTTGAATGGGATACCAAACTAACTTATGCTTACCCATCACTTCCCAAGATTTCTTGGGCAAAAAGTTCATGTCGGATCCCAGATCCAACATGACTCCATCTATATCGTACCCACCAAGCTTTGTTATCATCTTAAATTCTCAACTAGTGCGCTTTTGCTTGCAGACCTGACATACATCTGTTTCTGGCAGTGGAGCAAATATGGTGGTCTCCTCTCCTTGTTCTTTCATGCAAGTAGCTAACATATGGGTCAACTTACTTGTCTCTTCTAGATCTTTAAGCAGGCAAAAACAACACTACAAGAAGGTATTGACTTGATCTTCGACTTCTGCCATGCGAACTAGGTTGCACAAGGCTTTTGTGCACGTTGTGTGTTGCAACTCCTCTTGGTGTTGTTCTTCATATGATTTTTGCTCAACGTGTCACAATGTACTTTGTCTGCGTGCTTCCTCTATCGATCTTTCGATGGTGCGTTGTATTTCGTTGTGCACACAAGCCTCCTCCAAAGATCTTTTTGTCACATGCAACAATTCCTCGCGCGAGCACGTGAGCTTCTTCCAATGACCTTTGTGTCGCCCACTGCACCTCTTCGCAAATCCACACTTCTTCTAATGAACTTTGTGTCACCTTTTGTACCTCTTCTCATATCCATGCCTCTTTTAGAGACCTTTGAGTCACACGTTGTAGCTCCTCATGTGCTCTTTCTTCTTCAAGTGCTCTATGTGCATTGTGCAAAAAATGCTTCTGTTGAGCAACATCAAACTTTGTGGGGGGGGTTGAGGTGCCTTCATGATCTTTTCGTCCAAATTTTGACTCGAGCCTTCACCATGCTCAAAGTTTGTTCCTGTCTTCGCCCCTCTACGGGTTACTACCCGGATGTCCGCCTCCTCTTTCTTCTTTTTTTTACGCGGCTCGGCATGCACTATGTTACAATTGGTCTTCTTGTCCTCCCACTTCTTCAGTAAGTTGAGACAATCCTCAGTTACATGGTCAGGACTATAACAATATGTGTAGAGCACACGTGATTTTGTGCAAAATCGTGAGACATGAGCAATCTCACCGCAATTGAAACATGTGGGGGGTCTACCCCCTCCGCGATCACGACCACGCCCATATACACCTCGGGGTCCTCCTTGATATCCACCTCTATCTGCTCCATTGCGCTCACCACCCTTTTTCTCCTCCTGCACCTAGAATGCATCGCGGGTGTTGTCTTGCATTAACTGGAGGGATCAACAACTATTTACATCATGGGCTACAGATTTGTAGAACTCCCAGATGGGAGTGTGAGTTGTTGTCTGGTATTTCTGCAATGTGGAACAGTGGGGTGTCACATGGCCCCATTGCCTACATATTTCACACCATTGTCTAGATGGAAATGATCTTGGCACACCTATTGCCACAAAATTCAGAAGGACAGGGCACTCGTCTCAATGATGCCCCTCAGAACGACATGTAGTACACCATACGTGCCCGTGCATGACTTTAGTCTTGGCCATATCTTAAAATTGTATCATTAGGTTGGCCAGTTGTGACTGAACCTGCACAAACCCAATCGATGTCTCTGCGCCTCCAAGTATAGCTTCCAAGTGCATCACGATCTCAACTGCCTCTGCCCGAGTCGTCACCTTTTGTTGGGTGAGCGGGACTCAAATATGGGAGAGTAACCCTGCAATGAACCATTCTCTGTGTTGCACTTCCTGGATTTGGAACGTCAACCTATCCAACAAGATATTAAACCATTGGTCGTAGTCCTAGATGGTTTCTCCTTCTTTCTATTTGATCTCTTTGATTTTAGTAATGCATTAGGATTCTGACTTAGGTTTCCGAAACTCCCTAACCATATTCTGCTTGATCTCGGCCAGGGATCTTGCCTGTCTCGTTGGTGTAGTAGCCTTGAATTTCATGTACCGTGTCAAGGCTCTATCCATGTACGTAATCTCTAGTTGCACGATCTTGGTTGTGTTATCTGTAACTCTCTTTACAATCCAGATTGCTTCACAGGTGAACCAATGTTTCTCTGCATCGTCCTTACCCTTTCCATGGAACACGAGCAACCTCAGTGTACTGTCTTCATTCTTCATCTTCGAACTAGAGATAGCTCCTCTACTCTGATTGTTATTGGTTGGATCTTTCCACACCATTATCGCTTGGGGTAAAGTGTTGTTGACTTCACCTTCTTATTCACTTGTCTCATCACTTTTTTCTTCTTCTTCTCTTTCTTTGTCTCCAATCTCTTCATTGTTTGTTGTGTATTCTTCTTGATTAAAATGCACAAGGGGGGTGGTAGAAAGGGGGGGTAAGTCCATCTTCTTCTAAAACTTCTCGTGAGGTGACCTAGAGAGCTATCTACTTGCAGCCATGCAAGACTATCTACTACTTCCAACTCGTCTCCCCCACCACTAGGGGAGCTTCCATTTTCCTTTTCTTCTAGCACACCAAAATTCTAGGCTCTATCTTCATGTCCTGACCATGCACCACAAATGCATGTTCTTCTTTCTGGGCCGATCCATGCACTTCCACCTCACGCTTCATCTCACGGTCTGATCTGCGCACTACCACCTTGCACAGAATCACTCTCTCCAATCAGCACGCTAGTACTTTGCATGCCATCATCTCCCCTTATCAATGAACCGTTGCTTTGTGCTTCCTCTTCTTCTAAGGTTGTGTCACTCCGCAATATCCAAAGGGGGCACACTTTGTCACTTAGGTCCGAACTAGTATCACTACTAGTATCCCTACCAAACACCATCTCCTCTACGCAACGTCTTTTCGTGGGCTTATCCTCGCATGTACTCTACTCTATCATAGTCTCTACTTTTGCACTACCACTTGGTGTGGTTTATTGTCTCTTCATCTTGGACCCTACCCCTCATTGCGCGGCCCTGTAAAATTCTTTTCCACCTTTCTCTTTCGCTCTTCTTTTTATCTCAACTCTTCTTGCGTACCTCTCAACTCTTTTTCTCTTCTACTCTTTTGGGTCCATTCCATACCTCACCTCAACTCAACAATTTATTGGATCCTCCTTGATGGATCCATCTTTTGGCTCCTTTTCCCCCACCTTTGACAAACCCCCCCAGTGCTATGGGGTTTACTCGACCATTCTATCAGGCTCCATGCACACCATTGTTTTCTCCACTAACAACATTTTGATCCAAAGTGGAATTTCTTCTAGCATTCGCTTCCTTATACCTTCTTCAAACGTTCTTCCAGCCTCAATTAAAGAATCACTATATTCTATGGAAAACTCAATAATGTATCCTTCCTTCACTTGAGCGAAGCAAAAATCAATAGCCCAAGTCCACTTGTTATATAGCGTCTTCAAGCTATCAAGCATGGTTTGATCCGGAACTATTGGGTCCACTGGCAATGCAACCAAATTGATAGTAGCTTGCCTTTTCAACCAATCATGCAACAGACAAGGAAGTTATGCGAAGAAGAGCTCGTGCATATCTAAGTAAAGATATCTACCTTTCCATTCTTTTGCGTTCACACTCAATCCTTGCGTCTCTTGTAGGGCAAACTCTTCTTCTTTCCCTTTGATCTAGTCTTGAATTTCCTCCTTAGAAGGATGCTAGCTCATTTTCCTTTCCCTTCATCGATCTCAACAAGACTTCAAGTCCTAACAATGGACCATTTGTTGGGCATTTCGGTCCATGCTTGCACATGTCCTGTCCTTCTTAACGTTGGGGAGTTTTAGACCCAAGGTTCGTCCAAAGTGTCCAACAAAAACCCCAAAACACCAACATATCAATCCTCAACGAAGGTTGAGGAAGGTCTACCCGAGATTCAGAGAGGATCACAGAGACCATAAGGTCTTGTGACAGGGATGAAGGTTTAAACATATGAAACATCATTGCAATTGGCATCCATATAGCTCATGTCTTATAAACTATGAGGATTAAGAATTAAAATGATACACTCACATGTTCAACTCATGCATAACAGACACATAATGTATCAAAATCGTTGTATCATTATTACAGGAAGCATTTCATCATATCCAAGATATACATTGTGCAGGACAAACACATATGACAACCACAAAACTTCGTATCTTTGCAATATAAACTCTCAGAATTACAACATGTTGCACAATGCGCCTTTGCCCAAAAATCAAACATAGATTAGACACATAACTATGTTCAAAGTGTTATCACATAAACTTGTCAAGACCTTGAGGGTTTGTGGTTTCTACCTAAGTCTGTGATTTTGCTTGTCTTTTCCCTTTTTGGAGACCTGATCATAGTTTTTTTTCCCTCCCAGCGTGTATTTTTCTTTTATTGCATTCATCCTTTTCGATCGACCAGTTTTCCCTGTCAATATTGCCTGAAAAATATTGGCCCTGAGTTTCTCTATCTCTTCCAAAGGGCGATCACTTCTCCCTTTACCTCCATCACTGAGCCTTTGTTTTCCCAAACCTAAGTCATGTCGTCCAAGTCTTCATTGTCACTGTCTACAACACTGAGAGCGGTCAAATAGCAACACAAATCAAGCGAGCGAGCAAAGATCAGTTTTCTACGGCGAGGATCCATCGATGGAGCAGATCGACGGTCATCGGGTAGTCGGGGTTGTGAAGTTGCTTGAATATTAGTGCCAGGGCAGAGTCCCAAGATCAAAGGTCAAGCAAAGAATTAATCTGGGCCGTAGATATTGAGGAGACAAGTGGCAATCATCTGAAGTTTCGCAGAAATGAATATCGGGAGTTTTGAAATGAGGCAAGGGCTTATCCCTGATGGCCGAAGTCACGAATAGATCTGGTTCGTCCATCAAGGAGGACACGTGGCGCACGATCAACATAATCATGATTTCGCGAATCGGGAGGTCGAGAGTCAATCACATCGGAGACTCCTGAAACGCGAAATCACGAAAATATCACAACCGTCGATCAAAGGAAAAAGTCGGACCGTTGAATCAACTTTTTGTGATTTCCTGAGTCGGGAAAGAAAGAAGGTAGAGTCTTGAGGACTCACGAAGTGCAAAGTCGTGAAATTATCTAGGACGTCCGATTGTGAGGAGCGGAGGGTCGTTAATCTAACATCGACGACTTCGGAGGATCGGGAATCGAGAGTTCGGGGTTCTCGTCGACAAGTGCATCCATAGCCCGAAACCTCAAAATGCAAAATCCCTATTTCGCGATTTCGCGAATCGAAGGTTTCACAGGAGCAACATCTCTTTCTCCCAAAATGAAAAATCGCGAAAACCCCTGGGAATTGGGCCCACGGTCCTAGCGCTAGGTCATAAAGGAAGCAGGTCTGGGAAAGGGGGCTAGCACTCATCGCATAGCCGACAGTTCATATGGTCGGGGAAAATATCGTGGTCGTCCATATTGAAATAGGTCTGATCGCCGATCTCAGCAGTCGTTTCGCTATTTTGGGCATCGTGATATTGAAGCCAAGATGGGGTGAAAACTCCCGAAATGAGAAGCCCCGAAATATCATGCTGGACGAGCGTGAGGTCACGGCCCGCAGTCACATGGGACGATTGAAAAATGCCACGCCAAGGGGGTCGAGGGTGTTTGTATTAGTAGAAGAAGAAGGCATCACGGTTTCAAGGCGCCAAGTTTAACTCAGCAAGTTAGGAGCACGGCCTAAGAGCATTCATGGATGTCTGGGCTCGTCCCGATCCCATTGAGGGCAATTAATGAAGCTGAAGAAGGTGGTTGAAACCTCGTTTCAACCATAAATAGGAAGCATGGAAGCACCGGTCGTGGAGGCGGGCTGTCAGCCCAAGGTCACCCTGTCATAAATTTTCATGCAAAGCCCATACTGTCCTAGATTTGCATCTGACAAAGGAAAGCCCGTGCAATCTGACAGAAGGATAAGAAACGCAAAGCTTTGAATGCAGGGGTCCAATTGTGTCCCTAGGGGACGTTAGCAGTTTTGAGTATATATACTCAGTTTTTATATTTTATAAAGGGGTCAATGGTAGAGCTACGCTCTCGCTTGTAAAGTTTTAACGAGGCCTCTGGTTCTTTGGTTATGCTATGTATTTGAGATTTCTTGTTTAATGAAAGTCAACCTCTTTTCATCTCTTGTAAACTTTGTGTTAAGACACTCAGAATTGGAAGATCCAGTCGAGGTTTGTGGTGTTGCTGTGATGTAGGTTTGATCACTGCAATATATTCACCAATTTTAATCAGTTTCCTGTGTTACATTTTCCCCTCTTATACTGAGTAGCTTGGAATTGGAGGATCTAGTAGAGATGTTACAACAACATTGCGATGTTGGTTTGATCATCGTGTTGTTGTGGTTGTGTCATTTAGACATATCTTAGTGTCTGAAGCTCCGAGTCCAAGAGGATCTCGTTCTTGAAGCTTTTCCTCCTCAGGCTGTTGGAAGATCGGATGTCCATAGCAGTTCCTTACATCTTCTCACCGGCTCTTCCCCCTACTCACCTTTTACAACAAATCACTAACTAAAGTTAGATCAAGACCTCACTTGCCTATGCGTGCCAACCCAATTTTCTGAGTTAGAATGATATAATCATGAGACAGTCTCCATTAGACCACCCTTAATTTTATTCATTGTGACATACAAACTGATGGGTACTAGGCTTACCTCTGTCGCAATCTAGAGGTGAATTCTGGTGCTAACATTTCTGGCGCCGTTGCCGGGGACAAAATTGAAGATTTTCCCTGGGATTGAACGACTAAGCTTATTGGTTCTGAGGGTGCATAAGAACCTAGTACATCGAAGATTGCAACTGTGCACCTAGCGAATCCACTGTGGCGACTCCAATGTTTCCACTTCACTGTTTCAGTTGTGGCTACTTTTAGCACACCTGAAAGCTGACCCAGAGGAGCTTTCTTGAGAAGGTTTTCAACAGTTGCTTTCTCAGCTTGAGAAGTTCCCTGGGGGAACGACAACGTTAGGATCTGGTCTTTGATGGTGAAGAAAGACCAAACACATTCAAAGTTGCGCATCATTCACCTGGCGACTCCATGATTCAAGGATCGATCGACGACTCCACTGGTTCGAAATGGAAAGGATCCTGGCTCGAAGGTTTGCTCCTTTTAATTTTTCGACTGTTCCTGGTTTTCCTAATGTTGTCCCTACTCCAAATGAATGGGGCGATTATTTGCCCATATTTAAAGAGCGTAAAGAGGACAACCCTGCTCAACATCTCCATGAGTTTCATGAACTCATGCATCAGTGGGGAATACATCATGAGGATGTATTATTGAAAATGTTCATGTTCTCGTTAGCATGAGATGCTTGTGAGTGGTATTTCTCCTTACCCCCTGCCAACATCTCCTCCTTGGGAGAATTTCATGTAGCTTTTAATAAGCATTGTCAAAGGTATTATTCCTCTTAATTTATCTGTCATAACTATTGTGAGGAATGTGAGGACAATGAGCAAGACATGGCTATGTCTTATGAAGGTTGTGATGATGAAGACTGTAAGGATGAGGACCATATGGAGGAAGAAGATAGCCTGGGCAACCTGATGGAACTGGTAAAATCTCTCTCTGCCCAGCTAGAAAGGTTAGAATCTGAAGAAAGCGCAGAGGATCTTCCAGTCCTTGAGGCAAATGTTCTTAACAGCCCCACCGATTATGAAAGCGTTAAAGATTTCATAGTTGTAGAGGCCTTGCATCCCGCTCCTGATGTACCTGTTGCCCCAAGCTTTGATGATTATTTAGATGAGGAGCAACAGAGCCCCACATCACAGTTTGTTGACCAGAGGAGCAACCAGCCTGTGTATGACAGCTACGAATCAGATTCTGAGTTGCATATGCAGGATTTCCAAGAACAAATAGCAGAACCCTGTCCTCTATTCATTAATGAAAATTATTACGAAGAAATCAGTTATCTTGGGCCTGCATAAATCACTAAGCAACAGTTTGAAGAGAAGAGATTTCCCATGGGTCCTATTTATGATGAATATGAATCTGACCCTTGGGAGAGCCAAGAAGAAGAAGAGGAAGAACAAGAGGAGTACCAGAAGGGGCATTTTATCTTCTATCCAGAGTCAGTCAGCGAGAAGTCATCGCCTAAGATCAGTCAGCCTGCGGCAACTTCTCATCCACTTGTGCCTACCAATGATATTCAACCCTGTATGAGCAGTTGTGGAGCAGAGCAGGCTTTCTACTACCCACTTCGCAGGATTTTCCACTCATTCTATGAGCCTGTCAGCGAGTACATGGAGTGGCATTTCCTTCATATCTTGGATCCACCCTATTTCATCTCAACTTCAGCCTTTGAAAGGGGATGAAGGGTGTAACCGTTCTACTGTCATGGTTGCATCATCTGCTAGTGATCATCGAAAGAGTAAAGGAGCTTCCAGTTAGGAAGTTACTTGAATGTCTATGGTGGAAGTTTGCTTTCACCTAGCATTTTGTGAAAATTGATTAGCCTAGGATTGTACATAAATAATCCTCGACAGAGCCCATGTGTTTTTTTGTTTTGTTTTAGTAGAGTAGTGTATACATATTTCCCTGTTTTCTTCCATGAAAGTCTTGAGCTAGACTCCATAACCCAACAGCTAAGGCACTGGAACTATTGGTTCTTGGCAGCTTGCAGGGAGCATGCCATCCCCTATGGAGCCTAATGTTATCACATAAACTTGTCAAGACCTTGAGGGTTTGTGGTTTCTACCTAAGTCTGTGATTTTGCTTGTCTTTTCCCCTTTTGCAGACCCGATCATAGTTTTATTTTCCCTTCCGGCGTGTATTTTTCTTTTATTGCATTCATCCTTTTCGATCGACCAGTTTTCCCTGCCAATATTGCCTGAAAAATATCAGCCCTGAGTTTCTCTATCTCTTCTAAAAAGCGATCACTTCTCCCTTTATGTCCATCACCGAGCCTTTGTTTTCCCAAACCTAAGTCATGTCGTCCAAGTCTTCATTGTCACTGTTTGCACCACTGAGAGTGGTCAAATAGCAACACAAATCAAGCGAGCGGGCAAAGATCAGTTTTCAACGGTGAGGATCCATCGATGAAGCAAATCGACGGTCATCGGGTAGTCAGGGCCATGAAGTTGCCCGAATATTAGTGCCAGGGCAAAGGCCCGAGATCAAAGGTCAAGCAAAGAATTAATCTGGTTCATAGATATTGAGGAGACAAGTGGCAATCATCCGAAGTTTCACATAAATGACTATCGAGAGTTTTGAAATGAGGCAAGGGCTTATCCTCGATGGCCAAAGTCACGAATAGATCTGGTCCATCCATCAAGGAGGACACGTGGCACACGATCAACATAGTCATGATTTCACGAATCGGGAGGTCGAGAGTCGATCACATCGGAGACTCCCAAAACACAAAATCATGAAAAGATCACAGTCGTCGATCAAAGGAAAAAGATGGATTGTTGGATCAGCTTTTTGTGATTTCGTGAGTGGGGAAAGAAAGAAGGTAGAGTCTTTATGACTCACGAAGCGCAAAGTCGCGAAATTATCTGGGCCATCTGATTGTGAGGAGCAGAGGGTCGTTGATCTGACATCGACAACTTCGGAGGATCGGGAATCGGGAGTTCGGGGTTCTCATCAACAAGTGCATCCGTAGCCTGAAACCCCGAAATGCAAAATCCTTATTTTGCGATTTCACGAATCAGAGGTTTCACAGGAGCAACATCTCTTTCTCCCGAAATGAAAAATCGCGAAAACCCTAGGGAATTGGGCCGACGGTCCTAGCGCCTGCTCACAAAGGAAGCAGGTCGAGGAAAGGGGGCTAGCACTCATCGCATAGCCGACAGTTCATATGGTCTGGGGAAAGATCGCGACCATCCATCTTGAAACAGGTATGACCGCTGATCTCAACAGTCGTTTCATGATTTCAAGCATCGCGATATTGAAGCCAAGATGGGGCGAAAACTCCCGAAATGAGAAGCCCTGAAATATCATGCAGGACGAGCGTGAGGTCACGACCCGCAGTCACGTGGGGCGATTGAAAAAGGCCATGCTAAGGGGGTCGAGGGTGTTTGTATTAGTAGCAGAAGAAGGCATCATGGTTTCAAGGCACCAAGTTTAGCTCAACAAGTCAGGAGCGCCACCTAAGAGCATTCATGGATGTCTAGGCTCGTCCCGATCCCATTGAGGGAAATTAATGAAGATGAAGAAGGTGGTTGAAACCTCGTTTCAACCATAAATAGGAAGCATGGAAGCACCGATCGTGGAGGCGGGTTGTCAGCCCAAGGTCACCCTGTCATGAATTTTCATGCAAAGCCCATACTGTCCTAGATTTGCGTCTGACAAAGGAAAGCTTGTGTAGTCTGACAGAAGGATAAGAAACATGAAGCTTTGAATGCAGGGGTCTAATTGTGTCCCTAAGGGACGTTAGCAGTTCTAAGTATATATACTCAATTTTTATATTTTGTAAAGGGGTCGATGGTAGAGCTACGCTCCCGCTTGTAAAGTTTTAACGAGGCCTCTGGTTCTCTGGTTATGCTATGTATTTGAGATTTCTTGTTTAATGAAAGTCGACCTCTTTTCATCTCTTTATAAAATCTATGTTAAGACACTCGAAATTGGAAGATCCAGTCGAGGGCGGTGGTGTTGCTGCAATGCAAGTTTGATCACTGCAATATCTTCACCACTTTTAATCAGTTTCATGTGTTACATTTTCCCCTCTTATACTGAGTAACTTGGAATTGCAGGATCCAGTCGAGCTGTTACAACAACATTGCGATGTTGGTTCGATCATCGTGTTGTTGTGGCTGTGTCGTTTAGACATATCTTAGTGTCTGAAGCTTCAAGTCAAAGAGGATTTTTTTCTCGAAACTTTTCCTCCTCTGGTTGTTGGAAGACTGGATGTCCATAGCAGGCCCTTACATCTTCTCACCAGCTCTTCCCCCTACTCACCTTTTACAACAAATCACTTACTAAAGTTAGATCAAGACCTCACTTGCCCGTGCGTGCCAACCCAATTTTCTGAGTTAGAATGATATAATCCAAAGGCAGTGTCCATTAGACCACCCTTAATTTTATTCATTATGACATACAAACCGATGGGTACTAAGCTTACCTTTGTCGCAATCCATAGGTGACTTCTAGTGCTAACACAAATAATTACCACAATTCAACAAGCTTAGAGTGATCTCGACATTGATATCTATGCTAACTCATAAAATTCTCTAACTGACTGACTAGCTAGCTTTATTTCTGATGTTAGAGCTTCCTTTTATAGTTTTCTCTATTGGGGAGCGTTGTCTCTTTTTGTTCTGCTCCACTCGGTTATCCAATACAATTGCCTCACACACTTTTGGTGTCTATCAACACTCCACATAGACTGCCTGCATCAAGTGAATTTTTAACTGCCTTGCTAGCTCGTTCTCTATCCTTCCCACATCTTGGTATAATACTGCCAATAATCATTCAAGGAGATTTCCTGATGATTCATTTCTTGATTTTGGTGGGCATCTTCTAGTTTTCCAGCGCACTTGAAAAAACTTGGACCGACCCGCATTTGGTAGTCTTTAAGTGTGGCGCCCGACTGACAAAACTCGGTCTGGTGCGCATTCTATGTAATTCCTTGCACATTTACTTATGTGCATGCAAAACTATGGAATGAGTGAACACAACTTTGTTTGCGTGCACGCAAAACTAAATCCAAAACTTTGGGTGCCAACAACACGTCAAAAATTAATGGAGGAAACAACATAAACCAGAATATATCTGGATATAGAAATGGTGCAGGACAACGAAGACATAGGGGATTTGAAGATGTCATGGAAATAAAGCTTAATGTATTGGACCTTCAATCACTAGTGATGGCTTGGAGAAGCCAGGATCCAAGCTCCATCCCTGAGCAACAAATTCAACTTGTCAAGGATGTTGAAGCAAGGATCGATGAAATACTCCACAAAAAGGTAATCCCTCATCATTCATATCTCTGGGAGTCAAAACAAGTGTCTCTAAGGATTCTTCCAAAATATCCAAAGAGGAAAAAAGGAGAGGTATAAGGAGCAACAAACAACTCCTTCAAGATCTCAAAGAGATGTTGGTGAGTTCTGGGAGAATAACTTTGATGACAGATGCATTCCCCCCCAACCCCAACTTTTCCAAATGAAGATTATCTCCTGGAATATACATGGTCTCAATGGTAAAAGAAAACATAGGATATTGAAGAACAACATAGCTAAAGAACAACCCATTGTGGTAATGATTCAAGAAACTGAATGCATCAATAACCATGTCTCAATGATTGCCTCCAAAATTTAGAGGGGTTCCCAAGCAATTGTGATCAATTCCCTACAGGCATCGGGAGACCGAACCATCTTATGGAACCCAGCTGATATCTCATTAAAATCCTACTTCTCCGCCCACAAAACCCTCTCTACCCTCTTTCAACTCATAGGTTTAGCTACTAATGGTGCCCTAACAAATGTTTATGGTCCCCAATCTATCCCTGACAAAATTATTTTCCTTAGCTCGATACAATCCCTCAAAACCATTATTAGAGATAAACATTGGATAATTTAGGCGACTTCAACCTCATAACCTCGTTCGCTAAAAAACGAGGAGGAACCACCGCCTGGAACTGGAAGCACAAGGATTGCAAGATTTAATCCACTCTCTTCATTTGATCGACTTGCCTTCTCCCAACAACCTTCACACCTGGATCAACCAGTGAGGTGACGACCACCAAGTGACCTCTCAGATGGACTGATTCCTTGTTTTCGAATATGTCCTTCTCTTTGGCCTAAATCTAGAATCCTCGGTCCTTCCATATACCTAATCTGATCACTAGCCCATCACCCTAGTAATCAACTTCACTATAATTCCCAAACTCCAACCCTTCCGCTTTCAGGCTTTCTAGCTAGACCACCCCTCCTTGATAGAGACTATTCAACTTTGGTGGAAGGAAACTGACAACATCCAAGGCATACCGATGTACAAGTTTCAACAATAGTTAAATCATATCAAATTCAAGCTCAAGAAGCGTAATAGAGAGATCATTGGGGATATCTTTAAATCTAGAGCTCACCCTTATAGAAAACCAACTCCAAAGCGTAATAGAGAGAGCTAGAAACTCCAATGGAGGAGGTTCAACAGGGAATGATTCTTGAAGGTAGGACAAAAGAGCTCACCCTTATAGAAAACCAACTCCAAACCCAGCTGAATCACAAAGAAAAACATGAAGAACTCTTTTGGAAGCAAAAATCTAGAATACAAATTCTGAAGGAGGGTGACGAGAACTCCAAGTTCTTCCATAAATCAACAATATTGCAGCTCAAGCCAATTCTTCCCAAGCTCATATCAGAGGAAAAAATGAGCTATTTGAAAGGATGCCAAATTCTAGATGGAATCATTCTGGTGTGAGAAATGATTCATTCTCTCAAATCTACCAAAACCGTCGATATGCTAATTAAGTTGGACATGTCCAAGGCTTTTAACAAACCGAGCTGGCAATACATCCATCACACTCTCTTGGCCATTGGCTTCTTGGACTCTTGGATAAGATAGTTTTTGTCTCTCACTTCCTTTGCATTCTTTTCAATTCTTATCAATGGATCTCCCTCGACAACATTCTCTCCCTCTCATGGCATTCGACAAGGTGATCCTCTTTCCCATTTCCTCTTCATCCTAATGGCAGAAGGGTTGGAAAGAACTCTTAAAGTTGTAGTGGCTTCCAACAAACTCTGATGACTCCACCTCTTTGAAGAAGATCTATTGGTATTGCATCAACAATTTTTGGATGAGACAATGCTCATGGGAATCCCTACATTTAGGGAAGCTCAAACCATCAAGCAAGTCCTCACTGATTTCATGGAAGCCTCTGGAACCTCCATCAATCATGGTACATCAAACAATTAATTTTTAATACTCACATTGTTGTTCAAACTAACATTGCCATAATTTTAGGCTTTCAAAGATGCTCCCTGCCCTCAAAATATCTGGGAGTCCCTCTAGTGGAGAATTCTCTCAAAAATTCCACCTTGGAAGACCTATGGTTAGACTTGAGCATAAATTGGCCAACTGGACTTTTCTCTCCCTGAACCTTCCAAGCATACCGATTCTCCTAAAATCTATGCTTTAAGTAATGCCTCTATACCTATTCTCAACTCTAGGTGCTACAAAATTTATCTTAAAAGCAATATGAAACCTTTAATGATCCTTCCTTTGGGGAGGAGATAGGAAGGAAAATACGTGGGCCTTAGTAATCTAGGAGCAGGTATGTCAATCTAAATCAACAAGAGGTTTTGGGCTTCGAGACCTGGCCACTCTCAACTAGGTCCTAGGCGCAAAAACCTAGTGGAGATGGATCCACATCAAAGAAGCGATATGGGGGGAAATCTAGAAGATAAAATACAGTCTCCATATCGACAATAACAACTTAATATGCTTATAAGGTAACATCATTGGTTCATTTATTTGGAAAGCATCATGGAGCAACAAGCACATCATATGGAAACATTGTTTTTGAGAAGTGTGAAATGGGAACCACACAATGTTCTGGGATGAAGCTTGGAAGCAACTCCCAACTTGGCGAGACAAGGAAAACTTGCAACAACTCACATAAATATTGGTAAATCGAGGCAAAAAAAGGATAGCCTAGTATTGGATAGAATATTTGGAGGATCGACAATGTCGCTCTTGGATAACAAAGGACAAATGGCTCCCTCTCCCTACAAATTTAGATTGGGATGCTTTCTAGCAGGAACTAACAACAAGGAAGATTCAACTCCAAAATGACCCAAATGAGCTTCGTTGGGGCTACATGCCAAAAGGAAACTTCAACCTCAAAGAAACCTACAACCTTATAGCAGGGCACCGCAACTGTTGTTACCTGGGTCTGCACCCCTACCCTTTTCCCCTCCTTTACTCTATCCATCCATCAATGTTGAGTTTTATTGTTGCTTGCTTAGCCTATTCCCCATTTTTATTCTTCATGACCTTTGTTTTTCATTTCTTATTTGCACCATCTGCTTGCTTTCTTGAAAAGGATCACATACTCTGGTTTGAGTTTCAAATACTTGTCATCATTTTGCCACTAACAGAGATATGCAGGTCCACCAAGCCTTTGTGTGTGTGCATGAGATATCCAGGTTCGAAAAATCCATTGTAATCTCAGTAAGCTTTCGTAGATAAAGGTAGCGAATCGGAGCAGTCCTTGTCGGACTCGAAATGCAAGCAAATAAAAGGTTGACATGATCTACGGTTCCCGTGCGATCAAGATTTCATATATGGAGAAAAGATGTCTTGTTGCGGAGTGCCTAACTCCCATGCTAATCGTCATCAATGACATCCCCATCCTCCAGATAAATGGTCCTTATCGCATTACGTACCCCTCGACCGTTCTACCTTTAACATGGGGGGGCTCCAGAATGGCGATTTTCCCGCCGCAGGCCCTACCTAACGTGGCGACTCCTTAGGATTTCAGACCCCCCCTCTCTAATCCACTTATCGCCTACCCTCGCCTCTGGAATCCTGTCGAATTGCCTCATGATGACATTCCACGTCACCTCCATCCACCTCCACTCATACTGCTCACCTCCACGCATCATGTCTTCCTGTTGGACACCCACCTCCACGTCTTTCTATTCATAACCAGTTCATCAAATAGAAAGCAAGGAGAAGGGCCAGTTACAGTCAAGACATAGTGTGCTTAACTTCTGAAAGCTCAGACATAGACAAAGAGTTAAGTCTCGATCCTAGGTCAAAGCAGATTGGTTCCAGAACACTTCAGAAGACTACCTCTTCCTCAAAAAGATATTTTCCCATGCAGCCGGTCACCTCCAGAGGCCTCAAATATCTCGCAGGCATGCCATTACTCAACACAAAGCTTTGTTCTGTCACTCCAAGTCCTATTTCTACCAATTAATTTCCTCCAACGCATGCATCAGTTCTATCTTAGAGACAGTTGTAGTTTTTAGTCGATCAATTCCAGCATTTTCGTAGATTAGATTAAAGGAGTGGTCTTTTGTGTGCGATAAGAACCACTCTTGTTGATTAAGTCCAGTGTGAGGTTCACATGTTGAACTCCATGCAATGTCAGTTAGATTAATGAGTCTATTCTACAAGCAATTATCAAGAGTCAAGTCTCAGTCCTGGTGGACGAGAACCTTTGCAACTCTGTTAAATATGTAGTCTTTGTATGTTTTAGGGGTTGGAAGTTTTTGGAAGGAAAGTAGAAGCAACAGAACAATTGGACTTGCTCAATTAATTGTAAAGTTTTCTACCTGGTGAATATATGTCGATGACAGTTGTGTTTCCTACTCAAATCATTATGTGTTGATTCTTATCTTGAATGTAGATCTTGTGATGTGTGCAATGTGCATTTCTTTATTCTTTTAGCTATTGTTTTAGTTTATCTTTTGTTGGTTATGCAACCTGTTATACAGTTATTGTTCAGTGAAAGATCCACTATTTTGCAACCTGTTGAATGATTTGCATCTAGATATTTGTCTAGGTCTTGAGATATTATCTTAAGTCTTAGTTTCTGCACAACAAGTGGTTCATTGCATTGCTTGTTGTTGTTGTTTGTGTGTGTCTTTTCATACCCTCAATTGTCATTTAATACCCATACCATTAGCAAAGGAGAACCTACTTTTACATTGCATGGCCTGTCCTACCAGAGCACCATCTTTGAAAAACCTGTCCTTAAGCTTACCAACAAAACCT
This sequence comes from Picea engelmannii, assembly GCA_009831015.1. Classification (NCBI taxonomy): domain Eukaryota; kingdom Viridiplantae; phylum Streptophyta; class Pinopsida; order Pinales; family Pinaceae; genus Picea; species Picea engelmannii. The sequence goes on from ML791468.1 coordinate 113,937, forward strand.
ACTTGTAAAAAACCAATCATTACAACTTGAGGTGGCCTAGCTTTGCCCTTTAGCAATCAGGTGCAGACCTTAGGACCAACATCTTCTGGCGTCGTTACCGGGGAACAGAGTAACAAAATATCTTTCCCAAGGAGAATGACATTGATTAACTTTGACCTTTGATGGTGAACAAAGTTCAGATATAGATAGATTGCCATCTTTCACCTGGCGACTCCACTGAGTAAAATTTAAAGAAGAAATACTGGTGCCCAGAAAAGGATTCAATAGATTCAAATATGAGCACAACAAAGCCACCAAGGCTCATAATAATCCTAAAAAGGATACAATAGTCTCTGAGCTAGAAAGGAAACTAAGAAAATCCATTGTAGCCCAGAGATATACTTCCCCCCTCAAGGGTAAAACTGCACACAAAGATCCTACGTCTAATCACAATCACAAGTAGCTTGAATTTGCTAGCCTTGAGAATCACAATTCAAAAGGAGCTCAGACATCTACAACTCTTGATTCTACCTCATCATCTAGTCCTGCATCCACCCCTGTATCTCCCATAAATCCTTAGATTCCTATTATTCAAACCATGGCCGTTAACAGGACGAATGTCACAATTGTTGCCAGATATGAACCCCTAGTTCTGCCTGTAGACTTACATGCACTCCCATCCACAGATTACATGAAATATTTACCAAGATATAATGGGGAAGATGATGTAACTGTTGAAGAACATCTGGTAGCTTTCTATAACTTTGCAGACAACTTTAGCATTGATTATGTAGATGTGTGGATGAGGTTGTTTGTGTAGAGTCTAGATGGGGAATTAAGAAAGTGGTTAAGGGGTGTTCCTCCAGCCTCCATTGCAGACATTGAAGCGTTGGATGAAACTTTCATAAAACAATGGGGAGATAGGAGAGATTATCTCTACTACATCATTGAGTTTGGGGCCCTAAAGAGAAAGAATGGTGAATCTATCTCATATTTCACCAAGAGATTCAATAAGATGTGTGGTAGAATCCCAGATGAGATCAAACCAACTGAAGCCTCTGCCAATATCACTTATGCCAATGCATTTGATGCAGAGTTCTCCCTCCTCCTGGGAGAGAGAAGATCAACCACACTGTTGTCCATGTAGGAAGCAACCATTGAGGTTGAATCTAATATCTTGGCCTAAGACAAATTAAAGACCAGATCTGATAAGGATAAGAAGAAAACAAAGGGAGGATCCCCCTGCCTCCTGTAACTCAGCCACATCTTATCCAAAACTTGATGAAATGACCAAAACTTTGAAGGATCTGACTTCTGAAATAACTAAGTTGAAGTGGGAATCTAAACAACCAAACATAACTTTTCAAGGGGCTGGTAATAGAAATCAAAATCAGTTTAGAAGGCCTAATGATGCCCCTCAAATAATGTAGAGAGAAAGGATAAATGTTGATGATCAAAGGGTAGTGCCTCCTTTCCAAAACAATCAAATTGAGGAGATGGATATAGACAATGATGTTGTGGATGATACTGTTGTGCTTTTCAATGAAACATATTATTATACGAACCATTTAACACAACAAGAATATGAGGTAGCACAACTGTCACATCAGTTTGACAATCAAATAGGGGAGGAGGGAGTTATTCAAGGCCAACCCAAGAAGAAATATGATTTGAGGGCGAGAGTAGGGGCTACCAAAGTCACTACCTTTTATCAAAACAAACAAGCTGAATTTCCTCTCAAGCCAAATCCGAGTAAAGGTATGTCATCTAAAGCTCAGTCACCTCCCTCATCTAAACATACAGTCCCTGGAATAAAGGAAGTTGATAGGACACCGACCTCTTTTAGCCTAGAACATGAGTTGAGCAAGATCAATATCCATGTTCCTTTGACATAATTGATGAAGAATGAACCTTTCAAAAAGTCTATCATGAAAGTTCTGCAACCAACTTCTCTTACTGTATCCTCTGATGTAATAAGTTTTCAGGATGAAAACCCAGTGATTATTGTGGGTCCACACATTGAGGATGGCTCTGATGCTTCTCCTCCATTCTATATATCTTTGAATGTCCACGATAAGATCATGCACAACTATCGTATGGACTCAGGAGCCTCTCACAATGTCATGCACAAAGTTGTTATGGAAGAGCTAGGTCTGGAGATCACCAAACCTTACCAGGACCTGTACTCCTTTGATTCTAAGAAAGTAAAATGTCTCAGACTGATAAAGGATATGGTGGTTTCTTTGGCACAGTTACCCATGAAGAGTGTAGTGATGGACATTGTGGTGGCTGACATTCCCCCAAAGTTTGGTATGCTCTTATCCAGAACCTAGGTTAAAAAGGTTGGAGGATCATTGCAAATGGACCTCACTTATGCCACCATCCCTGTGTTTGGAGGAGAACATAGGAGGCTATACAGAGAGGTAAGGTTAACCTACATTGTCAATGACCATCAGAACCCAAGGAATCACCCAATTTGTGTTGTTGAGGATGAGATTGGCTCATCTGTCTTTCATTTAAATGATGATGAACCTGAAATGTTAGCAAGCCCATGCAAGGATCAGTCACTGATAGGTTAGCAAAACAAATTATGGAAGATGTATTTCGATGGCTGTTCATCAAAGGAAGGATCTGGTGCAACTATACTCCTCATTTCCCCTTCAGAAGAGGTAATAACCCTCTCTTATAAGCTGGAGTTTGAAACTACTAATAATATAATTGAATATGAAGCTCCGGTGTTGGGACTGAGGGCTGCCAAAGACATGGCCATTGATTGTCTAGTAGTTTTCGGTGATTCTGAGCTAATCATCAATCAAGTTAGGAACATCTATCAGGCTAAGCAACCAAGGCTCAAGAAATACAAGAACGAGGCATGGGATCTGATCGATAATTTTTTTCTAGCATTTAACATTTCTTTCATTCCCAGAGAACATAATCAAAAGACAAATTATTTGGCCTTAGCTGCCAACACTTTCAGGCCTCCCATTGGCCCAAATATTAAATATCAAGTGGAAATTAGACATAGAACAACCATACCAGACAACATAAAGCATTGACAAGTCTTTAGTGATGATATAGAGTTGCAGAGATTTCTACACACCATTGATGAATTCTCCAATATCTCAATTGATCAAGAAAGTCAAGAAGGTGAAAATGAGGAATTAGAAGATCAACAAGCATCTCATGTACTGAAGGCAGTTGTTGGTCATGATATTGTGGAGCTGAAAACCAATCACATTCCAAGAGGACTAGTGCCATTGGAAAGGTTGTTTGACAGCAATGATGTTTACAAGGGAGCTGCCATGAAGAATCAAGAAGAAGAGATAACATATTGCAATGTTGGGACCACTGAGATTCCCAAGATCATCAAGTTGTCCAAAGCAATAGCTGCAGAACAAAGGGACAGGTATGTCCATCTCTTTAAAAAGTTTGTTGATATTTTTGCATGGTCCTATGAAGATTTGAAGACATTTGACACTGACATCATCCAACAAAAGATCCCTCTAAAGGCTGGCTCCAAGCCATTCAGACAGAAGATTCAACAATTTAATCCCATGTTAATGTCCATAATTGAGAAAGAGCTGAAAAGGATGTTGGATGCCAAGATTATTGTACCATTGAGGTACTCAAACTGGGTGGCCAACTTAGTACCTGTAAGGAAGAAAAGTGGGCAGATAAGCTTGTGTGTTGATTTCAAAAATCTCAACAAGTGTTCTCTGAAGGACAATTACCCCCTTCTCAAGATGGATCATATTTTACAAAGGGTGATAGGTGCACACATAAGTTCCTTGTTAGATGGATACTCTGGATATAACTAGATAGTAGTGTGTGAAGAGGATAAAGAAAAAACAACATTCACCACTCCATGGGGAACATTCATGTATGACAAGATGCCCTTTGGGCTGATGAACGCAGGGGCGACTTTTCAAAGGGCCATGGACATAGCTTTTGTGGGGGGAAAAAGAAAGATTTATGGTCATTTACTTGTATGACATAACGATTTTATCCAAGTCTGATGAGGAACATTTGCAACATTTGGAGCAGGTCTTCAAGAAACGCAGGAGGTATGGAATATCCCTGAATCCTAGGAAGTCTAACTTTGCCATGCCAGAAGGAAAGCTCCCGGGCCACATCATATTAGCAGGAGGTATAAAATTGATCCAAAGAGGGTTTGTGCCATTCAACAGATTGAGATCCCCAGAAATAAAAAGGTTGTCCAGTCTTTTATTGGTAAGATAAACTTCCTCAGACGTTTTCTGCCAAATTTTGTTGAAATTCTGAAGCCTATTACTAACACGTTGAAGAAAGAGGATGTGATAAAATGGTCCTTGGAGGTAAAAACAACTTTCCAAACAATCAAGCAAGCTTTAGTTGAAGCCCCTGCATTGGCCAGCCCTGACTACACCAAAGATATCTTCATCTTCTCCTTTGCTTCAGAGGAAACCATTGTTGTTGTACTGCTGCAAAAAAATGAAGAAGGGAATGAGAAACCAATAGCCTTTTTCAACAGAGCCCTCTGAGATGTTGAGCTGAAGTATGATATATTAGAGAAATAGGCTTATGCACTGGTCAAAGCACTTAAAGCCTTCAGGGTTTATGTGTTACAGTTTAGCATAACAACCTTTGTTCCTAGTAGCAGTGTTAAAGAGATTCTGGTCCAACCAGACAATGATGGAAAAAGAGGGAAATGGATTGTCAAACTATTGGAATATGACCTGCACATAAGGCCCACCAAGTTGATCAAGGGGAAAGGACTAGCCAAATTGCTATCACAATCAAATTGTAAGGTGCTAGAATTGCATCAAATTTTCACCCAATCAGATGCACCCATCAGACAGCCTGGACAAGACAACTTACAGGTATTTGAAAACTACTCCTCTTCACCTTGGTATAAGAACATCATCTATTTTCTACAACATTTAGAATGTCCACTGGATGTGAAAAAGACAAAGGTAGGGTCTCTCAAATTGAAAGCTATCAAATTCTGCATTTCAAACCAAAGCTTGTATTGGAGAGATCCTGATGACATCCTGTAAAAATGCCTTCATTAAATTGAAGCCAAGCAAGTCACATCAAAAATGCATAGAGGAGTATGTGGAGGACACCAGCATTGGAAAGCAACAGATCTCAAAATCCTGAGGGCAGAATACTACTGGCCCACCCTTTTCTTTGATGTGTTTGCCACTGTTAGAACCTGCAATGAATGTCAAATATTTGCAGGGAAACAAAAGTTACTATCACTACCCCTAAAACCTATCACTGCTAGTAGTCCATTTCAAAAATGGGGATTAGACTTCATAGGAGAGATAAATCCACCCTCTAGTGGACAACACAAGTGGATTCTCACTGCTACCGACTACTTCACCAAATGGATTGAGGTTGTGCCCACTAGGAATGCCACTAACAAGGTGATCACGAATTTCCTGGAAACCAATATTTTTTCCAGATTTGGTTGCCCCAGTAAGCTTGTAACAGACAATGCCCAAGAATTCAGGTTTAAAGCCATGATTGACTTCTGTGGCTGTCATAACATTTCCTTGACACATTCCACACCCTATTACCCTAAGGGAAATAGCCTGGCAGAATCATCAAACAAGACTCTCATCAGGATCATTAAGAAGTTGTTGACTGAAAACAAGAAATCCTGGGACTCTAAGCTCAAATATGCTTTATGGGCTGACATAATCAACATCAAGAAGTCTTTGGGAACCTCACCCTTTCAACTTGTTTATGGCATAGACACTATTTTTCCAACTTAGCTTGGTATACCGGTCCTAAAATTCTTACAGGAAGAGATTGAAGAGCCCAATGACATCCAAAGGAGAATCTTCTAGATTATAGAAGTTCAACAAAAGAGAGAAGCACTGGAGCAAAGGACAAAAGCATATCAGAACAAGATCAAGTCGATCTTTGACAAGAAAACCAAGAAGGAGATCTTTCAAAACAGTGACATGGTATTAAGGTGGGATGCCAGAAAGGATGATAAGTCCAAGCATGGTAAGTTTGACAACCTTTGGTTTGAACATTTTAAGGTGGTTGAAGTTGAGGACAACAACACATTTATCCTGCACAATCTAGATGATACATAGATTTTTGGAGGCCCAATAAATGGGTGCTTCCTAAAACAATATTTTGTTTAAGGATGAGGGAAGGTCCCTCTTGTACCATAGATGATTTCCTTTTATTGTTTCTTTTGATTAGTTAGTTGTGCGTGAATAAAGTCTCCATAGCCCAATAAAGGCACCGGGGTGTAGTTGCAATTTTTAATTTAATAAAATGCATGGTTGAGGGACAGTAGCAGATACACAGGGCTGGCAGACAGAAACAAAGGTAAGTGATGGAAGGTAAGAGTAGTTATTTAATTTCAAGGCACTGAACTACAGTTCTTCGCACCTCACAGGGACGAGCTATTCCAAGTTGGAGCCAATGTTGTCACCTAGGTCTACACCCCTGCCCTTTTCCCCTCCTTTACCCTATCCATCCATCAATGTTGAGTTTTATTGTTGCTTGCTTAGCCTATTCCCCATTTTTATTCTTCATGAACTCTGCTTTTCGTTGCTTATTTGCACCGTCTGTTTTCTTTCTTGAAAAGGATCACATGCTCTGGTTTGAGTTTCAAATACTTGTCATCATTTTTCCACTAACGGAGATATGCAGGTCCACAGAGCCTTTGTGTGTGCGCATGAGATATCCAGGTTTGAAAAATCCATTGTAAGCTTAGTAAGCTTTCGTAGAGAAAGGCAGTGAATCGAAGCAGTCCCTGTCGGATTCGAAATGCAAGAAAATAATAGGTTGACATGATCGACGGTGAGGATTCGACCTTCAAGCCAGATCGACAGTTCCCGTGCGATCGAGATTTCATATATGGAGAAAATATGTCTTGTTGCGGAGTGCCTAACTCTTGTGTTAATCGCCATCAGCGACATCCCCATCCTCCAGATAAACGGTCCTTATCACATTACGTACCCCTCGACCGTTCTACCTTTAACGTGGGGGGGGGGTCCATAATGGCGGTTTTCCCGCCGCGGACCCTACCTAACGTGGCAACTCCTTAGGATTTCGGACTCCCCCCTCTCTAATCCACTTATCGCCTACCCTCCCCTCTGGAATCCTGTCGGATTGCCTCCTGATGACATTCCACGTCACCTCCATCCACCTCCACTCATACTGCTCACCTCCACGCATCATGTCTTCTTGTTGGACGCCCACCTCCACGTCTTCCTGTTCACAACTAGTTCATCAAAGAGAAAGCGAGGAGAAGGGCCAATTTTACCATGGAGGAGTTTTAGCATGTTCTTTTGGAGAATTTGGAGGTGGTTGTGAAATGGTAGAAGAAGTGGAAGATGGAGGTGAAGGAGGTGGAGTGTCACCATTTCCTCCATTTCCTTTTCGAGTTTTATCACCATTACCTTCATTACCTCTCGGAGGATTTGAGATTTCTCCTTGCAACCTTGCATTTCTTTCTTCATATAAAACTTTCACCATTTATGTCATATCATAAAAGGATTTTCTGAAAGTTTCCTCGTTTGAAGTAGGAATTTCATGACTTTCCTCATGAGCTATACTTGGTGAATGTCTCCTTGAAACTTAAGGTGATTGAATTTTTCTCCTTCTTGAAAGTTGAGAACTTGGCTCCACAAGTTTTCATTCTCCTCTTGTGAGCTTCAACCTTATAAGCATCAAAAAACAAAACACTCGCAAACAAATAAAACCTTCAAAACCTTTTCTCTGATACCGTCTGATCTGAAAATAAAAAGGTTTGTGTATAAAAATTGCAAGCGAAAAATGTATGTGTCTTGGGAAATGGGGTCAAATTGCAAGCACATGAAATCATTGATCTTTTACATAAAATGAACAACAAAAATAGTAATGAACAACCATCAAAATAAGCACATAATAGACCAAATTGATAAAGGAGTTCACCCCTCTCTTGGGATACATCTTCTGGTCCAACTTCCAATGGAACATTTTCATTATCTGATCAAATGTGTTAATACAATGATTTATAATGCTCAAAATGAAAAATAGATGTCTCCAATGGCTCCAACATGTCCAAAACCCCCTATCTGGGCTCTTTCTGCACCTATTTTGGCCAAAAAGTGAGAAAAATACTCTTCCTGGAAGATTTTCCCCAAATGCTACTGTCTCTGCTCTCCAAAACGCACCCATTGTGCAAAAAACGCGGCTCCTACCTCACCAAACCTAGCTTTCCCACGTTGTGGGGTGGTTTTGGCACGCCGTTAGCGTGGCCACTACCCTTTCCGACGAAGATTTTGGTCATATGACCCATGTAGACAAGTCCTACACTAACTACCAACCCCCCACGTCGGTCGGTTCCCAAAATCCTTTGTTGTCCTAGCAATGTGGCTTAATGTTGGTGTAGTCGTGTCCACAGGTTGGGGCTAAGCCCTGACCCTTTTTCCACCCAATGGAACCACCACTCAAAGTTAAATATAAGTTGCGCCATTATAGGTTAAGTAACAACTGGTAGGCGAGTTGGTGGCCCGACCTACATGAGGTCTTTCACCTGTCGGAGGTCGTGGGTTCGACTCCCGCAGAGACAAACCAAAAATTTTACACAACTAGGGGGTGCCACGTGGCACCCTGCAATAGGTCCACCTCAAAAGCACAGTCACCACCACCATGCCACCTGTCGACCACCGATTGGTCCACGACACCTGACAAATCACCCTAACATGTCAGTAGCCCAGTCACCCTATACGACTGTATAGACTGTACATACTATATAGTCAAATGCCACATCATCATGTACGTAATGTACAGAGTGCATAGTCAACAAAATTTTCCTATTTGGGAAAACAAACAAAACACCATATCTTTGCCATATAAACTCCGTTTGAGCCCATTCAAGTTGCATTGGGATTGTGAGGACGAGATCTACGCAATGAAACCATTTTCGAGCAATTTTGAACACTTTGATTTTTTGAGCATTTTTTGATCCCCTGGATCAATATACTTTGCCAACACCTCACAAGTTTGCGAACACCTTGGTTGATGATTTAAAGTGCATCAATTTAAGCGATTAAATTGACCAACTAGTTCCCCTAATTATCTACAATCATTCTCTTTAAGCCCGAGTGCAAGGAAAATTGCTATAGCTTCTCAATCAATTGGTTTAATCACTAAAATAGTAACTCCACAAATTCCATCTCTATTCAACAATTATAACCAAGTGTTTCCCTTTGAATGAGATGGGAACTAAAATATATATGTTGCATAATGATCCATATATGAACAAAAGGATAAATATATGATTGGTTGAGCATTGAGATAGTAGTTGGATACCTACAACATTTCAAAATCCTAAGAGTGGGTACATGGTATACATTCAATAAGCACTGAATTGGGGGTACATAGTTACCTACTTGACGAGAACCCTTCGGAGTTCTCATTTTTCAGAGGTCATATTTAGTGGTTGTTTTACCCCATTTCTAAAAGTGGCACTATCAATAACACCATTTTTAGGGTGTATTTAAAGTTTCAACTTGTTTGAAATTGTAGCCTTGACAACCAATACCAATATGGACAAAAACCTTAAAATCAACCCTCGAATCAAAAATCGATTCTTCCAGTAGCACCGAATTTATTTTTGAAGTTAAAATTATGACTTAATTGAAACAACGGCCTTGACAACTGGTACCATTGCAAACAAAAACCTTAAAATTAGCTCATAAATCGAAAAGTGGTGTTGTTCTTTTTCGTGGTTAAATTACACCTTGTATAAAAATGTGGTTTGACAATGAATATTATTGTGGACATATACCTTAAAAACATGCATGATCCTTAAAAACATGCATGATTGCAGTTAGAAACATAAAAAAATGAAAAAAAGAAACACTAAAAGAATATGTTTTAAAAGATAAAGTATATATATATATATATATATACATCAAACAGATACTTCCACACAAGCATGTGTTTTGCATGTGGAAGTAGTCGAAAATATTCTAATCTTGAGTTTACTTTAGTTAGAAGGAATTAATTAAAGTAAAATTGTAATTATTAGTGAATTGATTTATTTAAGGACATGAGTAGCATGCAACATGTACTCTAAATCTTAAGTTCATGTGAGAAGTAATCTCAACCGTAGATCAATTTGAATATTAGAAATTGATTGTAACTCATGATTATAAAAGCAAGCCTGGGGTATAGGAGAAGTCACTTTTGATGAGAGATCAAAGTCAAAGACTTGTGTTGAGTGAGTCGACACAGTTGGGACTTCGAGAGGAAGTCACTTGTGTGAGAGGGAGAGACTTGGTGAGAGACCAAGGTAGGGACTTGTGTGAGATACACTTGTGAGAGACCAAGGTTGAGGATATCAAAGAAGGACTTTTGCTAGTAAGAAGTGTAGGAGAAAAGAAGGACTTTTGCTTACACTAGAGTGAGGAGATCTTATTGGCTGGGTGAAGAGAGTTCATCCAAGTATTAATGAGAGGGTTGAATAAAAAAGGATTGTGATTCGAGGTCTTAATAGGTGGAGAAGGACTTTAATCTAGAGGTCATACAGGTCAAGGAGGAGAGATATTATAAGTAGCCACATGTGGGTTTCAAAGGACAGAGACCAGACATAAGAGTAGGGTCGTACATAGGTTTTCGTACGGGCTTTTTGTACACATCCACGGGTCTTAGAGGAGACATGTGTAGATATCTGTATATTTGAGAAGGGAAAAACATGGAAATCTGTGAGCTAGAGAAGGACAAGTCACAAATGCATTGGGAAACATGTTGGTACAAGGCCATACATAAGCACATGATTTTCCAGGTTTGTTTGCAGTGTATAATTCCCTCAGTAGGCCATTATTCCTATTACGGGAGCCATGAATTGACCTTAATAAAAACATCATTGAATTGGTTTTCCCTCTAAGGTTTTTCTAGGGGTTGTTTACCCAAAATTCTTGGTGTTCTTATGTGCTTGATTTGGTTTCCTTGTTTATGCTTCCGTTGCATGTTTCATTGAGTAACCTAGTTGTGCTTTGATTCAATAAATATATGTTGCTTGGAATTAACTTCCTGGTGCTAGGTTGAAGGAAAATATCCACATGGTATGAGAGTTGAGGCTTTGAAGGAAATAGGGATACTAGTATCTGAAGGAAGGAAACCAAGAGGATAGATATTATCAGGTAGATAACCAATAGAGGAAATCAAAGGACATATTTTCAACAACAGTACTGGGAAGAACAAGGTTTTTTGAAAGTATACAAAAGAATCCACGAGTCACAGTGTAGACAATCACAAACATCCATGGGTCATATAAGGACAAGTCATAGATATATGCGCATCAAAGAAGGGAAAGTCATAGATAGGTGGGGCAATATATGGTAGTTCCAATAGAGGGTTACCATATCAGATCTTGAAGATGGTGAACACATTGAAAATTGAGGACAAGTTACAAGGGGCAACAAACTTCCAAGCTTGGAAGGCTAGGATTATCCTTTTGTTCAAGGAGAATGAACTCAAAGAGTATGTTGAGGCTGTGGTTGTAAATCCCATGGATTTGTAGGAATTGGTAGTTCACAAGAAGAAGGAAGTGAAGGCCAAACGAGTGTTGCTAGAATCGGTAAAGGATCAATTGATTCTGCACATTTTTGAGAAGAAATCTGCCAAGGAAATGTATGATGCTTTGGTGAGTCTATACCAAAACAAGAATACATGCATGTTGCTACATTTGAAGGACTGACTTCAACTTGTTAGAATGTCCAGTGAGGACACGGTTGTGAATTATCTTATGAAGATTACATAGATCCGATATCAACTTGCAACGATTGGTGAGACAATACATGATGTTGAGTTGTTGAATGTAGTGTTGAGAGGTCTTCCCAGGTCTTGGAAACCGTTTGTGTAGGGGATCTGTGCACAAGATATAGTGCTAGGGTTTGACATACTATGGAATGATTGTATTCATGAGGAGACTCGATTAGATTCTAGGGATGGTTTGAAGAGGAGCCATCATGATAAATTTTCTCTTTCCAGACAAGCAAGGAAGGGAAATTTCAAGAAGATTTCCAGTGGAGAGTTGACTGCTCAAGATGGAAATAAGAAGAAGGAAATGAACAAATTCAAGTGCTTTTCATGTCACAAGTTTGGAAATTATGTAGGGTAATGTTCGCACAGGAAGAAAGAGGGAAACAAAACACAATAAGAGGTAGTTGTGTCGGGAAAGGCTCAAGTGGACGAGTTTTGCAAGAAGATTGAACATACAAAGTTCTTACTGTTTTCTTAGACTTCCATGGGAATCATACCAGTTGATGCATGGTTGATAGATAGTGGAGCTACATGTCATATGACAGAAGCATGAGAGGTGTTCAAGAGCTTCATAAAGTCCGACTTAGAGATGCATGTGGAATTTGGTATGGGGACCAAACATGCAGTGAAGGGATTTGGAATAGTGCCATTTCAGATGGAGTTAGGAGGCACATTGAGAGTGCAAGATGTGCTATGGGTGCAAAAACTCAAGAGGATTGTGGTCTCAGTCTCAATGATTGAGAAGAAGGGATTTGACGTAGCGTTCCAGGATGGAAATGCGCTTATCATCCCTAGAGGATCTAGCTCAAAAAAGTAGTTTTCTTTGGAGTTAGAGAGAGCAACTTGTATAGGCTAAAGGGACAAACCATGAGAGAAACTGCCAGTAGCATAGTGACAGAGAAAAAGGAGCAGGTAGCTTCTAAGTTTGAGCAACTCAAAGGTAGTCATCTTTCAGGTTCAGGTGGGAAGGAGAAACCTTCCAATTTTTTCAAGAAGGAGTCATGGTATGAGATGTCCATGTAGGATTCTCAGGTGAAAGAGACTTCTAGGAGCATGTTTAGAGGCAGTGAATCTTCAGAGACAGGTCAGATCATCATGGCAGGGATAGATTTTGTGTCAGAGGGAACAACCAATCAGGTGTATTGGAAAGCAAGCATGGCAGGGGATCTGGTAGTGAAGATAGAGAAAAATCCAGGTGGGAGAAGTACCTTCCTCGCTAAGAGGGAGTGTTGATGTTTTTGGTAGCATCAAACATGTACTTCCAAATAGGCATGTGTTTTGCATGTGGAAGTAGTTGAAACTATTCTAGTCTTGAGTTTACTTTAGTTAGAAGGAATTAATTAAAGTAAAATTGTAATTATTAGTGAATTGAATTATTTAAGGACATGCTTAGCATGTAACATGTAAGGTAAATCTTAAGTGGGTGTGAGAAGTAATCTCAACCGTAGATCACTTTGAAGATTAGAAATAGATTGTAACTTATGATTATAAAAGCAAGGCTGGGGTATAGGAGAAGTCAGTTTTGATGAGAGATGAAAGTCAAAGACTTGTGTTGAGGGAGTCGACACAATTAGGACTACTTCGAGAGGAAGTCACTTGTGTGAGATACACTTGTGATAGACTTGGTGAGAGTCTAAGGTTGAGGATAACAAAGAAGGACTTTTTCTAGTAATGAGTGTAGGATAAAATAAGGACTTTTGCGTACACTAGAGTGAGGAGATATTACTGGTTGGGTGAAGAGAGTTCATCCAAGTATTAATGAGAGGGTTGAATCACAAAGGACTATGATTCATGATCTTGATAGGTGGAGAAGGACTTTCATCTATAGGTCATATAGGTCAAGGAGGAGAGAGAGAAGAAGTAGCCACAAGTGGGTTTCAAAAGACAAATACCATAGGGAAGAGCAGAGCCATATGGAGGTTGTTGTACATGATTTCCATACACATCCATGGGTCTTAGAGGAGACAGGCGCAAATATCAACGGGTTTGATAAGGGAAAGGCGCGGAAATCCTTGGGCTAGAGAAGGGAAATTCGTGGATGCATTGGGAAACATGTTGGTACAAGGCCGTACAAAAGCACACGAGTTTCTAGGTTTGTCTACAGTGTATACTTCTCTCAGTGGGCCATTCTCCATGTTATGGGATCCTTGAATTGACCTTAATAAAAGCATCAATGAACTGGTTTTCCCTCCAGGGTTTTTCCAAGGGTTGTTTACCCAAAATTCTTGGTGTTCTTGTGCTTGATTTGGTTTCCTTGTTTATGCTTTCATTGCATGTTTCGTTGAGTAACCTAGATGTGCTTTGATTCAATAAATATATGTTTCTTGGAATTAACTACTTGGTTCTAGGTTGAAGGAAAATATTGACACACACACACACATAAATAAATAATGCATAACATAAATTTAATAAATAAATAAATAACTAAAATTAAATAAAACTTAATTTTAAAAAATGAATTTTTTTTTTTTTTAAACAACATATTNGGGGGGGGGGGTGGTAGGTGAGAGTGTGTGGGGGAAATTCTTGGAATTTTCCCTCTCCCTTTACCAACCTCCATAACCCCCAATGCCCCTCCCTTCCTCACTTCCTCCCTCCCTCCTTTCCCAATCCTCCTCCACATCCCCTCCCTCCTCGCCTCCTCCCTCCCTCCTCTCCCATGCCCCTCCACCTCCCCTCGCTCCCCACGACCTGCATTGGGAAAAATTGGTTCTAATACTAATTGATGCTAGTTTGGGCCACCAGGGGTGTGGAAAGGGAGGGGAAGCAGAGGGGGATGGGGACAAAAAGATGAGGGAGGGAGGAGGCAAGGAGGGGAACAAGGAACACATGAAGGTAGAACCGACAATTGATAGCATAGGTCATGAGGGATGCAATGAGGGAGGGGAGGGGGAGGGGGACAAGGGGAGTATGGAGGGGGGAGGTGGGGAAGGATGGGGCATCAAGGTTCGTTGGGGTGGGGAATGTGGGGAGGGGTGATTTTGAGAATTGTCCACCCCCCCTCTCCCTAAATGTTGT
>ML791468.1:155114-180752 GCA_009831015.1 Picea engelmannii
CCATTATGAATGCTTCCAGCATTACCGTGTTTTTAGCTTAATTTTAGCTTCTACTTCACATTAAAGCTGAAATATCAAACACCATACATATTGCAGCTAGCATTTGGCCACTATTTATTGGACCCTTCAGCAGGGAAAATCATCTCCATCCATAAATCATATTAGTGAAGGACGATTGTTAAAGTTTTCAGACATCTGAACCAGTAGATACGGTACAATAATAAACCCTGAATTTAGGCTTCAGTCCAAATGGAGAATAGCAATCGCTTCAACCTGATCGCAAAAAATCTAAGAGGGTATTACGGCCTGCAAACTCCTTGTGTTATGAAGGGCCGAAAGGACATATATGCAAGTGGGTTTGACTACCACAGTAAAATTAAAGGGGCCAGTTACCAATAACAACAACAATGTAGTCAACGGTGGCATTGAACATGCCTTTAGTCAACATACCAAACCAAAATAGACTGACTGTTACACTGTTGTGTTTGACTTCTCAGGCACAACTATATTGAAACAAGCATAATTTACAGACTATGTGCAGGTAGGAAACCCTAAACTGCATTTTTTACTAGTGTTCAGAGTAATTGTAATAATATAACTCATTAATTAGCAGAAAGTGTAATGGTAAGTCGGTAACATGCCCATAACTTTGAACTGTTTTGTGCAATGTCATCAATCCAATAAAGATACTAGAATAGTGACCCTAGAGATCTGCATACGCCCCTGCCCCTGTTTCTGCAAGAGAAATTAAAAGAAAGCACAGAGATCTGCATACGCCCCTGCCCCTGTTTCTACAAGAGAAATTAAAAGAAAGCACATATGAATCTAAGCCATTCACGTAATCAAGTTTAGCCTATGACTGTTTTCACAATCAAAGAGCAGATCAACGAGACCTTGGTTTGATGGTTAAACGGGGGTGGTGATATTCCTCACCAACGTTCAAAACTCCCATAGACATGTTTCACCCATATCTTAGTTGGATGGTTAAACAGGAGTTTCAAGATGTTGAGGTCAAGTGCAAAACCTGGGCGACTTTGGCAGAATAGATACCCCAACCATGGCTTCTTAGCCTAAGAGTTCTTCCTTGAGCCTAAAAGTCCTTCCTTGAGCGTTGTAAGCTGGCTACACTTCATTGTAATACTCCTAAATTGGGGAAGGCCATGTTCGCCACATCATGATAAGAACTGCCTTTTAAAATTTGAAAAAAAAAATCGAACTGCTCTTCTGGAAAATCAAAATTCCAAAAACTGCCTACTTGACATTGGTTCACTTGGGAAGTTGACAGAGTATTAAGCCATCGACCAGGGATCCATATGCCCCAAACAAATGATGAGTTTCAAAGAGATGACGCCGGTCAATTTTGCCAGAATAGTTAACGCTCAGACCTGGGAACTAAGCCTGAGGAAATCTAATCAATGGGGTGCAAGCCCTTAGGGCTGGAACGGGAAAAAACAAATCAAAGTAATAAAATGACAAGTGGGTAAGTGCTGTACTGGGGCGAAAGGTTACCTGCGCAGTTCCTTTCCTTGAAGAGCTTGTAGATCAAGACAGAGATGCCCACAGCATGTGTTGCTTCGGCAGCAACAAAGAGATTGTCATGGTTGTGAACGACGAATCTGAGAACGATAAGGGCTGTGATGCCGCTCACTACCGCTAGAAATGCCTTCACCTTTGGGGGTTGCCTTGCCACCCATGATGATACCACATGTACTGGGTTCCTCCTGGATTTCCTCACTATCGCCATTGTTTCTGATGATAACAGAGAGACGGAAATACAATGCCCAATTCAGAATTTCAGTCCAATGTAACACAGAGATGATTGTTCTTGTAAAAGAAGGATTGATCTCGCCAATAAACTTCCAGCTCAAGTTGTGGAATATGGAATACTAGTATAATTAAATAGAAATTCGTGTCCCATGCCCAAGCCCGCTCTCCAAGAAGCCACATTTTTATGCTTTCATGGGTACTCGTGGCATCTACGAATAGGTTTGGTTTCCACTAGGCACCTACTTCTCACCATTTGAAAGGGTTTTGTCATCTCGCTTTGATGTGTAGGAACAATGGGTTTTGGTCGTTGTTCTCGACCTTGATTGAATGAAATACCTATAATCGAATCACAAGAATATTATTGAAAAGTGAAAACTGTTTTGTTTTGTATTTTTTTATTTTTTTTTAACCGATGTGACGAAATGGATTTTTTTTTGGTTGAAATCTGGTGATATAAATTTATACAAATTATTATTTTTTGTGATTCAAAATTTATTTTTGAATGCAGACTTGGATTCAGAATGTTGAAAAATCTTGGGATATTCAGATTATATAAAAATAATCACTTAAATCTACTAATCTAACAATTTCTTGCCAGATTTTGGGCAAATATCCCCAAAAAAAAATCATCATTTCGTAGAATGTTTAACCTACGGCATTGAAAAGTGATGGAGGAAAGATCATTTAGTGTTGAAGGGAGTTAGTCTTTTCTTTTAATCAAAAGTTTTGAATTTGAATTTGTTTTAATGTTCATTTTTTCATCTCCAATTTTGGTTGAAATTGTGAAATCTCCCCTTCCCTATGTTGGAAAAGGAAACTCTTAAAAGAATTAGAACAATTCATTACTTAATGAGTCAAGAGGATAAGGATATTTTTTCATGTGTCCATTTGCAATATGCTATGAATAATGATTTACTAGAAAAAATCATTGTAGAATGAAAAGATTATAAATTAACTTATAGATTGGATTATGAGAGTATAGTTTTTAAGTGTAGAGTTTATTTAGAGATAGATTATTTAAAGGGATATTGTTTGAAGTCTAAGGTTTTTCATGTGAAAGAATGGAAAAGTCAAAAATCCCACTGGAATGATCCAGTAACGAGCACCATAATGTGGTTTCAAAGGGGAACATAAAAACATCAAAGCTAATAATGCCAATAAATACCCATGTCTCGTCCTTTAAGCAGTGTGATGGTGATAGGAATATAGTGATGCCAAAGAAGTCACCTCTCTATGTCTTATGAACCTGCCTCTATGTCTTTCAATGGGAAAAAAAAGAGGCATGAATCAAATAATTATGAAAGGGAATTAATCTTTTTAACTAAGTTAGATAATGCAATGCATTTAGTGTTACCAAAGGCTATGTCATATGAAATAAATCAAATGAAATAGATAGAGAGCAAGAACACAGAATGGATAAAAAGGACAATGTGTCAACTCACAAAATCCTTGGCTTAGGGATTCATAGGAATGATGCCTCTATTTGAAAGTTGTAAAGTAGTGAAGTCATTGTTTGGTTGATAACATGTAAAATTTGTGATTAGTGACTCAAAGTTGAGTATTTGATTTTGATATTGGACCTAAGTTTTATAAATGTCAAAAAGTTGAATTATTGACCTTGTAAAGTAGTGAAGTTTCAGTGTTTCCCTACTAGCATGTAAAGAAAGAATTCAAAGTTGAATATATGAATTTGATCTTCGATCTAAGTTTTATAAATGTCAAAATGTTGAATAATTGACCTCAGAAAATAAAACTAAAAAATTCAAAGTTGAATATGTAAACTAAAAGTCAAAATATTGAATATTTAACTAAAAAAAAAAAAATTCAAAGTTGAATATCTCACTTTAAATTTTAACTCTTTTTCATGATTAAAAACCAATATATTTCTAGATACTATTGAATTCAGATAATCCTTCTCATTCGAGAGCAAAATATTGAATGTTTAACTTAAAAAAGGAAAAGGAAAATATTTTTAAATTTAGGTCCACTACATAAGAAATGGTTTAACACAAAATTTATTTCACAACAATAAAAGATATTACATTTTTCCATTAGTCATTAGACAGACAATTAAGGTCATCTAAATCTTCCATGCCAAAAAGCTAGACACTTTTGGATTCCAAAAAGGACGTAGTTACATTTGACCCTTGAATCACATCAATAAAAAATCATTAATTAAATCAAGTTATTTTAATGATAAAATATTACTATTATGAACTTGGGACATGATAGGAAAACAGACTCCCTTATGGTTTTGTTAAGCTCTGCTTACAGACCTTGTAACCAAATGCATGGTGATGGCTGGAGGGGGGAGCGCAACTCCCTCCTACAGTGAAGCATTGGTTGGCCGCCCCTCAGCCAATCGTACTCCAAACCAACCTAACAAAGGAAAAGGAAAAGATCGTGGAGGAGGGGAAGGGGTAGGAACTGCACCCGCATACACATCCCAAATCAGCAAGGAAGCATAAGATCCATCGAACAAGAAATTACCAAGAACAGACTATTGCATCCCCAAAGCAATGGGGACACCAAGATATGAAATCACCTCCAACAAGATTGGTCAATACATCCAGTATATGAGTGATCGTGCCATTATTGGCAAATTCATGGGCATCTGGCCCACCGAGAAAGCCCTGGACTAGTGGATCCAAACTCGTTGGAATCCAAAGGGCCAAGTAGATCTCAAACTTGGATCCAAAGGATTCTTCACTGCAATCTTCACCAACTTAGAGGATAAGGATATGGTCTTTGAAAATGGCCCATATTTCTTTAACTCTGCAGGGCTTTATCTTCGGCTATGGTCAGAAAAATTCAACCCCAAAAAAGAAGACTTCACTATTGCCCCAGTCTAGATTACACTGTATTCATTGTTGCACGAGTTCTTGTACAAGGATATTCTTGCAGACATAGGGAATGCTCTGGGATCATTTGTCAAAACTTATGAGGTAACCAAGCAGGGGAGGTACACCTATTATGCCAAAATCTATGTGTATCTAAATGTCTCATGAGCCTTACTAGAATCAACTTGCCTCAACTACCAGGATACAAAATGGCTTATAACCATTGATTACGAGCACATCCCCTTTCGATGCAGAAAATGCCATGAACTTAGGCACCTCTTCAGAGACTGCCCCTTGAACCGGTTGTCGAACCCAACAAAGAATACCACTACAAAAGATGTCGAAGATTTTGAAACAGTGACCTCCAAACGAAGAAATGTCAAGAAGCCGATTGCACCTCCAGCTCAAAAGGACATCAAAACCAACAAAAAATTTGAAACCCTTTCACAAACATCGAAGGAAGTCAAGGATAACCCACCAAAAAAAGGGGGAAACACAAACACCAATAGAATCCAATTTAAGTCATGGGGAAAATCAGGAAGAAGAACAAGTGTTGGGCGTTTTCGGTCCACACTTGCGTGTGTCCCGTCCTTCTTAATGCTAGGGAGTTTTAGACCCAGGGTTCGTCCAAAGAGTCCAACAAAAACCCCAAAACATCGGCATATCAATCCTCAATCAAGGCCGAGGAAGGTCTCACCTGAGATGCAAAGGGGATCACATAGACCATAAGGTCTCGTGTCAGGGATGAAGGTTTAAACATACGAAACATCAATGCAATTGGCATACATATAACTCATGTCTAATAAACTATGAGGACTAAGAATTAAAATGATACGCACACATGTTCAAATCATACATAATAGACATAGAATGTATCATAATTGGTGTATCTTTATCACTGAAAGTGTTTCATCATATCCAAGATATACATTGCACGAGATAGACATGTATGACAACCATAGAACTTCATATCTTTGCTATATAAACTCTCAGAATTACAATATGTTGCACAATGCGTCTTTGCTCAAAACTCAGACATAGATTAGACACATAACTATATTCAAAGCATTACCACAATACAATAGACTTAGAGTGAGTTCGACACTGATAGTTATGCTAACTCAAAAAATTCTCTAATTGGATGACTAGTTAGCTCTATTGCTGATGTTAGTGCTTCCTTTTATTGTTTTGTCTGTTGGGGAGCGTTGCCTCTTTCTATTCTGCTCCACTCGGTTGTCTGATACAACTTCCTTGCACGATTCTTGTGTCTACCAGTGCTCCACGTAGACTACCTACATCAAGATAAATCTTAACTTCCTGGTCAGCTCATTCTCTGGCCTTCCCACATCTTGGTACGTTGTTGGCATTAACCATTCGGGGAGATTTCTCGATGATTCCTTTCTTGATTCTGGCGGGCATCTTCTTGTTTTCCGACACACTTGACAAAACTCGGATCGATGCACATTTGGTAGTCTTTAAGCATGGCGTGCGATTGACAAAACTCGGTCTGATGCGCATTCTATGCCATTCCTCATGCATTTCCTTAGGTGCATATAAAACTATGGAATGAGCGTGCACAACTTCATTTGTGCACATGTGTAAAACTGAACCCAAAACTTTGGGTGCCAACAGACCCCCACCACTATTATTTGGCTCATCCTTGAGCCAGTTGCTAAACTTTTGATGGAAGATAGTTGGAGTAAGAGAAAATCATCATTTGGAAAAACAACCTTGGCTAATGACCGGACCTGAGTAAGAGCAAATCAGCAATGTCGACTATAGTTGCAACTCGACTCGTGCATGTGACTGACTGACGCAGGCCACATGGTGAAAGGTGGAATTGGAGTGCCTATAATCAGATGCTCCCTCTGGAACCTTCGATGGTGTCTGTGGAGGGGAATAAAGGATTTGCTTAAGGCCCGCCACCAAACACTGAGCAATGAAGCGAATGAAGGCGTCGCCCAGAGAGAGTATCCTTCTCTGTCTGTTTGTAGATTTTAGGACGGCCAAGTTGAGCTAGTAGCCCTGGTCATTCTACTAGAGGAGAGATGTGGATCTATGGCACGAGGTGAGAGAAGGGGGCTCAACAATAGGTGTGTCAATATGCACAAGCCCCAGAGGTGCAGGTGGAGGAGGTGGATTTATGACAAAATAAGAGGCCCTTTCGCATTAGCAAAGGGGATGAAGCATGGTATGGGTTATACATAGGGGGACCCCCTATTAACAAAGGGGATGAAGCATGGCGATACTTAGTAGTGGGAGAGCAAGTATGTCAGTAGAGTAGAGGTTTTTCCTAACATTTGTTTGTATAGCATTAATATACGGAGGAACTGATGTGGGGGAAGGGGAGGAGAATGGTTGGGCGGGGAAGAACACATCCCAGGATGTTTGTGAAATGCGGCCATGATAGTAGTGAAGAATGGGGAGTGGAATTGGAGGTGACAAGAAACAAAAATTAGGAACAGGACGTGGATAATTATCCAAGGAATTTTGGGGAGAGCAGGTATTTATATCGTGGGGAGAGGGGAGGGAAGAGAGGTCGGCAAGATGAGTCTGATGGAAGTGATGGAGGAAAGACTACTTAGAATATCGCAGTGGAATGGTGCATTCGGAGAGATCCCAGGTTAATTTTTCATCCTGAAGATATGCCTTGCTCTTTTGTTGAGCGTATTCACCTGGAAACCAATTCAATACTCACGTGAATTGGTCGTCGGAGCCCAGACAAAGTACTAGTGTTACAGGGTTGATCATGTTTACATCTATTGGGAACATGGGAAGGTTGTCCCACAATCCTATATGTATGTGTGACTAAAGCTCGATGATGGTTGGGAAGTAGGCTCGGAACATCGAACTTCCCTCTAAGTGGTGAAATTGACGGTTGCATTAAATGTGGAATCGGGTCAATCATTCTCCTTCCAATGGATTGGATACAGTGTTATTACCAATGATGCATGGGAATGTCTGGCATATTGATCATTGTAATTCGTGAATCCACTGCAGAAATCTGTTGTCGTTGGTAGTTCGTACTTAGTAAGAATACGGTGGGCCTAGCTATACAAGTGTGAGTCTTATTTGTTAGGGGTGTCGCGCATGTTTTCTACGCACCCCGTCTTGGGTCGACCTTCTTGATTATTTTATTGTAGCAACCCCTAGTGGGTTGTAATGTGGCCCCATGTTTATTCCTTCAATCAACTTTGGCCCCAAGGGCTCGGTAGCAGGCTCGTCTGGCTCTTGCAGTATCCATTGATGTGGGAGCTCATCAATGCTTGTGTCTATCTCATCTGTCGGCACCATGGGATGGTACAGAAATGATGGGCTTTCGCTAAATGATTCATTGACGTTATTGTCTCAGGCATTTGTTTCCAGAGTGGGTGCAGGTGGTCACCATGTTAGTTCAACCAAGAACTTTGGGATGAGCAATGGGCATGCACGTCTATGGTTCAAATATTTATGACGTGCCTCAAGCCATTTTTTGGCTAATCATCCTCTTGCACAAAGGTAGGTAATGTGAGGGACAGTTTCCCTCATTCAGAATCTTTCATGCATATATGCTTCTACAGGTACCCATTCTCGGTAAGGTTTGTAGTGAGTAGCCCACCATTGCGCAAGAACCCCTATCAATATTGTGTCCAGTGCGCAAGGCCGTTGGTACTCCAGAATGTGTTGTATCCATGCAAGTAATGTGTCTACCGAATATGACCCATCATACTGATAGGAGCCAAAGTCTTCGACACGCTCTTCTGTAGAGATATGCGTTCACCTCCTTGTTGATACTTTGTATAGCTTATTCTGCCACCTCTCCATGGTATCATCATAATCTATGTCATAAGATTTTACACTTCTTCAACTTAGCTCACCAACTGTGTTGGGGTTGATGTAATCCTCCCTGCACCTCATGAATTTGTAAATATTTTCAATGACCAAGCTCTGTAGGTCCTCATTCACAGGCTCATTGTATCGATTTCCCTCGTATGGATCTAGTGGCTTGACCATGCACAGGGTGTCAGTTTCAAAGGACATATACCTCTTCTTCAAATTTAACACCGCATTATTGTCAAAGGCCTAGTCAATCCCCAACAGTGCAGGGTATTCATCCATGATCTTAATGACTTCAAAGTTGACCCTTGTTTTCACTCCTTCAATTTTCACTTCTACTTGCTCCAACCGACCTATGGGGTAGATCTTATATTGATTGGACAATCGGAGTTGAATGGGATACCAAACTAACTTATGCTTACCCATCACTTCCCAAGATTTCTTGGGCAAAAAGTTCATGTCGGATCCCAGATCCAACATGACTCCATCTATATCGTACCCACCAAGCTTTGTTATCATCTTAAATTCTCAACTAGTGCGCTTTTGCTTGCAGACCTGACATACATCTGTTTCTGGCAGTGGAGCAAATATGGTGGTCTCCTCTCCTTGTTCTTTCATGCAAGTAGCTAACATATGGGTCAACTTACTTGTCTCTTCTAGATCTTTAAGCAGGCAAAAACAACACTACAAGAAGGTATTGACTTGATCTTCGACTTCTGCCATGCGAACTAGGTTGCACAAGGCTTTTGTGCACGTTGTGTGTTGCAACTCCTCTTGGTGTTGTTCTTCATATGATTTTTGCTCAACGTGTCACAATGTACTTTGTCTGCGTGCTTCCTCTATCGATCTTTCGATGGTGCGTTGTATTTCGTTGTGCACACAAGCCTCCTCCAAAGATCTTTTTGTCACATGCAACAATTCCTCGCGCGAGCACGTGAGCTTCTTCCAATGACCTTTGTGTCGCCCACTGCACCTCTTCGCAAATCCACACTTCTTCTAATGAACTTTGTGTCACCTTTTGTACCTCTTCTCATATCCATGCCTCTTTTAGAGACCTTTGAGTCACACGTTGTAGCTCCTCATGTGCTCTTTCTTCTTCAAGTGCTCTATGTGCATTGTGCAAAAAATGCTTCTGTTGAGCAACATCAAACTTTGTGGGGGGGGTTGAGGTGCCTTCATGATCTTTTCGTCCAAATTTTGACTCGAGCCTTCACCATGCTCAAAGTTTGTTCCTGTCTTCGCCCCTCTACGGGTTACTACCCGGATGTCCGCCTCCTCTTTCTTCTTTTTTTTACGCGGCTCGGCATGCACTATGTTACAATTGGTCTTCTTGTCCTCCCACTTCTTCAGTAAGTTGAGACAATCCTCAGTTACATGGTCAGGACTATAACAATATGTGTAGAGCACACGTGATTTTGTGCAAAATCGTGAGACATGAGCAATCTCACCGCAATTGAAACATGTGGGGGGTCTACCCCCTCCGCGATCACGACCACGCCCATATACACCTCGGGGTCCTCCTTGATATCCACCTCTATCTGCTCCATTGCGCTCACCACCCTTTTTCTCCTCCTGCACCTAGAATGCATCGCGGGTGTTGTCTTGCATTAACTGGAGGGATCAACAACTATTTACATCATGGGCTACAGATTTGTAGAACTCCCAGATGGGAGTGTGAGTTGTTGTCTGGTATTTCTGCAATGTGGAACAGTGGGGTGTCACATGGCCCCATTGCCTACATATTTCACACCATTGTCTAGATGGAAATGATCTTGGCACACCTATTGCCACAAAATTCAGAAGGACAGGGCACTCGTCTCAATGATGCCCCTCAGAACGACATGTAGTACACCATACGTGCCCGTGCATGACTTTAGTCT
The DNA here is from genome assembly GCA_009831015.1 of Picea engelmannii. Taxonomy (NCBI): domain Eukaryota; kingdom Viridiplantae; phylum Streptophyta; class Pinopsida; order Pinales; family Pinaceae; genus Picea; species Picea engelmannii. Next base: position 165,418 of record ML791468.1, read on the forward strand.
TGGCCATATCTTAAAATTGTATCATTAGGTTGGCCAGTTGTGACTGAACCTGCACAAACCCAATCGATGTCTCTGCGCCTCCAAGTATAGCTTCCAAGTGCATCACGATCTCAACTGCCTCTGCCCGAGTCGTCACCTTTTGTTGGGTGAGCGGGACTCAAATATGGGAGAGTAACCCTGCAATGAACCATTCTCTGTGTTGCACTTCCTGGATTTGGAACGTCAACCTATCCAACAAGATATTAAACCATTGGTCGTAGTCCTAGATGGTTTCTCCTTCTTTCTATTTGATCTCTTTGATTTTAGTAATGCATTAGGATTCTGACTTAGGTTTCCGAAACTCCCTAACCATATTCTGCTTGATCTCGGCCAGGGATCTTGCCTGTCTCGTTGGTGTAGTAGCCTTGAATTTCATGTACCGTGTCAAGGCTCTATCCATGTACGTAATCTCTAGTTGCACGATCTTGGTTGTGTTATCTGTAACTCTCTTTACAATCCAGATTGCTTCACAGGTGAACCAATGTTTCTCTGCATCGTCCTTACCCTTTCCATGGAACACGAGCAACCTCAGTGTACTGTCTTCATTCTTCATCTTCGAACTAGAGATAGCTCCTCTACTCTGATTGTTATTGGTTGGATCTTTCCACACCATTATCGCTTGGGGTAAAGTGTTGTTGACTTCACCTTCTTATTCACTTGTCTCATCACTTTTTTCTTCTTCTTCTCTTTCTTTGTCTCCAATCTCTTCATTGTTTGTTGTGTATTCTTCTTGATTAAAATGCACAAGGGGGGTGGTAGAAAGGGGGGGTAAGTCCATCTTCTTCTAAAACTTCTCGTGAGGTGACCTAGAGAGCTATCTACTTGCAGCCATGCAAGACTATCTACTACTTCCAACTCGTCTCCCCCACCACTAGGGGAGCTTCCATTTTCCTTTTCTTCTAGCACACCAAAATTCTAGGCTCTATCTTCATGTCCTGACCATGCACCACAAATGCATGTTCTTCTTTCTGGGCCGATCCATGCACTTCCACCTCACGCTTCATCTCACGGTCTGATCTGCGCACTACCACCTTGCACAGAATCACTCTCTCCAATCAGCACGCTAGTACTTTGCATGCCATCATCTCCCCTTATCAATGAACCGTTGCTTTGTGCTTCCTCTTCTTCTAAGGTTGTGTCACTCCGCAATATCCAAAGGGGGCACACTTTGTCACTTAGGTCCGAACTAGTATCACTACTAGTATCCCTACCAAACACCATCTCCTCTACGCAACGTCTTTTCGTGGGCTTATCCTCGCATGTACTCTACTCTATCATAGTCTCTACTTTTGCACTACCACTTGGTGTGGTTTATTGTCTCTTCATCTTGGACCCTACCCCTCATTGCGCGGCCCTGTAAAATTCTTTTCCACCTTTCTCTTTCGCTCTTCTTTTTATCTCAACTCTTCTTGCGTACCTCTCAACTCTTTTTCTCTTCTACTCTTTTGGGTCCATTCCATACCTCACCTCAACTCAACAATTTATTGGATCCTCCTTGATGGATCCATCTTTTGGCTCCTTTTCCCCCACCTTTGACAAACCCCCCCAGTGCTATGGGGTTTACTCGACCATTCTATCAGGCTCCATGCACACCATTGTTTTCTCCACTAACAACATTTTGATCCAAAGTGGAATTTCTTCTAGCATTCGCTTCCTTATACCTTCTTCAAACGTTCTTCCAGCCTCAATTAAAGAATCACTATATTCTATGGAAAACTCAATAATGTATCCTTCCTTCACTTGAGCGAAGCAAAAATCAATAGCCCAAGTCCACTTGTTATATAGCGTCTTCAAGCTATCAAGCATGGTTTGATCCGGAACTATTGGGTCCACTGGCAATGCAACCAAATTGATAGTAGCTTGCCTTTTCAACCAATCATGCAACAGACAAGGAAGTTATGCGAAGAAGAGCTCGTGCATATCTAAGTAAAGATATCTACCTTTCCATTCTTTTGCGTTCACACTCAATCCTTGCGTCTCTTGTAGGGCAAACTCTTCTTCTTTCCCTTTGATCTAGTCTTGAATTTCCTCCTTAGAAGGATGCTAGCTCATTTTCCTTTCCCTTCATCGATCTCAACAAGACTTCAAGTCCTAACAATGGACCATTTGTTGGGCATTTCGGTCCATGCTTGCACATGTCCTGTCCTTCTTAACGTTGGGGAGTTTTAGACCCAAGGTTCGTCCAAAGTGTCCAACAAAAACCCCAAAACACCAACATATCAATCCTCAACGAAGGTTGAGGAAGGTCTACCCGAGATTCAGAGAGGATCACAGAGACCATAAGGTCTTGTGACAGGGATGAAGGTTTAAACATATGAAACATCATTGCAATTGGCATCCATATAGCTCATGTCTTATAAACTATGAGGATTAAGAATTAAAATGATACACTCACATGGTCAACTCATGCACAACAGACACATAATGTATCAAAATCGTTGTATCATTATTACAGGAAGCATTTCATCATATCCAAGATATACATTGTGCAGGACAAACACATATGACAACCACAAAACTTCGAATCTTTGCAATATAAACTCTCGGAATTACAACATGTTGCACAATGCGCCTTTGCCCAAAAATCAAACATAGATTAGACACATAACTATGTTCAAAGTGTTATCACATAAACTTGTCAAGACCTTGAGGGTTTGTGGTTTCTACCTAAGTCTGTGATTTTGCTTGTCTTTTCCCTTTTTGGAGACCTGATCATAGTTTTTTTTCCCTCCCAGCGTGTATTTTTCTTTTATTGCATTCATCCTTTTCGATCGACCAGTTTTCCCTGTCAATATTGCCTGAAAAATATTGGCCCTGAGTTTCTCTATCTCTTCCAAAGGGCGATCACTTCTCCCTTTACCTCCATCACTGAGCCTTTGTTTTCCCAAACCTAAGTCATGTCGTCCAAGTCTTCATTGTCACTGTCTACAACACTGAGAGCGGTCAAATAGCAACACAAATCAAGCGAGCGAGCAAAGATCAGTTTTCTACGGCGAGGATCCATCGATGGAGCAGATCGACGGTCATCGGGTAGTCGGGGTTGTGAAGTTGCTTGAATATTAGTGCCAGGGCAGAGTCCCAAGATCAAAGGTCAAGCAAAGAATTAATCTGGGCCGTAGATATTGAGGAGACAAGTGGCAATCATCTGAAGTTTCGCAGAAATGAATATCGGGAGTTTTGAAATGAGGCAAGGGCTTATCCCTGATGGCCGAAGTCACGAATAGATCTGGTTCGTCCATCAAGGAGGACACGTGGCGCACGATCAACATAATCATGATTTCGCGAATCGGGAGGTCGAGAGTCAATCACATCGGAGACTCCTGAAACGCGAAATCACGAAAATATCACAACCGTCGATCAAAGGAAAAAGTCGGACCGTTGAATCAACTTTTTGTGATTTCCTGAGTCGGGAAAGAAAGAAGGTAGAGTCTTGAGGACTCACGAAGTGCAAAGTCGTGAAATTATCTAGGACGTCCGATTGTGAGGAGCGGAGGGTCGTTAATCTAACATCGACGACTTCGGAGGATCGGGAATCGAGAGTTCGGGGTTATCGTCGATAAGTGAATCCATAACCCGAAACCTCAAAATGCAAAATCCCTATTTCGCGATTTCGCGAATCGAAGGTTTCACAGGAGCAACATCTCTTTCTCCCGAAATGCAAAATCGCGAAAACCCCCAGGAATTGGGCCCACGTTCCTAGCGCTAGGTCATAAAGGAAGCAGGTCTGGGAAAGGGGGCTAGCACTCATCGCATAGCCGACAGTTCGTATGGTCGGGGAAAATATCGTGGTCATCCATATTGAAATAGGTCTGATCGCCGATCTCAGCAGTCCTTTCGCTATTTTGGGCATCGTGATATTGAAGCCAAGATGGGGTGAAAACTCCCGAAATGAGAAGCCCCGAAATATCATGCTAGACGAGCGTGAGGTCACGGCCCGCAGTCACATGGGGCGATTGAAAAAGGCCACGCCAAGGGGGTCGAGGGTGTTTGTATTAGTAGAAGAAGAAGGCATCACGGTTTCAAGGCGCCAAGTTTAACTCAGCAAGTCAGGAGCACGGCCTAAGAGCATTCATGGATGTCTGGGCTCGTCCCGATCCCATTGAGGGCAATTAATGAAGTTGAAGAAGGTGGTTGAAACCTCGTTTCAACCATAAATAGGAAGCATGGAAGCACTGGTCGTGGAGGCGGGCTGTCAGCCCAAGGTCACCCTGTCATAAATTTTCATGCAAAGCCCATACTGTCCTAGATTTGCATCTGACAAAGGAAAGCCCGTGCAATCTGACAGAAGGATAAGAAACGCAAAGCTTTGAATGCAGGGGTCCAATTGTGTCCCTAGGGGACGTTAGCAGTTTTGAGTATATATACTCAGTTTTTATATTTTATAAAGGGGTCAATGGTAGAGCTACGCTCTCGCTTGTAAAGTTTTAACGAGGCCTCTGGTTCTTTGGTTATGCTATGTATTTGAGATTTCTTGTTTAATGAAAGTCAACCTCTTTTCATCTCTTGTAAACTTTGTGTTAAGACACTCAGAATTGGAAGATCCAGTCGAGGTTTGTGGTGTTGCTGTGATGTAGGTTTGATCACTGCAATATATTCACCAATTTTAATCAGTTTCCTGTGTTACATTTTCCCCTCTTATACTGAGTAGCTTGGAATTGGAGGATCTAGTAGAGATGTTACAACAACATTGCGATGTTGGTTTGATCATCGTGTTGTTGTGGTTGTGTCATTTAGACATATCTTAGTGTCTGAAGCTCCGAGTCCAAGAGGATCTCGTTCTTGAAGCTTTTCCTCCTCAGGCTGTTGGAAGATCGGATGTCCATAGCAGTTCCTTACATCTTCTCACCGGCTCTTCCCCCTACTCACCTTTTACAACAAATCACTAACTAAAGTTAGATCAAGACCTCACTTGCCTATGCGTGCCAACCCAATTTTCTGAGTTAGAATGATATAATCATGAGACAGTCTCCATTAGACCACCCTTAATTTTATTCATTGTGACATACAAACTGATGGGTACTAGGCTTACCTCTGTCGCAATCTAGAGGTGAATTCTGGTGCTAACATTTCTGGCGCCGTTGCCGGGGACAAAATTGAAGATTTTCCCTGGGATTGAACGACTAAGCTTATTGGTTCTGAGGGTGCATAAGAACCTAGTACATCGAAGATTGCAACTGTGCACCTAGCGAATCCACTGTGGCGACTCCAATGTTTCCACTTCACTGTTTCAGTTGTGGCTACTTTTAGCACACCTGAAAGCTGACCCAGAGGAGCTTTCTTGAGAAGGTTTTCAACAGTTGCTTTCTCAGCTTGAGAAGTTCCCTGGGGGAATGACAACGTTAGGATCTGGCCTTTGATGGTGAAGAAATACCAAACACATTCAAAGTTGCGCATCATTCACCTAGCGACTCCATGATTCAAGGATCGATCGACGACTCCACTGGTTCGAAATGGAAAGGATCTTGGCTCGAAGGTTTGCTCCTTTTAATTTTTTGACTGTTCCTGGTTTTCCTAATGTTGTCCCTACTCCAAATGAATGGGGCGATTATTTGCCCATATTTAGAGAGCGTAAAGAGGACAACCCTACTCAACATCTCCATGAGTTTCATGAACTCATGCATCAGTGGGGAATACATCATGAGAATGTATTATTGAAAATGTTCATGTTCTCGTTAGCATGAGATGCTTGTGAGTGGTATTTCTCCTTACCCCCTGCCAACATCTCTTCCTTGGGAGAATTTCATGTAGCTTTTAATAAGCATTGTCAAAGGTATTATTCCTCTTAATTTATCTGTCATAACTGTTGTGAGGAATGTGAGGACAATGAGCAAGACATGGCTATGTCTTATGAAGGTTGTGATGATGAAGACTGTAAGGATGAGGACCATATGGAGGAAGAAGATAGCCTGGGAAACCTGATGGAACTGGTAAAATCTCTCTCTGCCCAGCTAGAAAGGTTAGAATCTGAAGAAAGCGCAGAGGATCTTCCAGTCTTTGAGGCAAATGTTCTTAACAGCCCCACCGATGATGAAAGCGTTGAAGATTTCATAGTTGTAGAGGCCTTGCATCCCGCTCCTGACGTACCTGTTGCCCCAAGCTTTGATGATTATTTAGATGAGGAGCAATAGAACCCCACATCACAGTTTGCTGACCAGAGGAGCAACCAGCCTGTGTATGACAGCTACGCATCAGATTCTGAGTTGGATATGCAGGATTTCCAAGAACAAATAGCAGAACCCTGTCCTCTATTCATTAATGAAAATTATTACAAAGAAATCAACTATCTTGGGCCTGCATAAATCACTGAGCAACAGTTTCAAGAGAAGAGATTTCCCATGGGTCCTATTTATGATGAATATGAATCTGACCCTTGGGAGAGCCAAGAAGAAGAAGAGGAAGAACAAGAGGAGTACCAGAAGGGGCATTTTATCTTCTATCCAGAGTCAGTCAGCAAGAAGCCATCGCCTAAGATCAGTCAGCCTGCGGCAACTTCTCATCCGCTTGTGCCTACCAATGATATTCAGCCCTGTATGAGCAGTTGTGGAGCAGAGCAGGCTTTCTACTACCCACTTCGCAGGATTTTCCACTCATTCTATGAGCCTGTCAGCGAGTACATGGAGTGGCATTTCCTTCATATATTGGATCCACCCTATTTCATCTCAACTTCAGCCTTTGAAAGGGGATGAAGGGTGTAACCGTTCTACTGTCATGGTTGCATCATCTGCTAGTGATCATCGACAGAGTAAAGGAGCTTCCAGTTAGGAAGTTACTTGAATGTCTATGGTGGAAGTTTGCTTTCACCTAGCATTTTGTGAAAATTGATTAGCCTAGGATTGTACATAAATAATCCCCGACAGAGCCCATGTGTTTTTTTGTTTTGTTTTAGTAGAGTAGTGTATACATATTTCCCTGTTTTCTTTCGTGAAAGTCTTGAGATAGACTCCATAACCCAACAGCTAAGGCACTGGAACTATTGGTTCTTGGCAGCTTGCAGGGAGCATGCCATCCCCCATGGAGCCTAATGTTATCACATAAACTTGTCAAGACCTTGAGGGTTTGTGGTTTCTACCTAAGTCTGTGATTTTGCTTGTCTTTTCCCCTTTTGCAGACCCGATCATAGTTTTATTTTCCCTTCCGGCGTGTATTTTTCTTTTATTGCATTCATCCTTTTCGATCGACCAGTTTTCCCTGCCAATATTGCCTGAAAAATATCAGCCCTGAGTTTCTCTATCTCTTCTAAAAAGCGATCACTTCTCCCTTTATGTCCATCACCGAGCCTTTGTTTTCCCAAACCTAAGTCATGTCGTCCAAGTCTTCATTGTCACTGTTTGCACCACTGAGAGTGGTCAAATAGCAACACAAATCAAGCGAGCGGGCAAAGATCAGTTTTCAACGGTGAGGATCCATCGATGAAGCAAATCGACGGTCATCGGGTAGTCAGGGCCATGAAGTTGCCCGAATATTAGTGCCAGGGCAAAGGCCCGAGATCAAAGGTCAAGCAAAGAATTAATCTGGTTCATAGATATTGAGGAGACAAGTGGCAATCATCCGAAGTTTCACATAAATGACTATCGAGAGTTTTGAAATGAGGCAAGGGCTTATCCTCGATGGCCAAAGTCACGAATAGATCTGGTCCATCCATCAAGGAGGACACGTGGCACACGATCAACATAGTCATGATTTCACGAATCGGGAGGTCGAGAGTCGATCACATCGGAGACTCCCAAAACACAAAATCATGAAAAGATCACAGTCGTCGATCAAAGGAAAAAGATGGATTGTTGGATCAGCTTTTTGTGATTTCGTGAGTGGGGAAAGAAAGAAGGTAGAGTCTTTATGACTCACGAAGCGCAAAGTCGCGAAATTATCTGGGCCATCTGATTGTGAGGAGCAGAGGGTCGTTGATCTGACATCGACAACTTCGGAGGATCGGGAATCGGGAGTTCGGGGTTCTCATCAACAAGTGCATCCGTAGCCTGAAACCCCGAAATGCAAAATCCTTATTTTGCGATTTCACGAATCAGAGGTTTCACAGGAGCAACATCTCTTTCTCCCGAAATGAAAAATCGCGAAAACCCTAGGGAATTGGGCCGACGGTCCTAGCGCCTGCTCACAAAGGAAGCAGGTCGAGGAAAGGGGGCTAGCACTCATCGCATAGCCGACAGTTCATATGGTCTGGGGAAAGATCGCGACCATCCATCTTGAAACAGGTATGACCGCTGATCTCAACAGTCGTTTCATGATTTCAAGCATCGCGATATTGAAGCCAAGATGGGGCGAAAACTCCCGAAATGAGAAGCCCTGAAATATCATGCAGGACGAGCGTGAGGTCACGACCCGCAGTCACGTGGGGCGATTGAAAAAGGCCATGCTAAGGGGGTCGAGGGTGTTTGTATTAGTAGCAGAAGAAGGCATCATGGTTTCAAGGCACCAAGTTTAGCTCAACAAGTCAGGAGCGCCACCTAAGAGCATTCATGGATGTCTAGGCTCGTCCCGATCCCATTGAGGGAAATTAATGAAGATGAAGAAGGTGGTTGAAACCTCGTTTCAACCATAAATAGGAAGCATGGAAGCACCGATCGTGGAGGCGGGTTGTCAGCCCAAGGTCACCCTGTCATGAATTTTCATGCAAAGCCCATACTGTCCTAGATTTGCGTCTGACAAAGGAAAGCTTGTGTAGTCTGACAGAAGGATAAGAAACATGAAGCTTTGAATGCAGGGGTCTAATTGTGTCCCTAAGGGACGTTAGCAGTTCTAAGTATATATACTCAATTTTTATATTTTGTAAAGGGGTCGATGGTAGAGCTACGCTCCCGCTTGTAAAGTTTTAACGAGGCCTCTGGTTCTCTGGTTATGCTATGTATTTGAGAATTCTTGTTTAATGAAAGTCGACCTCTTTTCATCTCTTTATAAAATCTGTGTTAAGACACTCGAAATTGGAAGATCCAGTCGAGGGCAGTGGTGTTGTTGCAATGCAAGTTTGATCACTGCAATATCTTCACCAGTTTTAATCAGTTTCATGTGTTACATTTTCCCCTCTTATACTGAGTAACTTGGAATTGCAGGATCCAGTCGAGTTGTTACAACAACATTGCGATGTTGGTTCGATCATCGTGTTGTTGTGGCTGTGTTGTTTAGACATATCTTAGTGTCTGAAACTTCGAGTCAAAGAGGATTTTTTTTCTCGAAACTTTTCCTCCTCTGGCTGTTGGAAGACTGGATGTCCATAGCAGGCCCTTACATCTTCTCACCAGCTCTCCCCCCTACTCACCTTTTACAACAAATCACTTACTAAAGTTAGATCAAGACCTCACTTGCCTGTGTGTGCCAACCCAATTTTCTGAGTTAGAATGATATAATCCAAAGGCAGTGTCCATTAGACCACCCTTAATTTTATTCATTGTGACATACAAACCAATGGGTACTAAGCTTACCTTTGTCGCAATCCATAGGTGACTTCTAGTGCTAACACAAAGAATTACCACAATTCAACAAGCTTAGAGTGATCTCGACATTGATATCTATGCTAACTCATAAAATTCTCTAACTGACTGACTAGCTAGCTTTATTTCTGATGTTAGAGCTTCCTTTTATAGTTTTCTCTATTGGGGAGCGTTGTCTCTTTTTGTTCTGCTCCACTCGGTTATCCAATACAATTGCCTCACACACTTTTGGTGTCTATCAACACTCCACATAGACTGCCTGCATCAAGTGAATTTTTAACTGCCTTGCTAGCTCGTTCTCTATCCTTCCCACATCTTGGTATAATACTGCCAATAATCATTCAAGGAGATTTCCTGATGATTCATTTCTTGATTTTGGTGGGCATCTTCTAGTTTTCCAGCGCACTTGAAAAAACTTGGACCGACCCGCATTTGGTAGTCTTTAAGTGTGGCGCCCGACTGACAAAACTCGGTCTGGTGCGCATTCTATGTAATTCCTTGCACATTTACTTATGTGCATGCAAAACTATGGAATGAGTGAACACAACTTTGTTTGCGTGCACGCAAAACTAAATCCAAAACTTTGGGTGCCAACAACACGTCAAAAATTAATGGAGGAAACAACATAAACCAGAATATATCTGGATATAGAAATGGTGCAGGACAACGAAGACATAGGGGATTTGAAGATGTCATGGAAATAAAGCTTAATGTATTGGACCTTCAATCACTAGTGATGGCTTGGAGAAGCCAGGATCCAAGCTCCATCCCTGAGCAACAAATTCAACTTGTCAAGGATGTTGAAGCAAGGATCGATGAAATACTCCACAAAAAGGTAATCCCTCATCATTCATATCTCTGGGAGTCAAAACAAGTGTCTCTAAGGATTCTTCCAAAATATCCAAAGAGGAAAAAAGGAGAGGTATAAGGAGCAACAAACAACTCCTTCAAGATCTCAAAGAGATGTTGGTGAGTTCTGGGAGAATAACTTTGATGACAGATGCATTCCCCCCCAACCCCAACTTTTCCAAATGAAGATTATCTCCTGGAATATACATGGTCTCAATGGTAAAAGAAAACATAGGATATTGAAGAACAACATAGCTAAAGAACAACCCATTGTGGTAATGATTCAAGAAACTGAATGCATCAATAACCATGTCTCAATGATTGCCTCCAAAATTTAGAGGGGTTCCCAAGCAATTGTGATCAATTCCCTACAGGCATCGGGAGACCGAACCATCTTATGGAACCCAGCTGATATCTCATTAAAATCCTACTTCTCCGCCCACAAAACCCTCTCTACCCTCTTTCAACTCATAGGTTTAGCTACTAATGGTGCCCTAACAAATGTTTATGGTCCCCAATCTATCCCTGACAAAATTATTTTCCTTAGCTCGATACAATCCCTCAAAACCATTATTAGAGATAAACATTGGATAATTTAGGCGACTTCAACCTCATAACCTCGTTCGCTAAAAAACGAGGAGGAACCACCGCCTGGAACTGGAAGCACAAGGATTGCAAGATTTAATCCACTCTCTTCATTTGATCGACTTGCCTTCTCCCAACAACCTTCACACCTGGATCAACCAGTGAGGTGACGACCACCAAGTGACCTCTCAGATGGACTGATTCCTTGTTTTCGAATATGTCCTTCTCTTTGGCCTAAATCTAGAATCCTCGGTCCTTCCATATACCTAATCTGATCACTAGCCCATCACCCTAGTAATCAACTTCACTATAATTCCCAAACTCCAACCCTTCCGCTTTCAGGCTTTCTAGCTAGACCACCCCTCCTTGATAGAGACTATTCAACTTTGGTGGAAGGAAACTGACAACATCCAAGGCATACCGATGTACAAGTTTCAACAATAGTTAAATCATATCAAATTCAAGCTCAAGAAGCGTAATAGAGAGATCATTGGGGATATCTTTAAATCTAGAGCTCACCCTTATAGAAAACCAACTCCAAAGCGTAATAGAGAGAGCTAGAAACTCCAATGGAGGAGGTTCAACAGGGAATGATTCTTGAAGGTAGGACAAAAGAGCTCACCCTTATAGAAAACCAACTCCAAACCCAGCTGAATCACAAAGAAAAACATGAAGAACTCTTTTGGAAGCAAAAATCTAGAATACAAATTCTGAAGGAGGGTGACGAGAACTCCAAGTTCTTCCATAAATCAACAATATTGCAGCTCAAGCCAATTCTTCCCAAGCTCATATCAGAGGAAAAAATGAGCTATGTGAAAGGATGCCAAATTCTAGATGGAATCATTCTGGCGTGAGAAATGATTCATTCTCTCAAATCTCAAAATCGTCGATATGGTAATTAAGTTGGACATGTCCAAGGCTTTTAACAAACCGAGCTGGCAATACATCCATCACACTCTCTTGGCCATTGGCTTCTTGGACTCTTGGATAAGATAGTTTTTGTCTCTCACTTCCTTTGCATTCTTTTCAATTCTTATCAATGGATCTCCCTCGACAACATTCTCTCCCTCTCATGGCATTCGACAAGGTGATCCTCTTTCCCATTTCCTCTTCATCCTAATGGCAGAAGGGTTGGAAAGAACTCTTAAAGTTGTAGTGGCTTCCAACAAACTCTGATGACTCCACCTCTTTGAAGAAGATCTATTGGTATTGCATCAACAATTTTTGGATGAGACAATGCTCATGGGAATCCCTACATTTAGGGAAGCTCAAACCATCAAGCAAGTCCTCACTGATTTCATGGAAGCCTCTGGAACCTCCATCAATCATGGTACATCAAACAATTAATTTTTAATACTCACATTGTTGTTCAAACTAACATTGCCATAATTTTAGGCTTTCAAAGATGCTCCCTGCCCTCAAAATATCTGGGAGTCCCTCTAGTGGAGAATTCTCTCAAAAATTCCACATTGGAAGACCTATGGTTAGACTTGAGCATAAATTGGCCAACTGGACTTTTCTCTCCCTGAACCTTCCAAGCATACCGATTCTCCTAAAATCTATGCTTTAAGTAATGCCTCTATACCTATTCTCAACTCTAGGTGCTACAAAATTTATCTTAAAAGCAATATGAAACCTTTAATGATCCTTCCTTTGGGGAGGAGACAGGATGGAAAATAAGTGGGCCTTAGTAATCTAGGAGCAGGTATGTCAATCTAAATCAACAAGAGGTTTTGGGCTTCGAGACCTGGCCACTCTCAACTCGGTCCTAGGCGCAAAAACCTAGTGGAGATGGATCCACATCAAAGAAGCGATATGGGGGGAAATCTAGAAAATAAAATACAGTCTCCATACCGACAATAACAACTTAATATGCTTATAAGGTAACATCATTGGTTCATTTATTTGGAAAGCAACATGGAGCAACAAGCACATCATATGGAAACATTGTTTTTGAGAAGTGTGAAATGGGAACCACACAATGTTCTGGGATGAAGCTTGGAAGCAACTCCCAACTTGGCGAGACAAGGAAAACTTGCAACAACTCACATAAATATTGGTAAATCGAGGCAAAAAAAGGATAGCCTAGTATTGGATAGAATATTTGGAGGATCGACAATGTCGCTCTTGGATAACAAAGGACAAATGGCTCCCTCTCCCTACAAATTTAGATTGGGATGCTTTCTAGCAGGAACTAACAACAAGGAAGATTCAACTCCAAAATGACCCAAATGAGCTTCGTTGGGGCTACATGCCAAAAGGAAACTTCAACCTCAAAGAAACCTACAACCTTATAGCAGGGCACCGCAACTGTTGTTACCTGGGTCTGCACCCCTACCCTTTTCCCCTCCTTTACTCTATCCATCCATCAATGTTGAGTTTTATTGTTGCTTGCTTAGCCTATTCCCCATTTTTATTCTTCATGACCTTTGTTTTTCATTTCTTATTTGCACCATCTGCTTGCTTTCTTGAAAAGGATCACATACTCTGGTTTGAGTTTCAAATACTTGTCATCATTTTGCCACTAACAGAGATATGCAGGTCCACCAAGCCTTTGTGTGTGTGCATGAGATATCCAGGTTCGAAAAATCCATTGTAAGCTCAGTAAGCTTCCGTAGATAAAGGCAGCGAATCGGAGCAGTCCTTGTCGGACTCGAAATGCAAGCAAATAAAAGGTTGACATGATCTACGGTTCCCGTGCGATCGAGATTTCATATATGGAGAAAAGATGTCTTGTTGCGGAGTGCCTAACTCCCGTGCTAATCGCCATCAGTGACATCCCCATCCTCCAGATAAATGGTCCTTATCGCATTACGTACCCCCCGATCGTTCTACCTTTAACATGGGGGGGCTCTAGAATGGCGGTTTTCCCGCCGCGGGCCCTACCTAACGTGGCGACTCCTTAGGATTTCAGACCCCCCCTCTCTAATCCACTTACCACCTACCCTCGCCTCTGGAATCCTGTCAAATTGCCTCCCGATGACATTCCACATCACCTCCATCCACCTCCACTCATACTGCTCACCTCCACGCATCATGTCTTCCTGTTGGACGCCCACCTCCACGTCTTTCTATTCACAACCAGTTCATCAAAGAGAAAGAAAGGAGAAGGGCCAGTTACAGTCAAGACAGAGTGTGCTTAACTTCTGAAAGCTCAGACACAGACAAAGAGTTAAGTCTCGATCCTAGGTCAAAGCAGATTGGTTCCAGAACACTTCAGAAGACTACCTCTTCCTCAAAAAGATATTTTCCCATGCAGCCGGTCACCTCCAGAGGCCTCAAATATCTCGCAGGCATGCCATTACTCAACACAAAGCTTTGTTCTGTCACTCCAAGTCCTATTTCTACCAATTAATTTCCTCCAACGCATGCATCAGTTCTATCTTAGAGACAGTTGTAGTTTTTAGTCGATCAATTCCAGCATTTTCGTAGATTAGATTAAAGGAGTGGTCTTTTGTGTGCGATAAGAACCACTCTTGTTGATTAAGTCCAGTGTGAGGTTCACATGTTGAACTCCATGCAATGTCAGTTAGATTAATGAGTCTATTCTACAAGCAATTATCAAGAGTCAAGTCTCAGTCCTGGTGGACGAGAACCTTTGCAACTCTGTTAAATATGTAGTCTTTGTATGTTTTAGGGGTTGGAAGTTTTTGGAAGGAAAGTAGAAGCAACAGAACAATTGGACTTGCTCAATTAATTGTAAAGTTTTCTACCTGGTGAATATATGTCGATGACAGTTGTGTTTCCTACTCAAATCATTATGTGTTGATTCTTATCTTGAATGTAGATCTTGTGATGTGTGCAATGTGCATTTCTTTATTCTTTTAGCTATTGTTTTAGTTTATCTTTTGTTGGTTATGCAACCTGTTATACAGTTATTGTTCAGTGAAAGATCCACTATTTTGCAACCTGTTGAATGATTTGCATCTAGATATTTGTCTAGGTCTTGAGATATTATCTTAAGTCTTAGTTTCTGCACAACAAGTGGTTCATTGCATTGCTTGTTGTTGTTGTTTGTGTGTGTCTTTTCATACCCTCAATTGTCATTTAATACCCATACCATTAGCAAAGGAGAACCTACTTTTACATTGCATGGCCTGTCCTACCAGAGCACCATCTTTGAAAAACCTGTCCTTAAGCTTACCAACAAAACCTACTTGTAAAAAACCAATCATTACAACTTGAGGTGGCCTAGCTTTGCCCTTTAGCAATCAGGTGCAGACCTTAGGACCAACATCTTCTGGCGTCGTTACCGGGGAACAGAGTAACAAAATATCTTTCCCAAGGAGAATGACATTGATTAACTTTGACCTTTGATGGTGAACAAAGTTCAGATATAGATAGATTGCCATCTTTCACCTGGCGACTCCACTGAGTAAAATTTAAAGAAGAAATACTGGTGCCCAGAAAAGGATTCAA
>ML791468.1:187388-204874 GCA_009831015.1 Picea engelmannii
GGAGGATTTGAGATTTCTCCTTGCAACCTTGCATTTCTTTCTTCATATAAAACTTTCACCATTTATGTCATATCATAAAAGGATTTTCTGAAAGTTTCCTCGTTTGAAGTAGGAATTTCATGACTTTCCTCATGAGCTATACTTGGTGAATGTCTCCTTGAAACTTAAGGTGATTGAATTTTTCTCCTTCTTGAAAGTTGAGAACTTGGCTCCACAAGTTTTCATTCTCCTCTTGTGAGCTTCAACCTTATAAGCATCAAAAAACAAAACACTCGCAAACAAATAAAACCTTCAAAACCTTTTCTCTGATACCGTCTGATCTGAAAATAAAAAGGTTTGTGTATAAAAATTGCAAGCGAAAAATGTATGTGTCTTGGGAAATGGGGTCAAATTGCAAGCACATGAAATCATTGATCTTTTACATAAAATGAACAACAAAAATAGTAATGAACAACCATCAAAATAAGCACATAATAGACCAAATTGATAAAGGAGTTCACCCCTCTCTTGGGATACATCTTCTGGTCCAACTTCCAATGGAACATTTTCATTATCTGATCAAATGTGTTAATACAATGATTTATAATGCTCAAAATGAAAAATAGATGTCTCCAATGGCTCCAACATGTCCAAAACCCCCTATCTGGGCTCTTTCTGCACCTATTTTGGCCAAAAAGTGAGAAAAATACTCTTCCTGGAAGATTTTCCCCAAATGCTACTGTCTCTGCTCTCCAAAACGCACCCATTGTGCAAAAAACGCGGCTCCTACCTCACCAAACCTAGCTTTCCCACGTTGTGGGGTGGTTTTGGCACGCCGTTAGCGTGGCCACTACCCTTTCCGACGAAGATTTTGGTCATATGACCCATGTAGACAAGTCCTACACTAACTACCAACCCCCCACGTCGGTCGGTTCCCAAAATCCTTTGTTGTCCTAGCAATGTGGCTTAATGTTGGTGTAGTCGTGTCCACAGGTTGGGGCTAAGCCCTGACCCTTTTTCCACCCAATGGAACCACCACTCAAAGTTAAATATAAGTTGCGCCATTATAGGTTAAGTAACAACTGGTAGGCGAGTTGGTGGCCCGACCTACATGAGGTCTTTCACCTGTCGGAGGTCGTGGGTTCGACTCCCGCAGAGACAAACCAAAAATTTTACACAACTAGGGGGTGCCACGTGGCACCCTGCAATAGGTCCACCTCAAAAGCACAGTCACCACCACCATGCCACCTGTCGACCACCGATTGGTCCACGACACCTGGCAAATCACCCTAACACGTCAACAGCCCAGTCACCCTATACGATTGTATAGACTGTACATACTATACAGTCAAATGCCACATCATCATGTACGTAATGTATGGAGTGCATAGTCAACAGAATTTTCCTATTTGGGAAAACAAACAAAACACCATATCTTTTCCATATAAACTCCGTTTGAGCCCATTCAAGTTGCATTGGGATTGTGAGGACGAGATCTACGCAATGAAACCATTTTCGAGCAATTTTGAACACTTTGATTTTTTGAGCATTTTTTGATCCCCTGGATCAATATACTTTGCCAACACCTCACAAGTTTGCGAACACCTTGGTTGATGATTTAAAGTGCATCAATTTAAGCGATTAAATTGACCAACTAGTTCCCCTAATTATCTACAATCATTCTCTTTAAGCCCGAGTGCAAGGAAAATTGCTATAGCTTCTCAATCAATTGGTTTAATCACTAAAATAGTAACTCCACAAATTCCATCTCTATTCAACAATTATAACCAAGTGTTTCCCTTTGAATGAGATGGGAACTAAAATATATATGTTGCATAATGATCCATATATGAACAAAAGGATAAATATATGATTGGTTGAGCATTGAGATAGTAGTTGGATACCTACAACATTTCAAAATCCTAAGAGTGGGTACATGGTATACATTCAATAAGCACTGAATTGGGGGTACATAGTTACCTACTTGACGAGAACCCTTCGGAGTTCTCATTTTTCAGAGGTCATATTTAGTGGTTGTTTTACCCCATTTCTAAAAGTGGCACTATCAATAACACCATTTTTAGGGTGTATTTAAAGTTTCAACTTGTTTGAAATTGTAGCCTTGACAACCAATACCAATATGGACAAAAACCTTAAAATCAACCCTCGAATCAAAAATCGATTCTTCCAGTAGCACCGAATTTATTTTTGAAGTTAAAATTATGACTTAATTGAAACAACGGCCTTGACAACTGGTACCATTGCAAACAAAAACCTTAAAATTAGCTCATAAATCGAAAAGTGGTGTTGTTCTTTTTCGTGGTTAAATTACACCTTGTATAAAAATGTGGTTTGACAATGAATATTATTGTGGACATATACCTTAAAAACATGCATGATCCTTAAAAACATGCATGATTGCAGTTAGAAACATAAAAAAATGAAAAAAAGAAACACTAAAAGAATATGTTTTAAAAGATAAAGTATATATATATATATATATATACATCAAACAGATACTTCCACACAAGCATGTGTTTTGCATGTGGAAGTAGTCGAAAATATTCTAATCTTGAGTTTACTTTAGTTAGAAGGAATTAATTAAAGTAAAATTGTAATTATTAGTGAATTGATTTATTTAAGGACATGAGTAGCATGCAACATGTACTCTAAATCTTAAGTTCATGTGAGAAGTAATCTCAACCGTAGATCAATTTGAATATTAGAAATTGATTGTAACTCATGATTATAAAAGCAAGCCTGGGGTATAGGAGAAGTCACTTTTGATGAGAGATCAAAGTCAAAGACTTGTGTTGAGTGAGTCGACACAGTTGGGACTTCGAGAGGAAGTCACTTGTGTGAGAGGGAGAGACTTGGTGAGAGACCAAGGTAGGGACTTGTGTGAGATACACTTGTGAGAGACCAAGGTTGAGGATATCAAAGAAGGACTTTTGCTAGTAAGAAGTGTAGGAGAAAAGAAGGACTTTTGCTTACACTAGAGTGAGGAGATCTTATTGGCTGGGTGAAGAGAGTTCATCCAAGTATTAATGAGAGGGTTGAATAAAAAAGGATTGTGATTCGAGGTCTTAATAGGTGGAGAAGGACTTTAATCTAGAGGTCATACAGGTCAAGGAGGAGAGATATTATAAGTAGCCACATGTGGGTTTCAAAGGACAGAGACCAGACATAAGAGTAGGGTCGTACATAGGTTTTCGTACGGGCTTTTTGTACACATCCACGGGTCTTAGAGGAGACATGTGTAGATATCTGTATATTTGAGAAGGGAAAAACATGGAAATCTGTGAGCTAGAGAAGGACAAGTCACAAATGCATTGGGAAACATGTTGGTACAAGGCCATACATAAGCACATGATTTTCCAGGTTTGTTTGCAGTGTATAATTCCCTCAGTAGGCCATTATTCCTATTACGGGAGCCATGAATTGACCTTAATAAAAACATCATTGAATTGGTTTTCCCTCTAAGGTTTTTCTAGGGGTTGTTTACCCAAAATTCTTGGTGTTCTTATGTGCTTGATTTGGTTTCCTTGTTTATGCTTCCGTTGCATGTTTCATTGAGTAACCTAGTTGTGCTTTGATTCAATAAATATATGTTGCTTGGAATTAACTTCCTGGTGCTAGGTTGAAGGAAAATATCCACATGGTATGAGAGTTGAGGCTTTGAAGGAAATAGGGATACTAGTATCTGAAGGAAGGAAACCAAGAGGATAGATATTATCAGGTAGATAACCAATAGAGGAAATCAAAGGACATATTTTCAACAACAGTACTGGGAAGAACAAGGTTTTTTGAAAGTATACAAAAGAATCCACGAGTCACAGTGTAGACAATCACAAACATCCATGGGTCATATAAGGACAAGTCATAGATATATGCGCATCAAAGAAGGGAAAGTCATAGATAGGTGGGGCAATATATGGTAGTTCCAATAGAGGGTTACCATATCAGATCTTGAAGATGGTGAACACATTGAAAATTGAGGACAAGTTACAAGGGGCAACAAACTTCCAAGCTTGGAAGGCTAGGATTATCCTTTTGTTCAAGGAGAATGAACTCAAAGAGTATGTTGAGGCTGTGGTTGTAAATCCCATGGATTTGTAGGAATTGGTAGTTCACAAGAAGAAGGAAGTGAAGGCCAAACGAGTGTTGCTAGAATCGGTAAAGGATCAATTGATTCTGCACATTTTTGAGAAGAAATCTGCCAAGGAAATGTATGATGCTTTGGTGAGTCTATACCAAAACAAGAATACATGCATGTTGCTACATTTGAAGGACTGACTTCAACTTGTTAGAATGTCCAGTGAGGACACGGTTGTGAATTATCTTATGAAGATTACATAGATCCGATATCAACTTGCAACGATTGGTGAGACAATACATGATGTTGAGTTGTTGAATGTAGTGTTGAGAGGTCTTCCCAGGTCTTGGAAACCGTTTGTGTAGGGGATCTGTGCACAAGATATAGTGCTAGGGTTTGACATACTATGGAATGATTGTATTCATGAGGAGACTCGATTAGATTCTAGGGATGGTTTGAAGAGGAGCCATCATGATAAATTTTCTCTTTCCAGACAAGCAAGGAAGGGAAATTTCAAGAAGATTTCCAGTGGAGAGTTGACTGCTCAAGATGGAAATAAGAAGAAGGAAATGAACAAATTCAAGTGCTTTTCATGTCACAAGTTTGGAAATTATGTAGGGTAATGTTCGCACAGGAAGAAAGAGGGAAACAAAACACAATAAGAGGTAGTTGTGTCGGGAAAGGCTCAAGTGGACGAGTTTTGCAAGAAGATTGAACATACAAAGTTCTTACTGTTTTCTTAGACTTCCATGGGAATCATACCAGTTGATGCATGGTTGATAGATAGTGGAGCTACATGTCATATGACAGAAGCATGAGAGGTGTTCAAGAGCTTCATAAAGTCCGACTTAGAGATGCATGTGGAATTTGGTATGGGGACCAAACATGCAGTGAAGGGATTTGGAATAGTGCCATTTCAGATGGAGTTAGGAGGCACATTGAGAGTGCAAGATGTGCTATGGGTGCAAAAACTCAAGAGGATTGTGGTCTCAGTCTCAATGATTGAGAAGAAGGGATTTGACGTAGCGTTCCAGGATGGAAATGCGCTTATCATCCCTAGAGGATCTAGCTCAAAAAAGTAGTTTTCTTTGGAGTTAGAGAGAGCAACTTGTATAGGCTAAAGGGACAAACCATGAGAGAAACTGCCAGTAGCATAGTGACAGAGAAAAAGGAGCAGGTAGCTTCTAAGTTTGAGCAACTCAAAGGTAGTCATCTTTCAGGTTCAGGTGGGAAGGAGAAACCTTCCAATTTTTTCAAGAAGGAGTCATGGTATGAGATGTCCATGTAGGATTCTCAGGTGAAAGAGACTTCTAGGAGCATGTTTAGAGGCAGTGAATCTTCAGAGACAGGTCAGATCATCATGGCAGGGATAGATTTTGTGTCAGAGGGAACAACCAATCAGGTGTATTGGAAAGCAAGCATGGCAGGGGATCTGGTAGTGAAGATAGAGAAAAATCTAGGTGGGAGAAGTACCTTCCTTGCTAAGAGGGAGTGTTGATGTTTTTGGTAGCATCAAACATGTACTTCCAAATAGGCATGTGTTTTGCATGTGGAAGTAGTTGAAACTATTCTAGTCTCGAGTTTACTTTAGTTAGAAGGAATTAATTAAAGTAAAATTGTAATTATTAGTGAATTGAATTATTTAAGGACATGCTTAGCATGTAACATGTAAGGTAAATCTTAAGTGGGTGTGAGAAGTAATCTCAACCGTAGATCACTTTGAAGATTAGAAATAGATTGTAACTTATGATTATAAAAGCAAGGCTGGGGTATAGGAGAAGTCAGTTTTGATGAGAGATGAAAGTCAAAGACTTGTGTTGAGGGAGTCGACACAATTAGGACTACTTCGAGAGGAAGTCACTTGTGTGAGATACACTTGTGATAGACTTGGTGAGAGTCTAAGGTTGAGGATAACAAAGAAGGACTTTTTCTAGTAATGAGTGTAGGATAAAATAAGGACTTTTGCGTACACTAGAGTGAGGAGATATTACTGGTTGGGTGAAGAGAGTTCATCCAAGTATTAATGAGAGGGTTGAATCACAAAGGACTATGATTCATGATCTTGATAGGTGGAGAAGGACTTTCATCTATAGGTCATATAGGTCAAGGAGGAGAGAGAGAAGAAGTAGCCACAAGTGGGTTTCAAAAGACAAATACCATAGGGAAGAGCAGAGCCATATGGAGGTTGTTGTACATGATTTCCATACACATCCATGGGTCTTAGAGGAGACAGGCGCAAATATCAACGGGTTTGATAAGGGAAAGGCGCGGAAATCCTTGGGCTAGAGAAGGGAAATTCGTGGATGCATTGGGAAACATGTTGGTACAAGGCCGTACAAAAGCACACGAGTTTCTAGGTTTGTCTACAGTGTATACTTCTCTCAGTGGGCCATTCTCCATGTTATGGGATCCTTGAATTGACCTTAATAAAAGCATCAATGAACTGGTTTTCCCTCCAGGGTTTTTCCAAGGGTTGTTTACCCAAAATTCTTGGTGTTCTTGTGCTTGATTTGGTTTCCTTGTTTATGCTTTCATTGCATGTTTCGTTGAGTAACCTAGATGTGCTTTGATTCAATAAATATATGTTTCTTGGAATTAACTACTTGGTTCTAGGTTGAAGGAAAATATTGACACACACACACACATAAATAAATAATGCATAACATAAATTTAATAAATAAATAAATAACTAAAATTAAATAAAACTTAATTTTAAAAAATGAATTTTTTTTTTTTTTAAACAACATATTGGGGGGGGGGGGTGGTAGGTGAGAGTGTGTGGGGGAAATTCTTGGAATTTTCCCTCTCCCTTTACCAACCTCCATAACCCCCAATGCCCCTCCCTTCCTCACTTCCTCCCTCCCTCCTTTCCCAATCCTCCTCCACATCCCCTCCCTCCTCGCCTCCTCCCTCCCTCCTCTCCCATGCCCCTCCACCTCCCCTCGCTCCCCACGACCTGCATTGGGAAAAATTGGTTCTAATACTAATTGATGCTAGTKYGGGCCACCAGGGGTGTGGAAAGGGAGGGGAAGCAGAGGGGGATGGGGACAAAAAGATGAGGGAGGGAGGAGGCAAGGAGGGGAACAAGGAACACATGAAGGTAGAACCGACAATTGATAGCATAGGTCATGAGGGATGTAATGAGGGAGGGGAGGGGGAGGGGGACAAGGGGAGTATGGAGGGAGGAGGTGGGGAAGGATGGGGCATCAAGGTTCGTTGGGGTGGGGAATGTGGGGAGGCGTGATTTTGAGAATTGTCCACCCCCCCTCTCCCTAAATGTTGTTGTTTTTTTTTTTAAGTTTTTTTCTTTAGGTTTTATTTTGTTTTTAATTTTTAATTTGTGTTATATAATTTAAAATTAAAGAAATTTAAATGAGTTATTTTTTCAATTAAAAAAAACTTATTTAGTTTATTCTTTCAATTTATTTTTATTTTTAATATAATTTTTTTTTTTAAACAAAAAAGGAACTACTGATATTTATTAAGAATATATAGAAAATTACAGATGGGATTCTGGGGGGTATACCAAAAAGGAAACTAGACTTTTCACCTGGAATTCTAGATTTTCTAGGCCTATGTTGAGCCTCTAGGCCACAGATTCATCAAGATTTAGATATTGTTCTTAACAACCAAAATAGTAAAAACAATGTTTAAATTGGGGTTATGACAACCTAAACCCCGAATCATAAATAATAGACAAAAAAGACAAGACTATTCAAACATTTAGTGATTGGGGGGGAGTTGAGGGTAACCTGGGGTCGAGTCCTGTTGATGTCTGAATGTCCTTATTACTCCCTTTTTTGGTTCCTCGTTTGTGGCACGATCTTGACTCTGACTCCGGATGAGATGGTTTTTCTTTCTGATCTCCTGGTTCCCTTTCATGAAAACAAATGCCAAATCAGGGCTTGTAGAAGAGCTCAAATTTTGCCTCCAGGAATCACACTGCATGCTGAGTGGCAAAATTTTCCATCTGTTAATGATCTACCACTTGGGATACCATAGCTTTGATGAGCTAGTAGACCTCTGTAAGGTGAAAGTACTTGGTCTCTTTGGTTCTTGTTTGAGCTAGGTCTAGAACCCAATCCTTGACTTCTGAAAGGATATCCTCCTTCTAGATTTCCCTTGTTTTCCTATAGACCTCATCTTGGATTTCCATCATCACCCTTTTTTCAATTGTTGAGCAGAGGCGGTGGAAGCAGTTGCTGGATTCCCCCACTACTTTCGCTACCTTGGTGCATGACCTTGGTTTTCCTAGAGAAGGCCATCTCCCTGTCCCTCGTTTCTTCTTGCGATATCCTCCAATACCGATTGAATCTATCTTTTCCATAGAGGCCTTGCCATGACCAAAGTCTATACTTCTTAGCCACAACCCAAATCTCATTCTCCACCACCCATGGAGAAGGGACCACCGACTAATATTCGCTCTCCCAAATATTTTCCACTCCCTACTCTAGTTAACCTTCATCAAAGATATGCAACAATCTAGGGTGAAGGGAAGCTCCCAAGTCACCACCTTTCTTTCCTCCCCACAATACTACTGATTTCCAGGGAGCAGTTCATATTTTCCTTAGCTTTGATGCTATGTTTTCCCCCTGGTGGCCTTCGCTGATTAATAAATCTTATCTTCCACCTTGGGATTCATCCTAGATTTCCCTTTCTGGCATGCTTAACGACCTAGATATTTCTCCCACGAGTCTAGGGTCAAGATCGCCTAAACATAATACCTATTGTACCAGGGAGGTACGCCATGGGTGTCATGCCATCTCCTTCTCTCATCATTTTTAGTTGCTGGTTCATCACTCTGTACTGCCATTACCTAAATTAGCACCATTTATAAAATTATCATCCTTTCCAATTTGCCTCCATCCGTCTCAGTCAATACCGTGAGGTTTGTCAGCCAAGGTCCAAGTGGAAAAACGTTGCGGTTTAGTTTGTCATGTGGAAAACTAGCCTCCCCTCATTGAAGTCACCTGCTTCCAATGTTGTCACCACATTCAGGGGGAAAAAGAAATTTAAAACATGTTTTTTTAGTGTTTCTGGTTACAATCGTGAATGTTTTTAAGATATCTATCCACAATAGTACCAGTTGTCAAGCCACAATTTCAAACAAGGTGTAATTTAAACCTTGAAGTAGCACCACTTTTTGATTTACGATTCGATTTTAAGGTTTTTATTTGCAATTGTACTAGTTGTTAAGGTCACGATTGCAATCAACTCATAATTTTAATTCCAAAATAAAATTTGGTGCTACTAGAAGTGTCAGTTTTCAATTCGAGGGTCCATTTTAACGTTTTTATTTTCAATGATATCAATTTCCAAGGTTGTGATTTCAAACAAGATGCAATTTTAATCACCCCCCAAAATAGGGTACTATTGGTAGTGCCACTTTTTTATTCAAGGGTTCATTTTGTTGTTTTTCACTAAAAAATATGGGTTTTTTAGCCCTAAGCTTTCGTTTTGAGGTGACAATTCTCATTAAGTTGGTAACTATGTAATATTTTGTAATTACGTCTAGAATATAGAGTCAGGGAACACACATTTGTTATTCCAATAAACAAAGTTTCAAATTTTGACTGTAGAATTAGAGTGCAATGTTTTCTCTTAACTTGACAATATGTGCAATTCTCTACACTGCAAACATGTCAATAGGTAAACAAATCATTTGTTTAATTGATGTGGCATCAATGAATGAGCTTTGTAACCAATTTTTAGCATATATTACAAAGATTAAATTTTATTTCCTCAAAGGATTCGTGTTGGTGAAACATGTGGGCTATAATTCCCTCATTTATGGATCATATGGTATTAGAGTGGTTGAATCCATAGAATTGAGGCACCTATTAACAATTTGAGGAGAAACAAACCTAGTATGGGCAAGGCATTGGAAAGAGAGAGGTTGTAAGAACTGAGGGGATTCAATATGCAAATCCAAGAGGATAATCGACACTTGAAGTAGAGGATAATAGAGCTAGAATTGAAGCTTGAGACATTAGCCAAGTTGTAGGTAGTTGTTCAAGGGACCATGGAATTAGTACAAACACTTTCCATTGCTACTGTAGAAGTTGACACCATAATCGAGACAAGAATGGTAAGCACACCCTCCATGGACCTTTCTCAAGATTTGTCTGGATATTTTAAAAATCATACAAGAGTTATCAAGTCCAAGATCATGAGACAAATGGGCTATAATGGCCAAGGGATAGGAAAGAGAAGACAATGGATTGTACACACCATTGTAACTAAACATATAGTCAAGCATGAAGGCCTGGTTTTCAGTGGACAAGAGGAATTACAAGTTTTTCTAGAGATAAGACCATTGAGAGAACCTTTTTCAAGGTAAGGGGGAGTGAAAAAAAATCCAGTTTGATTAAAGAAGAGGGATTAAAAAAAAAAGTGGATAGCAAGCCATTACTCCAAATTGCTTGTAGAATATTGAAATAGGGTAGCCATGGGATGTTTCTGCCATCCAAAATTGCACCAACACTTGGGGGACGAAGAAAATAAGTTGGTAATCATGAACACAATCCAAAGAGGTATGTCAAAGCATCTCTGGTTTGTTTCCAATACAAGAAGAAATCTCACAAGGATAATGTTTGTTGACACTTTGGTTTATTCTCCTTTGATGGGAAGAATTGCAAGAAAAATTATGCAAGATAGCTACAAGTTCACATGAACATGAGCATGAAGATAATGACAAGTAGTCCATGTAGTAGCAAGTTTTTTTTTGTTAGCACAGTAAGTTCAATGGACATTGAGAAGGAAAGTGTTGGAGGTTTTATCTAAAGCTTCATTCAAGGAATTACACAACCAAAAGAAAAGTTTGGAGAGTGAAGGGTAAGGGGAAGAAAGAAGGAGAAACAATTATCTAAGGAACTATATCAACAAAATAAGTCATATCCACTGATGAAGTGAACATTAAGCTTATGCCAACATTAAAGGTAGTCCCTACTAAACTCTTATATTCCATCCTGCAATGAAGGCACACTTTTTTGGAGAATTATCAAATATTGATATAAAGAGATGACTTGGCAGTGTTCTTTAAGACTCGATAACAACTAAGAGATAGTCTCGATATATGGTAGCAATGAGGCAAGCACAAAGTTGCAAATCAAGAAGAATAAGAAGATAGACTGAATTGAAGTTTTTGGGGACCAAAATCCTTCGAATGCAAAGGTGTAATCTAATTTTTTTTTTTTTAAACTCTCATTTTAAACCTTGTAATAAAAAATTATTTTTGCAAAGTTTGAACTAAATTTCTAAAATACAAATCCATGGAAAATTAAATGAATCATATTGATGGCTCACCTTCCAAGGCATCTCCAGTAAAATAATTTTTCTAGAGACAAAGGATAGAGGGTGAGATATGGTAAGAATATGCAACTTGAGAAGAATAAGGGAAATACTGGAAGGATGAGGACTTGGGAGAAGAAACCTACTTGAATATCAAAGGACAAAGGATACATTGAGAAAGAAGAAATTGAGATAGGGACAAGTTTCTTGAGTTTGTGCCACAAGTTTATATGGAGAGCAAGGGAACAAGTTCATCAGGAGTTCCAATATTAGAGCCCAAACAATGGATTACAAGGTTGTACAATAGAGGGATAATGAACTTGTTAGAAATCCCTCATTTTGGACGGGGTAGATATGTAAACAACTGCATCAAACAATTATTGGCAATGGTGCATGGGGGTATTCTATGGATGGACATGACGATCTTAATATATGTAGATATGATTTCATAAATTACAGGTCTGCCAATAGATGGAGAGAAGCCAACACAATACTTGGATGATAAAACAAAGGAGAAAGCACTAGCAGAGGAGATTAAGAAAACATATAGCATTGAGAGAGGGTCACAGTGAATCATAATCAACAGAATCAATGAACCTGCGACGATATTGGAAACTAAGTTGATGGCTTGAAAAATGTTAAGGGAATGTCACAAGGAAGAAGCACTTGCAGGAGTTATAACAACAGTCATGCAGTGCGCGAAGGGGACTCTACGTAAGCTGAATCCCATACTTATTAAACTTATTTCTGGATGACTGCAAGGATGCCCAATATATTGGAATGAAGTTCCATTATGCATGGATAATTATCTTGATATCTTTAGTGGGTTGGGGAGAACCCAAATACAATGGATTTTACCCAAGTTGCACATCAACATATACGACATTGAGGCACAATTTAGCCACAAAGGAAAGGAAGGAAAATTCCAATATATTTTCCATGTATTTTGATGATATGAAGGAAAAGATAACCAATACCTGGAGGATACCACCATAAGTGGTGGAAGAGTATCAAGGAGTAGAAAAATTCAAGGCTTCCAGACACAATATGTGGATCTATGGAAAAAGAGATCCAAAGAAGAATTGGCTACAAATGAGGTATTGTGTGACTGGAGAGGAAGTCCAATGGGCCATGAAAGACTAACCAGATGAATGGAAGGTACCAATGAATTCAAAGAGGGAAATAAAAAGAAAGCAGATAATAGAAGCTAACATGTCGTAGAAATCAAATAGTCCAACAACAAATAGAAGGAAGGTTGCAGAGCACGCAAATGAAACATGAGGGAGCGCGACAGCTATAAAACCAAGAAAAAATAATCCCTCAGCATATGAGAAGGATCACGTTGAAGTAAGAAATGGAGGAATGTAGCAGAATGATACTAATGGAGGAGCACAAACGTATGTTGATGTTCCTACGTAGGAGCAACTAGGAGGGGGAGATATACCAAAATTGGAGATACCAACAACATCAATGCAAAAAAACACTCTACCAATGAAGAGGATAGTATAACAATCAAGAGGACAATGCAAGAAGATGAAGGTGCATAAGAGTGTCCTTGAATTTACAATTACAAAAGATGATGCAGAGATGGTCACAAAAAATGTGTAGGACCACACAATAGAGTCGTGGGATGATGTTGAGAAGAAAAGAGAGGAAATCATTAAAAAGTTGATAGAGGTTAAGGAGACATTAACACAACTTCAATTGAACACAACACAACAAAAGGAACAAACATAACCACAACAGACTGCACAGAAAAATACAGTACTAGAACATGGAACTATGGAAGTGATAACCATGGGGAGCGAAAATTTTCTGATTACTCAGGACATGTTGCAAGTGGATAAAGAGACAACACATAAGCAATTGAAGGACGTTGACCACTTGGAATTGGCGCTGGCCAAGGTCCCCACAAAAGTGCTATATAAAGTACAAGTCAATGTTGCATAGGAGATTCAATCAAGGGCCTGAGTAGATGCGCCAGATCTACAATGGGTTAAGAAAACAATTGAGACAATGAATATAACACTCACCCAGTTGTAGGTTGACAAGGAAGACATAAAGCAATGCACATACTAGATAGAGCAACATGTAGAGTAAGTATTCAATACGATCCCCGACAGTGCAGAGGAAGAAAATATACAAATAGAAGCGAAGATAAAGAAGACAGCGCAAAGAATGGAAAACTATAAAATCCATATCAAAGAATTGATAACACTCTTACAACCAAGCGCTCCACCAGAATTTAGATCACAAAGAGTGCAGGAGGCGACAGACCATAAGGAGAACATTATGCAAAGATTCAAGTAAATTGTAGAGTTATACAATCGAAGCGCACAATTATGGACAAGTTTGCAGGAGGACGAAAAGCTGCAGGAGTTGGAACAAAAGGATGAAGGAGTGAACACTGTCGCGTAGGAATTGAAACAAAAGGAGAAGGAAATGACAATATAGGTTGAGGAGCGCGCATGAGTTAAAGAACTTGTAGGTAGAATTGAAGAATATACAGGCAAAAAAATAGTCGAGACATGCTTAGTTGGAGCCACTGCAGGAAGGGGTGGAGTAGTTGTTGATAGAAATTGATGCAACCAAGGGTTATATGGAAAATGTTGGAGTGGAGGATGAAGAAATGTTGAAGGAACATATCATAACACATATTTTGGAGTTTGTTGTAGAGAAGAGCACACAGATCAAGAATAAAATTGAAGATATTTCAGGCAAATTCCAGGAGTTGGAGAAGTCAGTAACAACTACGAACACTGCCTAAGTGGCTCAGGATGAGAAACATGTAAGTTTTGGAGGTCTATTGGAGTAGGATATTTTGGGGAACAATGCAGAAATCAAGGAAGTAGTTGAGAAAGGGATGAGAATAGGAGAACACACCAAAAGATAAGGAAAAGAAAAATGCCAGAATATAAGGAAAAGAAGTACAAGGAAGAGGAAAGTCAAAGGAAGAAAGAGGGACAACATGACGAGGAAACAATTGGATTGTGGACCAGCCGCACACAGGAGGTTGTAATGTGGACAAAACTGATCCACTTAGGGTTAGGGTTTTGATCATGATGTAATGGGTTTAACCCACTTTTTGTAGTATAAATGTATGTTGTATGAGGAAGGTAGGGGGGATGATGTATTTGATGAGTTTTGAGTCACAGATACTAGTTTTGGTTGAGAGATAAGGAGCTATTATTGAATCAATTTTGGAGAAGAGTCTGTTTTGAGTCGTAACTAAGGGTCAAGTCGCAATATGTGGAGCTTAGTGCGACACTGGTCAACCTAACCATATACTTGTGCATTCCATATGCACTTCTGATGTAATATGCACAACACAATGGCTTGATGAAGATGAATAAAGAATAAGATAATTCTAGATATTTGTGGATGTAGCCTAGGGGGGGTGAACCACAGTAAAACATTATGTCATTGCATGGAATGTTTTTGTTATGGTTTTTAATGGTTTATGATGAATGTATGAATGAATGAATGAATATTTCAGAATGCATCACACACTAGATTAGACATGTTATTTTAATACAAAGTGAATGTTTATGAGTAAATATGGTTATATAATGGTAGATATGATGAATGTGTAAGTAGAGTAACATGCCTAACATCCCCATGAGCAATATCCCTTCCAAGAATGTAGACATTTGGGTCCTACAGTCACCCATAAGTCATCTCAGGTGAGACTGCATTGTGCACTCTCTGCCCAGTGTTGCCTTCTGGTCTCCATAAGGGCCAATGGTTTCTAGGGTTTTGTTGGAGAACTAAGGTAGAACTCAGGTCAACACATACATCCAACAAATGGTTTTGTTGCTGGTTGGAACTCAAAATATGAGATTGAAGGGGATTTGATGAAAAGGACAAAAGTAGAAGGGGATTTTTAGGCCATGGAATCCAACTAAGAAAGATATTGAAATATGGTTGGAAACAAAAGAGCTCGAGTTTGCATAGAAGGACAATAAAAGCTCTAGGTATACACCATCATAGTATTTGAAGGGGTATGCGTTGCTGCATGAGACATTTTTATGTTATTTTCCAAATTTGTTGCAGGAGTGGCTATTGAGATTGAAGGATAACCACCCAACTAATCGGATAAGACCAATAGAGTGGAATACTGATAATATTGCTTGGATATAGAGGGTCAATAATAAATTCACACATGCAATGGATTTTTGGTTAGACAATATTGTTGTAGGATTTATTACTGAGTTTGCAGTCGATACTACAAAGTCTTACACTGTTGTAGAACAAAAATTTTTGAAGGGACCAAGAGGAAGGTACATTAGATCACTTTACACGTCGATGAAGATTTTATTACATGATCAGGGAGTGATGACAATGGAGTCAGACATCTAAATCACTCTGCGTGCATGGGGGAACTGGGGGAAGCACTGAGGAAGATCTGAGATATGGAGATGGATTTGGAGAGAGGCTAGAAGAAGGAAGCAATGGACCCCATTATTATGGATGAGGAACATACCAAGGAGACAATGGAAAGAGTGGGAGTGATGCGTAGCAGAAGACCCTACCAATATAGGATCAATAGGAAAAAGAGGGAAATAATCGAGCGAGAGGGCTTGGAAAGTGACGAGGAGGAGGTAGAGGATCTCCGTGTGACGGGGAGTATTGAGGATATCCTGCATGACACATATGAGAGGAAAACCAGAGGTCAAGGGTCTGATGTAGAAGAAGGCTCTCCATTCCAGATCTGAATATTGTGGAACCCACAACCCCATGTGCGACTGAGACATTTGAAGAAGAAGAACCATTTAGACAACCAACAATTAGTGGAAGAAGGATTTTAATAGGACACGGGTCCAGTGGAAGTTCAAGTGGAGGTACAAATTCAACTAATAACAATCAGTTATCTACATCGCGAGGAGGTGGTAGTACAACAAAATTCACAATGGTAGGAGAAGATCCAACTATTCAATTACCAAATTTCCATGGAGAAGGGTCGGAGGACCCATAGAAGCTCTTGTTTATTTGTGAGAATATTTGGGAAGCCAAGCAAATCACAGGCGAGGATACAAAATTAGCGCAATTTGCAATCACATTCATGGACCGCACATTGGACTGGTACATGGGCCCACAGTAAACAGTCCACAAGGAGTGCCTACAATTGTTGCAAATGTGAAGAAGGAATTAATCAATGAATTCCAATGACCAAGTTCAGAGGATCAATTCATGAATGAGATGATAGAGGTAAAATAGAAGCCAGGTGAGTCAGTTTGGGAAGTTGATAAGAAGTTCGAGAGACTGAAAGGTAAGTTGAAGTATCCTATAACAAATATGCAACATAGACACTTATTTTTTAATTCATTATTGCCACATCTTAAGTATCCATCAAGGCGACATAAGTTCCAAACTTAGGCTGAGGATTTGAAAGCAACCTTGTAATTGGAGGAAAAATAATATAAAAATATGTTTAAATAATGTAACTACAAAGTGTATTCTAATTATTATTGTTGTATTATTCATTAGATCAATCCCCTATTGCGGATTGATCATGTCGGCTATTGTAAAAGACCAAAACCCCTTTTACGGATTGGTCAAAACGTAATTGTAATAGGCAGAATAAGAAGTCGGCCCCATAATATATTAAAGAGGCCCCAAAATATATTAAAGGTGTTTATAACCACCCAGAATGAGAAGTTGACCCAGCCAGTGAAAAGACACCCCAGTTCACATGTGCTAGATTGTATAAATAAGAGAGGCTAGTGCCTCATTTGCACACACGCACACACTTGTTCACTGAGGAGCAAGTTTCAGAGCTGCAGTTGGAGAAGAGAGAGAGAGAGAGAGAGAGAGAGAGAGAGAGAGAGAGAGAGAGGCACATTCGTGGGAGAGGAATTTATGTATTTGTTTGAGTTATCTCTTGGCATTGTATTGGCTATCTATAATACACAAGTTTTTGCTGGGTTTTCTCCCCCATGAGGGTTTCCCAGGATAAATGATGTGTCTCTTGTGATTGTGTATTTCTCAGCGATCATATCTTATGCTATTATTATCTAGTGAAATGCAAAGAATTCTAATAATAGCTTAAACCTTAACATGGTATCAGAGCTAAGTTGAAGAGAGCATCTTTCACAAGAGAAAGTGAAAAACGTCACTGTTG
>ML791468.1:209917-221402 GCA_009831015.1 Picea engelmannii
TATCGCGGATTGGTCATGTCGACTATTGTAAAAAACCAAATCCCCTTTTGCGGATTGGTCAAAACGTAATTGTAATAGGTAGAATAAGAAGTCAGCCCCAGAATATATTAAAGAGGCCCCAAAATATATTAAAGGTGGTTATAACCACCCATAATGAGAAGTCGGTTCAACCAGTGAAAAGACAACCCAGTTCACACGTGCCAGCTTGTATAAATAAGAGAGGCTAGCACCTCTTTTGTACACACACACACACTTGTTCATTGAGGAGCAAGTTTCAGAGCTGTAGTTGGAGAAGAGAGAGAGATAGAGAGAGGCACATTCTTGGGAGAGGACTTTTTGTATTTGTTTGAGTTATCTCTTGGCATTGTATTGGATATCTATAATAAGGAAGTTTTTGTTGGGTTTTCTCCCCCATGAGGGTTTGCCAGGATAAATGATGTGTCTCTTGTGATTGTGTATTTCTTAGTGATCCTATCTTATGTTATTGTTATCTAGTGAAAGGCAAAGAACTCTAATAATAGATTAAACCTTAACAAAATATAGATTCAACTGTAGAAGAGCTAAGAGCAGATCTGGAGAATCTGACATTTTAGTTGAATTAGAACAAAGGTAAGGAAAAGAGGGAAGATGTATGGTGTACCTTGGGCAAAATCGAAGGACAACATAAGAATGAATTCCCCACATTTGCGCAGTACTTGGGGGAAGGAATTCCAAATCCTTTACCCACAGGAGGGCCATGGTGTGAAATATGTAGAACACATGGACATGATCCTTATCTTTGTCTCATGATGCAAAAGTATCAAATGATAGCCAAGAGCACATTCTGTAATTTCTGCAAGTCTATAGGACATGATGACAAGGATTGTAGAACCTTGGAAATAATGAAGGAAAGGACTTCAAATACTTATAGGGTGCATGCTAAACTAATGACAGGACAACCTGCATAACAATTTATAGTGCCACCGAAGTATAATAACGTGCAACAGTTCACATCGCCACCGCATTATAAAAACACACAACAATTTGCAACATCACCACAATACAATAATGCGCAGGCACAATACAATCAGACACCACAATATAATACAGCGCACAAAGACAGTCAAGGTAACAGAGGAGGGAGGAGGTTGTAGAGGAAGAGGATTTGGAGGAGGTAGAGGACCAATAACATGTCACAATTTCCATAAACCTTGACATTATGCGAGATATTTTCCACAACCACCAGCGAAATGTATGTATTGTCTCACAACAAATCACAAGACAAAATATTTTTCGACACTTTTGGTAAAGATACAAGAAAAAAGGAACGAGAACAATCAGAATTTCCAATGGATTGTTGTGGAAACCAGAGAAGAGGATGGGAAGAAGATCAATATAGTTACTAGAGGTGGGGCCAAGATAGGATCAGATGCAACAAAGAAGAATTAGGACCAACAACAGTGGGTCAGAAATAATACAACACCTCAACAATAGTTTGATGCACAGAAAGAAAATGAGAGATTCAAGGAGCTCATACAAGAGATTTTGAAGGAGAATATTGTTTCTTCTTCATGTACAAATCCAGGAGATGATGTACCAATGTATGACATGCCTCATCTATTTGATTAGACCAAAAAAGATCAGAATTCAAAACAAGTAAGTAATCTTAGAAACTTTTTGGGGTCTTGTGTGAAGTTTTTGAATGATAAAACCTCTTTACAAGTAGTAAAGAGTCTATTATAAAAGTGCAATTCTGGAGAAGAGATGAAATTAGAACAAAAGACAGTTAATCAGGTCCTCAAGAAGAGAAGGACAAACAAAGAGTTTAGATTGAATACAAACATTGGATATTTTAGCATGGGTGATATCATATTAGACTTGGGGTCTGAAGTAAATGTTCTGCCTAAGAAAACATGGGAAGCCATGGGAGAACCTACATTGGGATATCCACCGATTGAGTTGAAGCTAGAAAATCAACATAGAGTGGTACCAATTGGTATATTGAAGGGAATACTAGTGGATCTAGCTGGTGTGTGCACTACAACATACTTTGAGGTGATTGACATAGTAGATAACACTACACCATATCCAATATTGTTGGGACTTTATTGGGCCTTTGAAAATTAGTCTATTATTAACTTGAAGACTAGAAAAATCATTTTTGAATCAGGAGAATACAAAGTCATTGCGCCATTAGATCCTTCAGAAGGAGGAAGATATGTTGAACCCACGACAAATAATTTTATTACAAAATGCATAAACCAGTTGTATAGAACTACCATGTAAGAGGAAGATTATGTTAACCCAATAACAGATGGAATGCTTAGCTGGAGAAGCATTAGTACATATGCTTCATATTTTGACACAAAACTGGAGAATTGGCAGCAGGGATTGCATGAGTTATCCACCAGAAGATGCACAAGGATGACATACACACTAAGATGGGCTGGTACAGAGGTAAGATAACCTCCCACTTTTTATGGTAAGAATGATTTAGAAGAATTTTTAACAAAGTTTGAGTTAGAAGTTTTTGAAAGTCAGAGGTTACCAGTTTTGGATATTTCTTTGAAATCTACACCTTCATGTTGGTGGGGTACTCATAAGGAGAAGATTCAAAATTGGTATCAATGCAAAAGATTATTGCGCATCATATTTGGCGCAGAACAAGAGAATAAATATGTACATAATTATGATGGAATGGGACAACCCATAGAACATATAGACAAATGAATAACACAATGGATATTGTTACCACCAAAGGATTGGCCACATCATTTTATTCATACATTGGAAGGAATCCCAAGGAATTGGAACTGCACAGAGAAACTGCAAACTGGGAAGATTTGCAACAAAATTTTGTGATCACCTTTTCATTTGAGCATGAGAATCCAAAGATATATACAACACTAAAGTTGGTAAAAGATAAGATCTTTGAAGAACTTGAAGTTGAGATTGTAACAACTTATCAGAACCAGAAGAGACAGACAATCAGATAATTGTTACACTGTTATCATTTCGGAAAAGATGATCCAAGATAAGAAAACCTGTGTGATATTAAGATTACAAAAGTTGAAGGGGAAAGATAAGTAGAAGGTCCAAAGTTATATTCAAAAGATTTTTCTGCAGCACTGAAGATAAATAAGGTAAACATTGGAAGAGAAGAGAATCAAAAGATTTCAAGTATTGGGGACTATTGGGATAATCAAACAGTAGAAATAATAACATAATTACTGCGCGAGTATAGTGACCTATTTCCAACGACATTCTCAAAGATGAAAGGGGTGGTAGGAGAACTTAGAGAAATGAAGATCCTTTTGAAACCAAATACCAGACCAATAAGAGAAATACCTTACAGGTTCAATCCAATATATAAACAGAAAGTGAAGGAATTAATAAGATGTTAGAGGCTGGGGTAATAGAACTTGTGGAAGGATATGAGTGGATTAGC
The DNA here is from genome assembly GCA_009831015.1 of Picea engelmannii. NCBI lineage: Eukaryota > Viridiplantae > Streptophyta > Pinopsida > Pinales > Pinaceae > Picea > Picea engelmannii. The sequence continues at coordinate 213,345 of ML791468.1, forward strand.
CCTATGATAGTGCAGGAAAAGAAGCAAGGGGGAATATGGATTTGTGTATACTTGAGGAACTTAAATGATGCTTGTCTGCACGATCCCTTCCCTACTCCATTTACATATGAAGTATTGTAGAGTGTAGGAGGTCAAGAAGCATATTCATTTACTGATGGATTTTCAGGGTATCACTAGATCAAAATAGCACCAAAGGATCGAATTAAGACTAAGTTTGCTATAGAATGGGGGTCATATCAATATACAATAATGCCTTTTGGGTTGAAGAATTCCCCTGCTATTTTCTCAAGGGTAGTGGTAGTTGCATTTAAATACTTTAGTCATAAGTTTTTGGAAGTTTATTTGGATGATTGGAAAATGTTTATCTTATTGAAGGATCACGTTGAAGTGTTAAGATTGATGTTAGACAAGTGTAGACAATGTCAAATTTCCTTGAATATTAAGAAATGCATATTCAACGCACCTTTCCGAATTTTTCTAGGGCATGTGGTGTGTAAACAGGGTCCACTGGTAGATCCTGTGAATATTGTTTTCATTGTTAACTTACTACCACCTAAGTAAGTGTGATAGTTAAAAAGTACACTTGGTCATACGGGATACTACAGGAAGTTAATCAGGGGATATGCACATATTACTGCGCTTATGGAGAAATTGTTGAAGAAAGACATTAAGTACCAATGGAATGATGAGTGCCAACATAGTTTGGACATATTGAAGGAGAAAATGGTGACATCACCAATTTTAGTGTTTCCATATTGGTCAAAGGAGTTTCATGTTCATGTGGACACATCTTTAATATCACTTGGAGCAGTACTAACACAATGAGGAGAAGGTGATATAGATCTCCCTATAACATTTGAAAGAAATATGCTTTCATTTTCAAAACAAAATTATAATACAATAGAAAGAGAAGGATTTGGCCCAAAGGAATATAATACTACGTAGAAGAAGAATTTGGTGGTGAAAGTTGCAGACTACCAACTTATTGTAGGGAACTTGTATAAACTAGGAGTAGATAACATTCTAAGGAGATGTGTCATGGAGCATGAATGAATTATCATCTTAGCAAAAGCACATGAAGGAATAGCTGGAGGACACTGTGCAGGGAAGGATATTGGGCAAAAGCTATTGTGCACAAGACTTTGGTGGCCAATAGTTTGTAAGGATGAAGATGAATATTGTCAGAATTGTGATGTCTATCAAAGGGTAGGAAAGACATCGACGAGGGATGAGATTCCATTGAGACCTCAGGTAAATTTGAAAGTGTTTGATAAATGGGCAGTAGATTTTATGGGACCAATCAATACACCAACTAGGAGATCAAGAGAAAGTTATATCATTACAACGACAAAATATTTAACCAGATGGGCTAAAGCAACAACAGTAAAATATTGCAGTGCACTTCTTTTTTGAGGAAGTAATGACAAGGTTTGGATGCCCTAGAGTTCTGATGAGTGATCAGGGGACTCATTTTATCAATAGTACCTTCGAGGGAATGATTGAATAATTTGAGATACATCATCAGAAGAGCACTCCATACCATCCTCAAGCTAATGGGATAATGGACGAATTTAACAAGATATTGGAGAATGCCTTAACTAAGATTTGTAATGTAAACATAGATGATTGGGGTTTGAAGATACCAACAATGTTATGGGCCTATAGAACTACATGTAAGAAAATTACAGGGCAAACACCTTTTAGATTGATGTATGGATAGGAAGAATTAGTTCCTTTGGAGTATTTGATATGTAGTATGTGCATTGAAACTATTACAAACATGACAAAAAGAGGTGCAACTTAGGAAAGATTGACACAAATCGTGGAATTAGAAGAAGACATGATTGTAGCTGGTTTCCATAAGGAAGTACATAAGGCAAAGGATAAATCTTGGCATGATAGACACATTAAGAAGAAGAAATTTAAGAAAGGAGATTTGGTTCTCCTCTATGATATTAAATAGTTTCAACACCCAGGTAAGTTCAAGATGCATTGGCTAGGGCCATATGAGATAAAATCTGTCACAGATGGAGGTGCTCTGCAACTGCAGGATTTAACATACAAGGAAATGCAAGGATTGGTGAATATAAGTTGTCTGGAATTGTATGGGGATAGTCGACCTAATAACCCTCAGTAGTTGCAACACAGAGAAGTAGAGTTGTACATGATGTATATAGTAGGAATTAAAAGAAGAAAAAGGAAGAAAAATTAGAAAAATAAGAAAAAGGAAGAAAAAAATAGAAAAATAAGAAAAAGGAAAAAAGGAAAAACTGGAAAATGAAGAAAAATACAAAAAGGATGAAGTAGATAACTAAGTGGTTTTGCATGCAAAGTTAGATGACACAACACATGACAAACATTAAGTGGATTAACAAAACAATAATATACTACGTGTCATATAAAGATGATTAGACAGAAAAGACAACACGACGGGACATAAAGCAACGAGAAAAAGGAAAAAGGAGATGAACAGAAAAGTGCAAGCATGACAAAGGATTTATGACAGGAACTTGCAAGGGAAGATTAATTATGTCATTGAGAAAACATGAGCTAAGGAGAAAACAAGAGCTAAGGAGAAAACACGTGTTGTTAAGAATATTTCGAGGAGATTCAATGAGGGTTTAAACACAACTTGAGCAGGAGTTAGAAGTATGGTGCCAGGGAAGGTCAGAGCTCCCAATAGAAATGCAAGGAAGACAGACAACTCCACATAGGAGCAAGAAACCACAACAACCAAAAACCCTATTCAGTTGGAGGGAGTAGTTGATGTGGATGAAATCCTATCACTTGTGATTGAACCAGTTAGTCCAACAATTGTTGAAGAACAATACAATATCCTATTAGATGGATGTGGATCTGAGGGATGAAGAACCAAACCCTACATAACATTTGGGTTTAGGAGCACCACAACAGACAAGCGGGGAAGATGACAAAAGAGTAGATTCAAATGAGCTTAGGGAAGAGGACAAACAAGGACAAAAACCTGTCGAAGAGACAACATCGCAAATAAAAGAATAGGTATAGGTCAAATATGTCACAGGACAAATGAATTCAGATGTAGAGGAAGAAGAGGATGCACACTAGGAAGCAGGGCCATCCACTGCGACATAAAAGAGAAAGGGGAAACAACCAATGCAGAGGTCACCACACAAGCAGATAAAAGGTACAATAGAACTACCATGCATACCAGAAGGAATCATGATCTTTCCTGACTTATTAGGATGTGTGGATAAACTAAAGTTTTCCTATCATGATGTAACAGACAGGGACAAGTTTCCCTAGTTTTTACCACAAGTTTATATGGAGAGCAAGGGAACAAGTTCGTCAGGAGTTCCAATATTAAAGCCCAAACAATGGATTACAGGGTTGTACAACACATGGATAATGAACTTGCTAGAAATCCATCATTTTGGATGGGGTAAAGATGTAAACAAATGCGTTAAACAATTATTGGCAATGGTGCATGGGGGTATTCTATGGATAGACAGGCCGATCTAAATAGATGTAGATCTGATTGTAGAAATTATAGGTCTTCCAACAGATGGAGAGAAGCTAGCAAAATAATTGGATGATAAAACAAAGGAGAAAGCATTGATAGAGGAGATGAAGAAAACATATGGCATTGCAAGAGGGTCTCGAGGAATAATAATCAACAGAATCAGTGAACATGCGACGATATTGGAAACTAAGTTGATGGCTTGCAAACTGTTAAGGAAATGTCACAAGGAAGAAGCACTTGTAGGATTTATATCAGTAGTCACATAGTGCATGAAGGGGACTCTACTTAGATGAAGCCCATATTTATTAAAATTATTTCTAGATGATGGCAAGGATGCACAAGATCTTGGAACAAATTTCCATTATGCATGGCTAATTATCTTGATAGATTTGGTGGGTTGGGGAGAAACCAAATACAACGGCTTTTACCCAAGGCTAGGAAAGTGTCGCACAACAACATATATGACATTAAGGCACTCTTCAACCGCAAAGGAAAGGAAGGAAAATTTTAGTATATTTTCCATGTATTTTGAGGAGATGAAGGAAAAGATAGCCAATACCTGGAGGATACCACCAAAGGTGGTGGAAGAGAATCAAGGAGTAGCAAACTTCAAGGATTCCAGACACAATATGTGGAACTAGGCAAAAATATATCCAAAGAATAATTGGCTATAGATGAGGTATATTGTGACTGGAGAGGAAGTCCAATGGGCTATAAAAGAATGGGCAGATGAATGGAAGGTACCAATGACTTCAAAGAAGGAAACAAAAGGAAAGCAGATAATAGAAGTTGGCACGTCACATAAATCAAATAGTCCAGCAACAAATACAAGGAAGGATGCAAACCACACAAAGGAAACACGAGGGAGCGCAAAAACTAGAAAACCAAGACAAAAGAAGCCCTCATCATAGGAGAAGGATTGTGCTAAATTAAGAAATGGAGGAACACAATAGAAGGATACTAATGGAGGAGCGTAGGAGAATGTTAATGTTCCTATGCAGGAGGAATTAGGAGGATGAGATATACTATACTTGGAGATACCAACAAAATCAACACAGATAGAAACTCTGTTGATGAAGATGACATTCTTATAGTTAGGAGGACAACACAAGAAGATGAAGGCACACAAGAGCATACCTAAATTTAAAATTACAGAAGATGATTCATAGATAGTCGTAGAAAAGGTGCAAGACTGTGAAACAAAGTCCTGGGATGATGCTGAGAAACAAAGAGATGAAATCATTAAAAAGCTGAGAGAGGTTAAGGAGACATTGGCACAACTACAATTGAACACAACACAACAAAATAAACAGTCACAAGCACGACAGACTGCACAAGAAAAGATAGTACCAAAACAGGAAACAATACAAGTGATAACCAAGGGGAGCGAAACTTTTCCTATTACTCAGGACATGTTGCAAGTGGATGAAGTGAAAACATAGTAGTTGAAGGAAATTGATCACTTGGACTTGGCACTAGCCAAGGTCCCCATAAAAGCGCTATATAAAAGACAAGTCAGTGTTGCGAAGGATATCCAATCAAGGGCCCGAGTAGACGCGACATATCTACAATGGGTTAAGAAAACAAGTGAGACAGTGAAGATAACACTCACCTAGTTGTAGTTTGACAGGGAAGACATAAAGAAATGCATGGACTGGATAGGGCAATGCGTAGAAGAAGTATCCAATACGATCCCTAACAACGCAAAAGAAGGAAATATACAAACATAAGAAAATGTAGAGAAGATAGCGTTTCTAATGGAAAACTATAAAAGCCATATCACATAATTGATGGAACTCTTACAACCAATCACTCCACCAGAAGTTAGATCACAAAGAGTGGAGGAGGTGACAATCTATAAGGAGAACATTGCACAAAGCTTTAAGGAAATTGTAGAGTTATACAATGGAAGTGTGCAATTATGGACAAGTATGTAGGAGGACAAAAAGCTGGAGGAGTTGGAATGAAAGGAAGAAGGAGTGAACACTGCCATGCAGGACTTGAAACAAAATAAGAAGGCAATGAAAATATTGGATAGGTTGAGGAGCATGCAGGAGTTAAAGAAATTGTAGGAAAAATTGAAGAATATACAGGAAGAAAAAAAGTTGAGACATGCTCAGTTGGAGCCACTACAGGAAGGGACAGAATAGATGTTGACAAAAATTGATGCATCCAAGGGTTATATGGAAAAGGTTGGAGTGGAGGTTGAATAAATGTTGAAGGAACATATCACAACACAGACAGTGGAGCCTATTCCAGAGAAGAGCACATAGATCAAGACTAGAATTGAAGATATTTCAGGAAAATTCTAGGAGTTGGAGAAGTCATTAACAGCTGCAAACACTGCATGAGTGGCTTGGGATGAGCCACATGTAAGTGTTGGGGGTCTGTTAGAGCAAGATATTTTTGGGAACAATGAAAAAATCAAGGAAGCAGTTAAGAACAGGACCAAAATAGGAGTGCGCGACATAAGATAAGGAAAAGCAGTGCGCCAAAAGATAAGGAAAAGCAACACAAGGAAGAGGAAAATCAAAGGAAGAAAGAGGGACAACGCGGCAAGGAAACAGTTGGATTGTGGATGAACCACACATAGGAGGTTGTAATGTGGACAAACCTAATCCACTTAGGGTTAGGGTTTTGATCATGATGTAATGGATTTAACCCCCTTTTTGTAGCATAAATATATGTTGTATGAGGAAGATAGGGGGATGATGTTTTTGATGAGTTTTGAGTGACATATACTAGTTTTGGTCGAGAGATGAGGATATTTTATTGAATCAATTTTGGAGATGAGTCTATTTTGAGTTGTAACTAAGTTTAAGGTCGTAATATGTGGAGCTTAGTGCAATACTGGTCAGCCTCACCATATACTTGTGCATTTCATATGCACTTCTGATGTAATGCTCACAACTCAATGACTTGATGAAGATGAATAGAGAAGCAGATAATGACAGATCTTTGTGGATGTAGCCCATGGGGTGAACCAATATAAAACATCGTGTCATTGTGTGGAATGTTTCTGTTATGGTTTTCAATGGTTTATGATGAATGAATTTGTTAGAATGCATTGCGCACTAGATTAGACATGTTATTTTACTACAGAGTGAATGCTTATGACTAAATTTGGTTATAGAATGGTAGATCTGATGAATGTTGAAGTAGAGTAGCATGCCTAACATCCCCATGAGCAACATCCCTTCCAAGACTGCAGAAATTTGGGTCCTAGAGTCACCCATAAGCCATCTCGGGTGAGACTACATTGTGCAGTCAGTGGGTAGTGTTTCCTTCTAGTCTCCAGAAGGGCCGATGGTTTCTAGGGTTTTGTTGGAGAACTAAGGTAGAACCTGGGTCAACCCATACATCCAAAAAATCTCTTAGTTATATATTTGCTGGACTATTGAACCTATAGGGGTACATATTCTCATAAAATGTATTTTTCCTTGTAGTGTCTCATGATGAATAGTGAATCCTACAACAACGATTTAGTCTTTCCTAAGCTGTGCATTCCTATAATTAACTACAATCATTATCTCCAGAACCGAGTGCAAGGAAAATTGCTAAAACCTCTTAATTGTTTGGTTGAATAAATAACATAACAAAGCCACAAATTTCATCTCTATTTGACAGTTATAACCAAGTGTTTCCCTTTGAATGAGCTAGCAAACTAGAATATATATGTTGCATAACAATCCACATTTGAACAAAGGGATAAATATATGATTGGTTGAGCATATGGATATTAGTTGGATATCCATAGCTTGTCAAAAGGATAAGAATGGATATAGGGTATACATTCAACTAACAACATTTTGGGAGTGTTTTGTAATTACATCTAACATATAGAGTGAGTTGAACACACTTGTAGTTCAAATAAATAGTGTTTGGAATTTTAAAAGTACAATTAGAGTGCAATGTCTACTCTTAACCCAATAGAATGTGCATTTCTCTACACTAAAAACCTATGAGCAAATAAGCAAAGCATTTATTTAATTGATGTAGCATCAATAAATGAGCCTTGTAATTGATTCTAAGCAGAGATTTTCATAGAGGATTTTTTTTAGTGAAACATGTAGGCTATAAGTCCCTTGTTTACAAATAATTTTCATGTTAGCCCTTGGTGCCTCCTGTGTATTCTTTAAAATAGATTTTGTTTCCTTATTGTTTTCCAAAGACTCTTCCCCTTCTTTCTAGTTTTGGGTTGCCTCTCTTACTTCAGTTTCTCTTGTAAAAGATTGAAAGTTGTTTCCATTATTCAAGCTATTGTTGGCTGGCGTTTTTATATTTTTCTTACTCAATTTCCTTCTTCTTGGGACATTAGTAAAGCATTAATTGTCAGTCTCTTCCTTTGGCTAATTCCTTGATTTCACCATTGTTTTGAGCAGACAATATCTAAAGAGTTCTCCATTCTCATGAATATTTTGAAAGCAAAATGACACATTGTCATCGTCTAGAGTTTGTAACCATTCATTGTCTTGAAAAATGATACATATAGATTCTAGAATAGGTCCAGACACATTCATATATATGTATATTGTTAGGGATTGGGTGTAACCTGATAC
>ML791468.1:221502-246901 GCA_009831015.1 Picea engelmannii
TGAAGAGAGCATCTTTCACAAGAGAAAGTGAAAAACGTCACTGTTGTCGTACATGCAAATTAGGGCTTTTTATTGAAGAAGTATTTCAGCCCCAAAACCATCTAGAAAAGTGTGCCCTTCCTCAAGGATCACTTTGGCATCCTTAGCGCAACTTTTCAGTGGCTAGATCTCCTGGAAAGTGAAACCCTAGTTTTCACAACGTACCAGAAAACCAGAAAACCAGAGTACCAGAAGTACCAGAGTACTAGAAGTACCAGAAAACCAAAAAAACCATTCCAGAAATCCGCTGGTCAAGTTTGAGGGGGTAAAAATTGAATTTTCAGAAATCTGAATGCACCAGCTTACTCGCATAAGCTCAGCGCATCTATCCCTTGGATCAAAATTTCAAAATTTGAAGTTTGAAAAATTAGGGTTTCCTCATAAAACCCTAAGTTGCAGTTGCAGTTGCAGTCTCAGAACCAATTGCAGTATCAGTTGCAGTTGTAGTCGTAGTACCAGTTGCAGTCACCCTTGAAGTTCTTAAGAGTTGGTGATCATTACCGCTACTACTAGATGGTGCCCCTACCTGGAAATGTCGTCAATGGTATGCACTCACACATGTTTAAATGGTTAAGCTTTAAAGGGTATTTGCAGGAGAAGGGATCTCTTGCCATAGATCCATAAGGATCTCAAGATCCAACACATTCATAGGAATGATGCAACCCAGGTATGATTATTTTGATATGCATCTATTTGTTATGACATTATTTTGATTAATGTTGCATGTTGTGGCTATGACCATCATTCTAACCTTTGATCAAATTATGAATCAAGGTGTTAGATGGATTAAAAGTTGAGATCATAGAGCTTATCCTCTAACCCAACCTTCTGTCAAGATAGCATATTGTCTTAGTACAAAAGACAGGTTGAAGAAAGCACTCATCATCTTGAGTGAAGGAGACTTGGAAGAAAAGCAAGCATTCATTCTTGAGGACAAGGCTCTAGGTCCCAGTAGAAACCTCATGTGTTATTTCCAGGTTGCTATGAAGGAATGTTCGATCACAACGTTATAAGAGTGTTGACCTCATTTCATATTATATCTCATACTTTTGATCTTTGCTTTTGACAAGCCATGAGTGATAGTTCTAAAGGAGCTACTGTGATTATTATTCGTGCTATTGCTTTATCTACTATTATCAAAAGGATATTATTCTTGCTTGTTGTTTTGTTGACCTTGTTCCAGGTCATAGGTAATAACCCTGAGGAAGCTATAATGAAGGTTGCAGAAGGCAACATATTAAATGATACATGAAGCAGACTATGTACATGACCATATACACTCATGTACCAAAGAATATGAAGAAGAAGCTATCTCTTGAGATTCAAAATATCTCATATGAAGATTGACTGAAAGGAGCATAAGGCTCCAAAAATGACCGAACACTAGAACGGGAAGCAAAACTCGACTTGGTATTCAACACCAAGTATACCCTGTAGGAGATGATGAAGTCATTATAGACTCAGAAGAAATTGAGAGTAAACCCGATCTTAGAAAGGATCAGATGAAGAGACAACTTCCAGGACTGGAAGACAGATGCAGTGAGAAGACTAGATCGTAACTTCAGAGACTCCTAGGAGATATGAAATCTCCAAGATGATTCACTTGTTTCAGTGACAAAGGAGGAAGCCATTAAAAAAGACTAGGATATGAATTCTTCCGCGAGAAGAGAAGTCAGCATTGACTTCCAATATTGATCTATACAGATCAAACATGTTGCAGATGTACAAATCCTAATGTACGTCTAGAGGATTCTCCCAACAAAAAGGGAGAAGACTATGATGAGACACTTATTGAAGAAACAGTTCCAACACTTATGAAGACATCCAGAACAACCATGATTCATATATAGTATGAGATGCAGGGGGAGAAATCCCCATACTTAAAATTTGAGTGGAAGTTGGTGTAGTACATCAGTTGGGTCATGAAGACATGACTATGATAGCATTACCCCCATGAAAGAAGAAGAGCTATCCTCAGTATCAGTTATTGAGCCACTCTCAGTTTCAGATGAAATTGTTGCCGTGTTAAAATAAGAGGAGTTAGTCTCAGATTTTAGCAGCCATAGTGATAATGAAGTAGTCATTCTCAGCCTCAGAGCAACTACAGGTGCAGAATCCCAGATTCTAGAAGGAACAATTGCAGAGAGAGTAGAGAACATACTCCCATACAGTGAGACATATAGTGCCTTGCAGAAAGCACATAGAACTAGCACATGATTGTGCAGATTGAGTTGCAACTGAGCAAGTGTACCAGATTGGTACAATGTAATAAGAAAAATTGATTTAAAGATTGAAGATAGAAAGACTCACGTTGAAGAAGGATCTGTACGTGTTGAAGCAAGCTCCTAGAGCTTGATATGACAGAATTGACAGTTTCTTGATGAGCTTGGGCTTTACCAAGAGTAAAAACCTCTACTTCAAGGTTATGAATGATGAGATGATGATATTGCTATTGTATGTGGATGACTTATTCTTAACTAGAGAAGAAAAGCTCATCACCGAATGTAAGACGAAGCTCGCTTCAAAATTTGAGATGAAATACCTTGGCCTAATGCATTATTTCTTGGGTCTTGAGGTATGGGAGAGTCCAGAGAGAACATTCCTTAACCAAGGGAAGTATGTAGTCAAAATCTTGAAGATATTTGACATGTTGGAGTGCAAGTCCATGAATACACCCATGGAAACAAAGCTGAAGCTACTGGTCGACACTTCGTTAGAATTGATTGATGCCACATTGTATAGACAGATCATTGGATCGTTGATGTACCTGACGAACACCAGACCATATATTTGTTTTATCTTGAACACCTTGAGTTAGTTTTTGGCAGAACCTAGACATGTTCACCTAGTTGTTGCAAAACATGTGATGAGGTACCTTAAGGGTACATTAGATTGTGGTCTCAGCTATGATGGAGATCATGATTTCACACTGAGTGGGTACACTGATTCAGATTGGGCTGGAAGTGTCTTTGACAGGAAGAGCACTTCAGGATGTTGTTTTAGTTTGGGATCAACCATGATCTCATGGCAGAGTAGGAAGCAATCCAACATTTCTCTCAGTATAGCGGAAGTAGAATACATTGCTACGTGTTCTACCAGCTGCACAACTATATGGCTTCGTAAGTTATTGACTAGTCTATTCGACCTAGAGATGGAAGCAACCACAATCCTATGTGACAACCAGAGCTGCATAAAGATGACAAAGAATCATTTATCTCATGAAAAGTTGAAGCACATAGAGATCCTATATCATTACATCCGTGACATGGTGCAAAGAGGAGCGATAAAGCTCCAATATGTTAGCACTGATGAATAGGTTGCCGATGTGTTGACCAAGCCTCTATCTCGTGTAAAGTTTGAGCACTTTCGAGATAATCTTGGTATAATCTGAAAGGACCTCCCTCGAAAGGGGGAGTAGTATTGTGTTGAGATATGCCTAGTACTGCGCTTCTAGCTTAATTGTTGTGACGTAAATCCAGTCTAGTATTGAGTTGAGATATGCCTAGTACTGTGCTTCCAGCTTAATTGCTGTGACGTAAAGCCAGTCTAGTATTGTGTTGAGATATGCCTAGTATTGTTCTTCCATCTTAATTGCTATGACATAAAGCCAGTCTAGTACTGTGCTTTTAGCTTAATTGCTATGTTGAGATATGCCAACCCAGTACTGTGCTTCCAGCTTAATTGTTGTGATGTAAAGCCAGTCTAGTATTGTGCTTCCATCTTAATTGCTATGTTGAGATATGCCAACCTAGTACTATGCTTCCACCTTAATTGTTGTGATGTAAAGCCAGTCTAGTACTGTGCTTCTAGCTTAATTGTTGTGTTGAGATATGCCAACCTAGTACTATGCTTCCAGCTTAATTGTTGTGACATAAAGCTAGTCTAGTACTGTGCTTCCAACTTAATTGTTGTGTTGAGATATGCCATCCTAGTATCGTGCTTCCATCTTAATTGTTGTGATGTAAAGTCAGTCTAGTGTTTTGATTCCACTTTAATTGTTGTGACATAAAGTCAATCTAGTGTTTTGATTCCAGCTTAATTGTTGTGTTGTGATTCCAGCTTAATTGTTGTGGTGTTTCCAACTTAATTGTTGTGGTGTTTCCAGCTTAATTGTTGTGTGGTGTTTTACAGTTTAATTGTTGTGTGGTGTGCTAGCTTAATTGATGTGTGGTGTGCCAACTTAATTACTGTGATGATGTGTTGCTAGCCTCGTGTTGTGTTGCCAACCTCATGCTGTGATGATGTGTTGCCAGCCTTTGTGCTGTGATACTGTTGCTTTTGATGTTGTATCAACCTTGTGCTATTATTGATGATGAGGATGTATTAGTGTTATACTAATCGATGTCAATGCAGTTGATGATGATGATGCCACTTCAGCCTCTTGCTGAAGATGATGATGATGATGCCACTTCATCTCCCGAGTCCTTGCTGAAGAAGATGATGATGATATTATTTCAACTTTAATGATGAAGATGATGATAATGTTACCTTAGCCTCATACCGATGAGGATGATGATGCTACTCCAGCTCCATTCTGTGTTGATGATGCTCCAACCTCTGTGTTGTGTTGATGATGAGAAAAACTTTCGATGATTTATAGATATGCCAGTCAGTGTTCCAAGATGATATTGATGATGCTGTCCTCTCACCCACCTGATGCGGTTGATGATGTTGTCCTCTCTCTCTCGCCTGATGCTGTTGTAGAATACCCTTCTTGTTAAGGGGGAGTGTTGAAATAATGTAACTGCAAAGTGTATTCTAATTATTATTATTGTATTATTCATTAGATCAATCCCCTATCGCGGATTGGTCATGTCGACTATTGTAAAAAACCAAATCCCCTTTTGCGGATTGGTCAAAACGTAATTGTAATAGGTAGAATAAGAAGTCAGCCCCAGAATATATTAAAGAGGCCCCAAAATATATTAAAGGTGGTTATAACCACCCATAATGAGAAGTCGGTTCAACCAGTGAAAAGACAACCCAGTTCACACGTGCCAGCTTGTATAAATAAGAGAGGCTAGCACCTCTTTTGTACACACACACACACTTGTTCATTGAGGAGCAAGTTTCAGAGCTGTAGTTGGAGAAGAGAGAGAGATAGAGAGAGGCACATTCTTGGGAGAGGACTTTTTGTATTTGTTTGAGTTATCTCTTGGCATTGTATTGGATATCTATAATAAGGAAGTTTTTGTTGGGTTTTCTCCCCCATGAGGGTTTGCCAGGATAAATGATGTGTCTCTTGTGATTGTGTATTTCTTAGTGATCCTATCTTATGTTATTGTTATCTAGTGAAAGGCAAAGAACTCTAATAATAGATTAAACCTTAACAAAATATAGATTCAACTGTAGAAGAGCTAAGAGCAGATCTGGAGAATCTGACATTTTAGTTGAATTAGAACAAAGGTAAGGAAAAGAGGGAAGATGTATGGTGTACCTTGGGCAAAATCGAAGGACAACATAAGAATGAATTCCCCACATTTGCGCAGTACTTGGGGGAAGGAATTCCAAATCCTTTACCCACAGGAGGGCCATGGTGTGAAATATGTAGAACACATGGACATGATCCTTATCTTTGTCTCATGATGCAAAAGTATCAAATGATAGCCAAGAGCACATTCTGTAATTTCTGCAAGTCTATAGGACATGATGACAAGGATTGTAGAACCTTGGAAATAATGAAGGAAAGGACTTCAAATACTTATAGGGTGCATGCTAAACTAATGACAGGACAACCTGCATAACAATTTATAGTGCCACCGAAGTATAATAACGTGCAACAGTTCACATCGCCACCGCATTATAAAAACACACAACAATTTGCAACATCACCACAATACAATAATGCGCAGGCACAATACAATCAGACACCACAATATAATACAGCGCACAAAGACAGTCAAGGTAACAGAGGAGGGAGGAGGTTGTAGAGGAAGAGGATTTGGAGGAGGTAGAGGACCAATAACATGTCACAATTTCCATAAACCTTGACATTATGCGAGATATTTTCCACAACCACCAGCGAAATGTATGTATTGTCTCACAACAAATCACAAGACAAAATATTTTTCGACACTTTTGGTAAAGATACAAGAAAAAAGGAACGAGAACAATCAGAATTTCCAATGGATTGTTGTGGAAACCAGAGAAGAGGATGGGAAGAAGATCAATATAGTTACTAGAGGTGGGGCCAAGATAGGATCAGATGCAACAAAGAAGAATTAGGACCAACAACAGTGGGTCAGAAATAATACAACACCTCAACAATAGTTTGATGCACAGAAAGAAAATGAGAGATTCAAGGAGCTCATACAAGAGATTTTGAAGGAGAATATTGTTTCTTCTTCATGTACAAATCCAGGAGATGATGTACCAATGTATGACATGCCTCATCTATTTGATTAGACCAAAAAAGATCAGAATTCAAAACAAGTAAGTAATCTTAGAAACTTTTTGGGGTCTTGTGTGAAGTTTTTGAATGATAAAACCTCTTTACAAGTAGTAAAGAGTCTATTATAAAAGTGCAATTCTGGAGAAGAGATGAAATTAGAACAAAAGACAGTTAATCAGGTCCTCAAGAAGAGAAGGACAAACAAAGAGTTTAGATTGAATACAAACATTGGATATTTTAGCATGGGTGATATCATATTAGACTTGGGGTCTGAAGTAAATGTTCTGCCTAAGAAAACATGGGAAGCCATGGGAGAACCTACATTGGGATATCCACCGATTGAGTTGAAGCTAGAAAATCAACATAGAGTGGTACCAATTGGTATATTGAAGGGAATACTAGTGGATCTAGCTGGTGTGTGCACTACAACATACTTTGAGGTGATTGACATAGTAGATAACACTACACCATATCCAATATTGTTGGGACTTTATTGGGCCTTTGAAAATTAGTCTATTATTAACTTGAAGACTAGAAAAATCATTTTTGAATCAGGAGAATACAAAGTCATTGCGCCATTAGATCCTTCAGAAGGAGGAAGATATGTTGAACCCACGACAAATAATTTTATTACAAAATGCATAAACCAGTTGTATAGAACTACCATGTAAGAGGAAGATTATGTTAACCCAATAACAGATGGAATGCTTAGCTGGAGAAGCATTAGTACATATGCTTCATATTTTGACACAAAACTGGAGAATTGGCAGCAGGGATTGCATGAGTTATCCACCAGAAGATGCACAAGGATGACATACACACTAAGATGGGCTGGTACAGAGGTAAGATAACCTCCCACTTTTTATGGTAAGAATGATTTAGAAGAATTTTTAACAAAGTTTGAGTTAGAAGTTTTTGAAAGTCAGAGGTTACCAGTTTTGGATATTTCTTTGAAATCTACACCTTCATGTTGGTGGGGTACTCATAAGGAGAAGATTCAAAATTGGTATCAATGCAAAAGATTATTGCGCATCATATTTGGCGCAGAACAAGAGAATAAATATGTACATAATTATGATGGAATGGGACAACCCATAGAACATATAGACAAATGAATAACACAATGGATATTGTTACCACCAAAGGATTGGCCACATCATTTTATTCATACATTGGAAGGAATCCCAAGGAATTGGAACTGCACAGAGAAACTGCAAACTGGGAAGATTTGCAACAAAATTTTGTGATCACCTTTTCATTTGAGCATGAGAATCCAAAGATATATACAACACTAAAGTTGGTAAAAGATAAGATCTTTGAAGAACTTGAAGTTGAGATTGTAACAACTTATCAGAACCAGAAGAGACAGACAATCAGATAATTGTTACACTGTTATCATTTCGGAAAAGATGATCCAAGATAAGAAAACCTGTGTGATATTAAGATTACAAAAGTTGAAGGGGAAAGATAAGTAGAAGGTCCAAAGTTATATTCAAAAGATTTTTCTGCAGCACTGAAGATAAATAAGGTAAACATTGGAAGAGAAGAGAATCAAAAGATTTCAAGTATTGGGGACTATTGGGATAATCAAACAGTAGAAATAATAACATAATTACTGCGCGAGTATAGTGACCTATTTCCAACGACATTCTCAAAGATGAAAGGGGTGGTAGGAGAACTTAGAGAAATGAAGATCCTTTTGAAACCAAATACCAGACCAATAAGAGAAATACCTTACAGGTTCAATCCAATATATAAACAGAAAGTGAAGGAATTAATAAGATGTTAGAGGCTGGGGTAATAGAACTTGTGGAAGGATATGAGTGGATTAGCCCTATGATAGTGCAAGAAAAGAAGCAAAGGGGAATACGGATTTGTGTATACTTGAGGAACTTAAATGATGCTTGTCTGCACGATCCCTTCCCTACTCCATTTACATATGAAGTATTGTAGAGTGTAGGAGGTCAAGAAGCATATTCATTTACTTATGGATTTTCAGGGTATCACTAGATCAAAATAGCACCAAAGGATCGAATTAAGACTACGTTTGCTATAGAATGGGGGTCATATCAATATACAATAATGGCTTTTGGGTTGAAGAATTCCCCTGCTATTTTCTCAAGGGTAGTGGTAGCTGTATTTAAATACTTTAGTCATAAGTTTTTGGAAGTTTATTTGGATGATTGGAAAATGTTTATCTTATTGAAGGATCACGTTGAAGTGTTAATATTGATGTTAGACAAGTGTAGACAATGTCAAATTTCCTTGAATATTAAGAAGTGCATATTCAATGCACCTTTCAGAATTTTTCTAGGGCATGTGGTGTGTAAACAGGGTCTACTGGTAGATCCTGTGAATATTGTTTTCATTGTTAACTTACTACCACCTAAGTAAGTGTGATATTTAAAAAGTACACTTGGTCATACGGGATACTACAGGAAGTTAATAAGGGGATATGCACATATTACTGCGCTTATGGAGAAATTGTTGAAGAAAGACATTAAGTACCAGTGGAATGATGAGTGCCAACATAGTTTGGACATATTGAAGGAGAAAATGGTGACATCACCAATTTTAGTGTTTCCAGATTTGTCAAAGGAGTTTCATGTTCATGTGGACACATCTTTAATATCACTTGGAGCAGTACTAACACAACGAGGATAAGGTGATATAGATCTCCCTATAACATTTGAAAGAAATATGCTTTCATTTTCAGAACAAAATTATAATACAATAGAAAGAGAAGGATTTGGCCCAAAGGAATATAATACTACGTAGAAGAAGAATTTGGTGGTGAAAGTTCTAGACTACCAACTTATTGTAGGGAACTTGTATAAACTAGGAGTAGATAACATTCTAAGGAGATGTGTCATGGAGCATGAATGAATTATCATCTTAGCAAAAGCACATGAAGGAATAGCTGGAGGACACTGTGCAGGGAAGGATATTGGGCAAAAGCTATTGTGCACAAGACTTTGGTGGCCAATAGTTTGTAAGGATGAAGATGAATATTGTCAGAATTGTGATGTCTATCAAAGGGTAGGAAAGACATCGACGAGGGATGAGATTCCATTGAGACCTCAGGTAAATTTGAAAGTGTTTGATAAATGGGCAGTAGATTTTATGGGACCAATCAATACACCAACTAGGAGATCAAGAGAAAGTTATATCATTACAACGACAAAATATTTAACCAGATGGGCTAAAGCAACAACAGTAAAATATTGCAGTGCACTTCTTTTTTGAGGAAGTAATGACAAGGTTTGGATGCCCTAGAGTTCTGATGAGTGATCAGGGGACTCATTTTATCAATAGTACCTTCGAGGGAATGATTGAATAATTTGAGATACATCATCAGAAGAGCACTCCATACCATCCTCAAGCTAATGGGATAATGGACGAATTTAACAAGATATTGGAGAATGCCTTAACTAAGATTTGTAATGTAAACATAGATGATTGGGGTTTGAAGATACCAACAATGTTATGGGCCTATAGAACTACATGTAAGAAAATTACAGGGCAAACACCTTTTAGATTGATGTATGGATAGGAAGAATTAGTTCCTTTGGAGTATTTGATATGTAGTATGTGCATTGAAACTATTACAAACATGACAAAAAGAGGTGCAACTTAGGAAAGATTGACACAAATCGTGGAATTAGAAGAAGACATGATTGTAGCTGGTTTCCATAAGGAAGTACATAAGGCAAAGGATAAATCTTGGCATGATAGACACATTAAGAAGAAGAAATTTAAGAAAGGAGATTTGGTTCTCCTCTATGATATTAAATAGTTTCAACACCCAGGTAAGTTCAAGATGCATTGGCTAGGGCCATATGAGATAAAATCTGTCACAGATGGAGGTGCTCTGCAACTGCAGGATTTAACATACAAGGAAATGCAAGGATTGGTGAATATAAGTTGTCTGGAATTGTATGGGGATAGTCGACCTAATAACCCTCAGTAGTTGCAACACAGAGAAGTAGAGTTGTACATGATGTATATAGTAGGAATTAAAAGAAGAAAAAGGAAGAAAAATTAGAAAAATAAGAAAAAGGAAGAAAAAAATAGAAAAATAAGAAAAAGGAAAAAAGGAAAAACTGGAAAATGAAGAAAAATACAAAAAGGATGAAGTAGATAACTAAGTGGTTTTGCATGCAAAGTTAGATGACACAACACATGACAAACATTAAGTGGATTAACAAAACAATAATATACTACGTGTCATATAAAGATGATTAGACAGAAAAGACAACACGACGGGACATAAAGCAACGAGAAAAAGGAAAAAGGAGATGAACAGAAAAGTGCAAGCATGACAAAGGATTTATGACAGGAACTTGCAAGGGAAGATTAATTATGTCATTGAGAAAACATGAGCTAAGGAGAAAACAAGAGCTAAGGAGAAAACACGTGTTGTTAAGAATATTTCGAGGAGATTCAATGAGGGTTTAAACACAACTTGAGCAGGAGTTAGAAGTATGGTGCCAGGGAAGGTCAGAGCTCCCAATAGAAATGCAAGGAAGACAGACAACTCCACATAGGAGCAAGAAACCACAACAACCAAAAACCCTATTCAGTTGGAGGGAGTAGTTGATGTGGATGAAATCCTATCACTTGTGATTGAACCAGTTAGTCCAACAATTGTTGAAGAACAATACAATATCCTATTAGATGGATGTGGATCTGAGGGATGAAGAACCAAACCCTACATAACATTTGGGTTTAGGAGCACCACAACAGACAAGCGGGGAAGATGACAAAAGAGTAGATTCAAATGAGCTTAGGGAAGAGGACAAACAAGGACAAAAACCTGTCGAAGAGACAACATCGCAAATAAAAGAATAGGTATAGGTCAAATATGTCACAGGACAAATGAATTCAGATGTAGAGGAAGAAGAGGATGCACACTAGGAAGCAGGGCCATCCACTGCGACATAAAAGAGAAAGGGGAAACAACCAATGCAGAGGTCACCACACAAGCAGATAAAAGGTACAATAGAACTACCATGCATACCAGAAGGAATCATGATCTTTCCTGACTTATTAGGATGTGTGGATAAACTAAAGTTTTCCTATCATGATGTAACAGACAGGGACAAGTTTCCCTAGTTTTTACCACAAGTTTATATGGAGAGCAAGGGAACAAGTTCGTCAGGAGTTCCAATATTAAAGCCCAAACAATGGATTACAGGGTTGTACAACACATGGATAATGAACTTGCTAGAAATCCATCATTTTGGATGGGGTAAAGATGTAAACAAATGCGTTAAACAATTATTGGCAATGGTGCATGGGGGTATTCTATGGATAGACAGGCCGATCTAAATAGATGTAGATCTGATTGTAGAAATTATAGGTCTTCCAACAGATGGAGAGAAGCTAGCAAAATAATTGGATGATAAAACAAAGGAGAAAGCATTGATAGAGGAGATGAAGAAAACATATGGCATTGCAAGAGGGTCTCGAGGAATAATAATCAACAGAATCAGTGAACATGCGACGATATTGGAAACTAAGTTGATGGCTTGCAAACTGTTAAGGAAATGTCACAAGGAAGAAGCACTTGTAGGATTTATATCAGTAGTCACATAGTGCATGAAGGGGACTCTACTTAGATGAAGCCCATATTTATTAAAATTATTTCTAGATGATGGCAAGGATGCACAAGATCTTGGAACAAATTTCCATTATGCATGGCTAATTATCTTGATAGATTTGGTGGGTTGGGGAGAAACCAAATACAACGGCTTTTACCCAAGGCTAGGAAAGTGTCGCACAACAACATATATGACATTAAGGCACTCTTCAACCGCAAAGGAAAGGAAGGAAAATTTTAGTATATTTTCCATGTATTTTGAGGAGATGAAGGAAAAGATAGCCAATACCTGGAGGATACCACCAAAGGTGGTGGAAGAGAATCAAGGAGTAGCAAACTTCAAGGATTCCAGACACAATATGTGGAACTAGGCAAAAATATATCCAAAGAATAATTGGCTATAGATGAGGTATATTGTGACTGGAGAGGAAGTCCAATGGGCTATAAAAGAATGGGCAGATGAATGGAAGGTACCAATGACTTCAAAGAAGGAAACAAAAGGAAAGCAGATAATAGAAGTTGGCACGTCACATAAATCAAATAGTCCAGCAACAAATACAAGGAAGGATGCAAACCACACAAAGGAAACACGAGGGAGCGCAAAAACTAGAAAACCAAGACAAAAGAAGCCCTCATCATAGGAGAAGGATTGTGCTAAATTAAGAAATGGAGGAACACAATAGAAGGATACTAATGGAGGAGCGTAGGAGAATGTTAATGTTCCTATGCAGGAGGAATTAGGAGGATGAGATATACTATACTTGGAGATACCAACAAAATCAACACAGATAGAAACTCTGTTGATGAAGATGACATTCTTATAGTTAGGAGGACAACACAAGAAGATGAAGGCACACAAGAGCATACCTAAATTTAAAATTACAGAAGATGATTCATAGATAGTCGTAGAAAAGGTGCAAGACTGTGAAACAAAGTCCTGGGATGATGCTGAGAAACAAAGAGATGAAATCATTAAAAAGCTGAGAGAGGTTAAGGAGACATTGGCACAACTACAATTGAACACAACACAACAAAATAAACAGTCACAAGCACGACAGACTGCACAAGAAAAGATAGTACCAAAACAGGAAACAATACAAGTGATAACCAAGGGGAGCGAAACTTTTCCTATTACTCAGGACATGTTGCAAGTGGATGAAGTGAAAACATAGTAGTTGAAGGAAATTGATCACTTGGACTTGGCACTAGCCAAGGTCCCCATAAAAGCGCTATATAAAAGACAAGTCAGTGTTGCGAAGGATATCCAATCAAGGGCCCGAGTAGACGCGACATATCTACAATGGGTTAAGAAAACAAGTGAGACAGTGAAGATAACACTCACCTAGTTGTAGTTTGACAGGGAAGACATAAAGAAATGCATGGACTGGATAGGGCAATGCGTAGAAGAAGTATCCAATACGATCCCTAACAACGCAAAAGAAGGAAATATACAAACATAAGAAAATGTAGAGAAGATAGCGTTTCTAATGGAAAACTATAAAAGCCATATCACATAATTGATGGAACTCTTACAACCAATCACTCCACCAGAAGTTAGATCACAAAGAGTGGAGGAGGTGACAATCTATAAGGAGAACATTGCACAAAGCTTTAAGGAAATTGTAGAGTTATACAATGGAAGTGTGCAATTATGGACAAGTATGTAGGAGGACAAAAAGCTGGAGGAGTTGGAATGAAAGGAAGAAGGAGTGAACACTGCCATGCAGGACTTGAAACAAAATAAGAAGGCAATGAAAATATTGGATAGGTTGAGGAGCATGCAGGAGTTAAAGAAATTGTAGGAAAAATTGAAGAATATACAGGAAGAAAAAAAGTTGAGACATGCTCAGTTGGAGCCACTACAGGAAGGGACAGAATAGATGTTGACAAAAATTGATGCATCCAAGGGTTATATGGAAAAGGTTGGAGTGGAGGTTGAATAAATGTTGAAGGAACATATCACAACACAGACAGTGGAGCCTATTCCAGAGAAGAGCACATAGATCAAGACTAGAATTGAAGATATTTCAGGAAAATTCTAGGAGTTGGAGAAGTCATTAACAGCTGCAAACACTGCATGAGTGGCTTGGGATGAGCCACATGTAAGTGTTGGGGGTCTGTTAGAGCAAGATATTTTTGGGAACAATGAAAAAATCAAGGAAGCAGTTAAGAACAGGACCAAAATAGGAGTGCGCGACATAAGATAAGGAAAAGCAGTGCGCCAAAAGATAAGGAAAAGCAACACAAGGAAGAGGAAAATCAAAGGAAGAAAGAGGGACAACGCGGCAAGGAAACAGTTGGATTGTGGATGAACCACACATAGGAGGTTGTAATGTGGACAAACCTAATCCACTTAGGGTTAGGGTTTTGATCATGATGTAATGGATTTAACCCCCTTTTTGTAGCATAAATATATGTTGTATGAGGAAGATAGGGGGATGATGTTTTTGATGAGTTTTGAGTGACATATACTAGTTTTGGTCGAGAGATGAGGATATTTTATTGAATCAATTTTGGAGATGAGTCTATTTTGAGTTGTAACTAAGTTTAAGGTCGTAATATGTGGAGCTTAGTGCAATACTGGTCAGCCTCACCATATACTTGTGCATTTCATATGCACTTCTGATGTAATGCTCACAACTCAATGACTTGATGAAGATGAATAGAGAAGCAGATAATGACAGATCTTTGTGGATGTAGCCCATGGGGTGAACCAATATAAAACATCGTGTCATTGTGTGGAATGTTTCTGTTATGGTTTTCAATGGTTTATGATGAATGAATTTGTTAGAATGCATTGCGCACTAGATTAGACATGTTATTTTACTACAGAGTGAATGCTTATGACTAAATTTGGTTATAGAATGGTAGATCTGATGAATGTTGAAGTAGAGTAGCATGCCTAACATCCCCATGAGCAACATCCCTTCCAAGACTGCAGAAATTTGGGTCCTAGAGTCACCCATAAGCCATCTCGGGTGAGACTACATTGTGCAGTCAGTGGGTAGTGTTTCCTTCTAGTCTCCAGAAGGGCCGATGGTTTCTAGGGTTTTGTTGGAGAACTAAGGTAGAACCTGGGTCAACCCATACATCCAAAAAATCTCTTAGTTATATATTTGCTGGACTATTGAACCTATAGGGGTACATATTCTCATAAAATGTATTTTTCCTTGTAGTGTCTCATGATGAATAGTGAATCCTACAACAACGATTTAGTCTTTCCTAAGCTGTGCATTCCTATAATTAACTACAATCATTATCTCCAGAACCGAGTGCAAGGAAAATTGCTAAAACCTCTTAATTGTTTGGTTGAATAAATAACATAACAAAGCCACAAATTTCATCTCTATTTGACAGTTATAACCAAGTGTTTCCCTTTGAATGAGCTAGCAAACTAGAATATATATGTTGCATAACAATCCACATTTGAACAAAGGGATAAATATATGATTGGTTGAGCATATGGATATTAGTTGGATATCCATAGCTTGTCAAAAGGATAAGAATGGATATAGGGTATACATTCAACTAACAACATTTTGGGAGTGTTTTGTAATTACATCTAACATATAGAGTGAGTTGAACACACTTGTAGTTCAAATAAATAGTGTTTGGAATTTTAAAAGTACAATTAGAGTGCAATGTCTACTCTTAACCCAATAGAATGTGCATTTCTCTACACTAAAAACCTATGAGCAAATAAGCAAAGCATTTATTTAATTGATGTAGCATCAATAAATGAGCCTTGTAATTGATTCTAAGCAGAGATTTTCATAGAGGATTTTTTTTAGTGAAACATGTAGGCTATAAGTCCCTTGTTTACAAATAATTTTCATGTTAGCCCTTGGTGCCTCCTGTGTATTCTTTAAAATAGATTTTGTTTCCTTATTGTTTTCCAAAGACTCTTCCCCTTCTTTCTAGTTTTGGGTTGCCTCTCTTACTTCAGTTTCTCTTGTAAAAGATTGAAAGTTGTTTCCATTATTCAAGCTATTGTTGGCTGGCGTTTTTATATTTTTCTTACTCAATTTCCTTCTTCTTGGGACATTAGTAAAGCATTAATTGTCAGTCTCTTCCTTTGGCTAATTCCTTGATTTCACCATTGTTTTGAGCAGACAATATCTAAAGAGTTCTCCATTCTCATGAATATTTTGAAAGCAAAATGACACATTGTCATCGTCTAGAGTTTGTAACCATTCATTGTCTTGAAAAATGATACATATAGATTCTAGAATAGGTCCAGACACATTCATATATATGTATATTGTTAGGGATTGGGTGTAACCTGATACAAAACAAATGAACAAAATTGTAGATAATTGAAGATGAATATTTTTCAAAGAGAAAAGGTGGTGTCTAAAGACACTATTACAACACTTAAGAACAATACATTGTGACCAGAACATCACAATGCATGTTGGAAATCTTGTACATAACAATGATATCAACATGATGATAATGACCCATTGGGTCTACTATTTATAGCTTCAATATCTAACCAAATTCCGTGGAATTGGGAAGATCTTGTCCATAAATAACCATGAGTGGTTAGAGTCAACATTGCCAAATATGTGCTATCTAGTAAGCTCGACAAGGATACTTAACCCGATCATCCATGCGTCCAACTCATAGTCGATTGATTTGCTGGTTGATCCACCGAACGATGGTCTCCGACTGTTGAGCAACTATCCCACCAACAGGCTTGTCAACTACTATACCAACTAATGTAGAGATCTGGTTGATCGTCTGATCGAATTTTTCCAAGTGTAGGTCGATCACTCAATTGAATGGTTCCAAGAGAAGTGTGATGAACCATAAAAACTTGATGTTCCAACACCCCCCCGTCAACACATGACTCTATATATCCAAGAGGTGAAACTATGTCGATAGGATTCCCCCCATAATTGAAGCTTCCTAAATCCCAAGCATCGTATGGAGCTTAATAAACCTAACTTCAGATGATGTATTAGTGAATATATTAACTAGCTAATCATATTTTCTACAATATACAAGAGAGAAAACCATTCTCATGAGCCAATTGTCTCAAATAATGAGCATGGAGCTCAACATGCTTCATCTTAGTATGGGAAACATGGTTATCAACAACTTCAATGGCATTCTGATTGTCATATTAGATTGTAGTCGAGGTCTGAAAAATAAATCCAAGTTCACCCAAAAGTTGGAAAATCCAAACTACCTTTGTACCTACATGAACAACACCATGGTATTCTTCTTCTGTAATTGACAAGGAGACTAACTTCTGTTTCTTGCATGGCCAAACCAACGGTCTATTGTTGAAGCGAAACATATATCCAGAAGTGGACTTCTGATCATCACTTTCGCCAACACAGTCGAAGTCGATGAAGCTGACTAATGAATCTGAACTTTGAAAATATTGGATACCAAAATGGGTGGTACTCTTGAGATAGAAAATAATTCATTTGACTTATTTCCAATGGATTTCTTTGGGATCTTGCATAAAATGAGAAACCACACTAACAAAAAAGGAACTGTTAGGTTGACTATGATTAATATAAATGAGATTGCCGACCAATTATCGATAGAGTGTAGCATCGACTTTGGAGGTTTGACATATTTTACTTAGCTTTACTTGATATTGAAAAGGAGTGGCATAGGGTTTACAATCCACCATCTTTAAACGTGTCAAAAGATCCATTACATATTTAGATTGAGAAATGAAAAAACCATCAAACAATGAAAAAAATAATGCATAATTCCAAGATCTTTCATGTCAAAAGAGTCAACAAGTTGCTTCTTCAATCTAAGAATGAGATCAATGTTATTTCCAATTCTGACAAGGCCATCAACATATACAACAATAATCAAAGTGTTTCCATGAGTATGGAGTACATATAATCTGTGATCAAATTCACAATGTTTGAAACAAAGTCAAAGAAACAAATTGTCAATCTTAGCATAGCAAGCTTGGGGAGATTGCTTCAAACCATAAAGAGACTTCTTGAGTCGATAATATTGGGTAGAATATATCAAAAAAATAGGAGGTTGTTCCATGAAAATTTCTTCAGATAGTTCACCATGAAGAAAAACACTCTTCACATCCATCTGATGGATCTTCCATCCAAATTGAGTAGCAAGAGAAAGAATCAGTAGAATAGATTTCATCTTCGCAACATGGGCAAAGGTCTCAGTGTATTTGATGCCTTCTTGTTGAGAAAATACTTTTGCAACCAAGAGAGATTTATGATGCTCAACAACACCTTCAAAGGTAAATTTGGTCTTGTAGACCCATGAACACTTCACAACATTCTTTCCTTGTGGTCTGAGAATTAATTCCCAAGTCTAATTCTTTGACAAAGAATCCATTTCTGCCTGCATATCCTACTCCCATTTAGGTTGACCTTGGGAATTTGAGTAGGTAACATGATCACAAGTTTCCAGTACATGATTCATCAATGCAACATGGACATGTTTCTTTTTATTGTGAGTTTATCATCCTGAAGAAATATCATTGATATCAGGTCCAACAAATTCAATGGTGTTGGCAGTCCATCTGGGTAGAAAAGAAAGGGGTCAACTTTTGTTTACGGTAGAAGGTCGATCAAATTTATGAACAATTTTAGTCAATGGATATGGCAGACCAATCAAAATATATATTGACTAATGAGTCAACTTCAAAGTCGACAATCTAGTCAAAATAGGAATAGGGTTCGACTATTCAGTTGAAGAATTGAAAGATAGAAAAGGAGAACTAGAGTCGGAAAAAACATCAAGGTCATCATCCTATAAAAATCAGGAGGAGGAATTCAATATCTTGATTGCAAACTACTTCTCATCAAACCATAAATTTCGTCTGATAATAATTTTCCATTTGATAGGATCAAACAATCAATAGGCTTTGGAATCTTCAGAGTAGCTCATCATGATGTAAGCATGACTCTTTGCATCCAACTTATTTATGCAATCATAAGAAATATGAGCCCAAGAAACACATCCAAACACACATAGGTGGAAAAATGAGGGCTTCCTTCCACACCATCATTTAAATAGAGCCACCAAAGGAAGAAATCGACTTGAGATGCGATTGAGCATATAGTTCACATAATAGACAACTTCATCCCATAAGCGAGGAGGAAAATATTTAGCCTGTAAAATAAATTTATCCATGTCAACTAACGTTCGATTCTTTCATTCTGCAATGCCATTCTACTGAGGTATATGAGAAACCAAATGCTTCCAATCAATACAAGATCGAATCAGGTATTCTTCAAAAGTTCATTTACATAGTCCCCACCATTCTCTGATCTTAGACACTTGATGGGTCGACCACATTGATTTTCAGAAAAGGCTCTAAATTCTTTGAAATTTTTAGAGATAAGATTCTTATTCTTGATAAAATAAACCTAAGTGAAACGAGAGAGATCATCAATGGAGGTCAAGATATATCTTGCACCAGCTAAGGAAGGTATATTGATGAAGAAAAGATCACTCTGAACCAATTCCAGGAGGTTCTATGCTCACCATGCTTTTCTAGAGTCAAAATGTGCTTGATGATGCTTTCCAAGCACACATCCTTTACAAAATCCATCTGGGGGAATTTTCTTACGTAAGCCGACAACCATATTTTGAGTTGTGATTGAATGGAGACTTCAAAAATTTAGGTTTCCTAGCCATTCATGCCAATTTAGACTTCGTTCATTGGTGTGAGAAACAAGATTAGTTGGTTCAGAGTCAGGTTGATTCATGTAATAAAATTTATACATACTAGCCTTCAGGTTGATAAACCCTCCAACGAAAATCAACTGACCTTTCTTCAAATCTCGAACAAAGAATTGATCATGCCAAAACTCCACAATTTTACCATTTGTTTTAACTAAGAAACCAAAAACATATTGACACTAAGGTTCAGTACATGATAGACGTCGAAAATTCTCCCATGTCGACCGAAAACATCACCCTGACCAACAATATCGAGAGCAAAATCATCAACAACATAAATATTCCTCTCCACAACTTAATATAAGGAGGTGAACAAGGAATCGTCCTCAACCATTTGACGAGTGCACCTATATTCAACTACCCATTCTTTCTACATAAAGTGAGACAAAAAGGTTTGAGAAGTTTCGACCTGGAAGGTGAAATTATCAGTGGGTTGATGAACGACTAACACATCAAGGTTTTTAACCTTCTCCTCTAAGTTGTCTCGCTTCTTATAGCAAACCTTCTCCACATGTCCAATTTTTCCATAGTACTGAAATGTCTTCTTCTTTATATTTTGATGAGGTGCATCTGTCTGCCCTTTAGGTTTCTGGTCGAGGCATCTAGGTCTCTATATATGGGTATCAAACCATCATCTTTCCTTGTGATTCAACTTTTCATTTCCCTTGAGAAAGTGAGATTGATGTTTATCACCAATATTTCCTTCATCAAACAATATGTGATGATCAGTGATAAATAGGCCACATAAAGCTTCAAATGTGCAATCCTTACCATCTTCCTTGCGTGCCTTCTAGTTGGTACGAAAAGTCAAAATGAACATGTCGAATAGTGTTCTCAAATTCATCAGGACCAACTCGATGAGTTTTCCATCTTTCTTCTGATAATTCTTTCCACATTCACCTAATTTCAATTACAGTTCCTTCACACGTGAAAAATAGTCCTTGATTCTATCAAAATAATGAGGATTGAGAAAGGTCAACTCTTTCTCTAGTTGCATGACATGGATTTCATCGACTCTATTGAACAATGAATTCAACTTCTTCTAGACTTGATGAGGATAGTCGATTCCACTGATGTGAAAATGAATCTCCCGTGAGATATAGGTCGTGATGACCCCTACAACCTCATATTTCTTTCCATAAACAATGAATTTTGCTTGATCGTTTGTTGAATCTGGAATCACAACCTTCATATATTACCACAATCCTTTACTCTTCAGTAGGGTTTCCATGTTTGGTTCCCATACTACATAATTTGATCCATTCAAAATTATGTGATCAATCTTCGAATCCATCTTCGATATCTAGACATATGAGATATATTTCCACAAGTTACCATCTCCAAATCACCAACCAGAGTCAATCACACAACATATCAGACTTAGCATGATCTGTGGACAACATGTAAGGTCAAAACCATAAGCTATGATACCATTTTGGGGATTGGGTGTAACCTGATATGAAACAGATAAACAAAATTGTAGATAATCGAAGAGGAACAATTTTTAAAGAGAAAAGGTGGTGTCTAAAGACACTGTTACAACACTCAAGCACAACACATTGTGATAAGAACATTGCAATGCATGTTGGACATATTGTTTAAAAAAATGATATCGATGTGATGATAATGACCCATTGGGTCTACTATTTATAGCTTCAAGATCTAACCAAATTCCTTGGAATCGAGAAGATCTTGTCCATATATAACTATCAGTGGTTAGAGTCGACTCTGTCAAATCCGTGATATCTAGTTGGCTTGACAAGGATGCTCGACCCGATCGTCCATGCGTCCAACTCAATTTGATTTTTCGGTTGATCGATCCATCGTCTGACTATATTTGACTTTTGGTTGACTGTTTGACTGACATGCTTTTCGACTACTTGACCAACTGATGTAGATGTTTGGTCGATCGTTCGACCGACTATTTCTAGGTGTAGGTCGACCGCACAAAAAAATGATTGCAAGAGAAGTGTGATGTACCATTAGAACTTAATGTTCTAATAGATATGTGGGCATATGATGTGTATGTTGATTATTTGGGTTGGTTTTCATTGATGTCAACCCTTGAAGAAAGTCCGGTAGGGAATTCTAGTAGCACAAAGGTTTGGGTAATGGACCCAAGTTTGTTTGATGTATAATGGTCTAAGTTTTAATATATTTTAAGGTAAGAATATTATGGATGGATAGTACATGTCACGCCATTTCTGGTGGTATGTGGAACATCACATAACTCCTCACGGTTAGAGAGTTATGGCCATGTGACGTTGGAGAACCCTCATGAGTCATCTAGAAGCCCCAAAAGGTCAAAGTAGTCAAAGTGGTTGGAAAGAAGAAATTATGTAAATAATAAAGTGAAGTGATGAATGTAATATAAGTCAAAGTGGATACAAAATAAATGATTTAAATAATAAATTTAATGGATAAATTACTAAGTGGACAAGTGGTTAGAAGTGGGTTAACCCTAAAATAAAGAAAGTGGTTTAAGAGATTTTAGAAGGTAAATAATAAAGTGAAGTGATGAGTGTACTATAAGTCAAAATGGATACAAAATAAATTATTTAAATAATAAAGTTAATGGAGAAATTACTATTTGGACAAGTGGTTAGAAGTGGGTTAACCCTAAAATAAGGAAAGTGGGTTAAGATGGTTAAAAGGTAACCCCTTGAGGAAGCTACATGGAAGTATAAATAAGAGACAAGGCTCTCTCATTTTAATTACACTTGAGCATATTAAATATCTACAAGTGATCGAGGTAAAAAAATGATATCTAAGAATAATTTCAGAGGGAAGGTGAAGTAAAGAAGGTCGAAATTCAAGGGAGGATAAATTCTTTTGATGATGCTTTCTAAGGTATGTTATTTAGAGGTCATCTCACCATTTTCGCAATAATTTTTTTTCTAGAATGATCCAGACCATGAAATTGAGAGGACTATGAGGAAACATATCCAAGTAGCTTTGATAAAAAATTAATCTTGTGGGTCGTTGTATTTTTGGAGTTACACTCCGTGGAAAATATAGTTTGTGGCTAGTCCTGAAACTAGTCTAAAACAAGTTTTTCGGGTAAAAACGTCATAAATTCTTCATAACAGATCCAAATTCAGTAATACAAAATGTATTGGTTAGAGTACAATCTTTGTTATTCTGTGTTCCATTTTTAGATCCATACAACAAATATTCCGAGTGGGGCATGCTCTACAAGTTTTCTCTCTAGAATAAGCCATAATTCAACAAGGTATGCCATTTTTGCTATAACTCCTTTTCTGAGAGGTTCCAAGTAGTGAAACTTGGAGGAATTGCATAAAAGACACTGAAGAACATTATATACTATTTTCAGATATTTATTCATTACAGGTACATAGTTATGATTATTTTAGGTTAGGGTTGTTGACTAATCCAAAATTAGTCATGTGAGACTAAAGTAAAGTTTGATGAAAATGATCGTCTCTTGTTGTTAAAGTTGAGGAAGGTTTGCAGGTATGTGATCATATACACTAGGTCTATTATAGAGTTACAAATCAGATTTGTATGATGAAATTGATGAGGGGTTTTGGTTGAGGTACATGTTGGGTACATGGTTGAGACAAGTAGTTGATGAGTTGGCACATACACGACGTGTATAGTTGATGATGTTGGTACATCTTGATGAGTCATAGTTTATGTGTATTTTATGCATTATTGGTACATATTTTGTGCATGGTTGATGCACTCGTTGATGGTACAGGTTGAGGTACATATTGGTGCATGGTTGATGCACTTGTTTATGGTACAGGTTGATTACAGGTTGTTTGGACAGGTTATTGTGGCAGGTTATTTGTATAGGTTTTGTGCATGGTTGATTCATTTGTTTATGGTACAGGTTGAGGTACATGTTGGCACAGGTTATTGGTACAGGTTTACAACAGTATATCTCACAGTAATAGTGTGACAGTGTTTCCATCATTCTACTTCTACGTCAGGGCGGTTGGACAGGGCAAGGATAGGTGGTTGTAGCCACCTTCTGGTTGTAGACGGAGAAAATAGGGGGTTGTAGTCTCCTTCTGGTTGTAGCCATATAATTGGGGAGTTGGAGCTTCCCTTAGGTTGTAGCATGAGAAACTAGAGGGTCGTAGCCAAAGAATTGGGGAGTTGGAGCTTCTTTCAAGTTGTAGCCTGAGAAACTAGGGGGGTTGGAGCCTCCTTCCAGTTGTAGCTGGAAAAAAAAGGAAGTCGGTGCTTCCAATGAATGTAATTCTTAAATACATATAAGAAAAATAATTCCATGGTTTTCTCCCGCTTTGGGTTTCCACGCAAAAACACTGGTGTACTGTGTATGTGTTGTTGATACTGAGAGGGGGGTAAATCAGTATAAGTGCAATTTCGAAACCTTTTCAACTTATACTTAAACCATTCAGTTATATCCAATGAGCAATGAGCAATAGTATAAGAGTTACACCAATACACCACAATACACCATGCACAATATATGAGAAATAATCAATAGTTATTGTTCAAGGGAAGTAATGACTTCCAAAGGTAGCTACAACTTGCAAATATAAATGGAGGGATAAACCTCCAAGAGGAAGATACAATCCTCCAATATCAAGAGACGATTGACCTCTCCATCCTTTCCCCTTCCTTCCACCAAATAATATATGATAGATAATAAAACTTTACATTAAATCATCACCATCAACCAACCATCACATAGAACCTGATAATGCTTCTTGAGACTTCTTCAACTTCTGCAATTATTCAATTCTTGGAATATTTTGATCCTGTAGATAATATTACTCAATGTATTCTCTGAAACTCCTCCAATTTTCACTCTAATCCTCCCCAAAAAGAAGTTATAGAGAGAATGGTAGACCTTATTTAATTCTGGTTTATTCAGGAGAGCGCACTTGTATAGAATGCCCCATGCTCAATATTTAACATCAGATTTTGAAAATCGCACACAAGAAACTAAATCCTGTACTGTTTCCAATGAAATTTTTCTCACTTCATTTGGATTTTCTATGAAGAAGTTATGACTGTTTTACCCGGAACACCTGTTTATTGACTAGCTTCAGGACTAGTCGAAAACCCTATCTTCCATACTTCCATAGAGTGTATCTCCAAAATTATAGAGAATAAAGAGCTAAATTTTTCACCACAGGTACCTAGATATGTCTTCTCCATACCATATCAATTTCACCATTTGAATCGTTCTAGAAAAAACTTTATAGTGAAAATGGTAAGATGACCTGTAAATAACATACCTTAGAACACATCACCAAAAGACTTCATCCTCCCTTGAAATCCGACCTTCTTTTCTTCAGATTTCCTCTGAAATTCAATTTGTGTGTATAATGACATGTATTTATACCATTTATGTCACTTCCTTTTAACATTAGGGCAGACCTAACACTTTCTTATTTTGTAATTCTTTTCTTTAATTATCTTCAGGGCCGACATGTACTTCCTTCTTCAATTCACTTTATCATCTTCAAAAATTCATTTCTCCTCAACCATGAGGATCCACGTGACATGCCACCTACCATCGGAAACAACATGATGTACAATATCCATCCATGGGTGTTGTGTTTTCATGTGCAATGTCCTTCATGTCCAAATACCTTAATCAATCTTTTGGTCCAAAACCAATGACTAGGGTTGACATCAATGACAACAACCAATCTTCCAACAATCTCCCC
>ML791468.1:265055-275807 GCA_009831015.1 Picea engelmannii
AATCAATCTTTCAACATGTGTATTATTACTCATTTGTTCATTATTTATTTACTCTGCAACTATTGGATGATAATGCTACATTGATATAACACTTGCATTTTGTGGTTAAAAAGTATTATTGCTCTATTACTGATTCACCTCCTCTCTCAGTAATCCAACAATGTATGTACCTATTTTAGTGACTTTCAATGTCTTAAAAAAGATACCCAACATGTTTCCATTCCCCACTAATGTTTCTTCCTCCTAGTATTCGTGCAAAAGGGAGTAGAGATGGATCTAGATTGATGCTTCTATGGAATATTCTTTCTTCAAACTAAACCATTTCACCCAAAACTAAAGTTGCAACCTTATCGAGTTGAAGAAGTAGGGTTCCGTTTCAAATATCCTCTCTCTATCTTATGTGTTTGCAAATATTGCTAAGAATAATATTTTCGACACTAACTTTAGAGTTTTTACCTCATAAATTTTGTCATTTTTCCTTATGAGGTAGTGAGATGAAGAAGTCAAATGTATTATGCACTTATTATAAGTGGAATATAGATAACAATAACTAGCAATCCCCCTCGAATGTGCAAAGGCACACTGATATTATGGTATTGTATGAAGACTATATAGAGAAGTAGATATTCTAGAGAAGAAGAAAACAAAGACATTTAATTTGTTGTTGAAAAGTGAGAGTTAAATACTAAAAGCAAAATTAAAACATTTGTTTGTTTTTCAAATACATATACATTTGTAAGAATAAATAAATAACTAATTTGTGAAATCATCATATACAAAGTAATAACAACTAGTTAACCAAATACGAAACCATCATACACATAGTTGTATGCCACTTATCTTAAAACCAAGTCATTTATTCCTTTGTGGAATAGATTAATTTGCAAGAGCATGTAGTTAACAAAATGTGAAAGAAACATATACAAAGCAAGGGAAAATAGTTAACCAATATGAAACCATAAAATACCTAGTTGTTATTTTCTCCATTTTTTTTGTCCTTCACATAATTTTTCCTAGGTCTTAGAGAAGTTTCCTAGTATTTTATTTTTCCTAAATTAAAAAGTTCCATTTTTCTCCCTTTGAAAATACTTTGAAAGGAATTAGAAGCAAATTCCTTGGGTGTTTTGTTATGCACACAAATTCTTAATTGTTTATCAAGTTTTGACAAACATGGTTGTTGTGTCAGAAATTGGGATGCTGGCGTGCTTCTAGAATGACTGCAAAGTTAACTGAGGGTGAAAGTAAGGGCACAACAAATTGATGTGTATAGGTTTTATTGATGATACATTTTCCATTAGAAGGTCAATAACAAAATGGGTTTTTTAGGGCAATGAAACTTCACTTTGCAATTTATGGTGTTTTCAAGGTGTTGACTACATTTTTGGTATATAGATGATATCAAAATTTACAATCCAACTCATACCTTTTTAGATTCTTACACAAATGAGACTTACTCAAAACTTCTCAACCTTGCCTTTGTTTACCTACCTAAATATGGGAACTAAAGGACCTACCATATAGCTTGAATATGAGTTATGAGAACGATCTCATTTGACTTAGTTATTATGCTAATCTCTTGGTTTTATTATATTACTTATGATGATGATTTGGCACCTGTGGTTCCAACTACATTTTATTGAAAAATTGTTTTATGATCAACATTATGGTTATGGTGATAGTTTTAATGCTCAATTATTGTTTACGTGATAATTAATCCTTATATTGCTAATGAATGGCGAACACTTGGAATAATATATTCCCAATGTCATTCTTGTTATAATGATCATGATGGATTGATTATGATTCAACTATGTTATTGGTCTTATATGCTTAAGTTCTCAACACCTGCAAAGTGAAAACAATGAAAACATAGGTTAATTGGGAAAACCTAAGCTATATCACGAGTATACAATGTTGATCCTAAAATTAAGTGCTAAACATAATGCATTATATACAATTTTTTTATTTATTCAAAACATTGTGTGCATAGTGTTTGGAGGTGGTCATGAACTCACATAGCAACATAAACTAAAATTTGGACCCTTCTTGCATTACTTGCAAATAGTATAACATTCACATAGCAACATAAACTAAAATTTTGACCCTTCTTGTATTACTTGCAACTAGTATAATATTGGGTGATTGAAGTCATAGTAATAATAATAATAATAATAATAATCCATTTTTAAGGTCACAGCCAAGCCAGACACCAAACTGGTGTATGAGACCCCCTTGATTGTGGGACAAGGGACCCCCTCCGCCCAACGATTTGACTGGTAAAGTCTATGGAGATATACATACCCTACCCCCCACTGGATTTGAACTTGTGACCTCTTAAAAGGAAACACATGTTCTTAACCATTCGGCCCACTCAGTGTAAATGGTTATTTCACACAAGATTGGTGGTTGGCTCTTTTTTGGGGGGGTGGGTTTTGAAATGGTTGATATTTATCCCATATTCATCCACTTATGCCATGTAGATTGCAATGATTATAATGTCCCCATGAACATTTACATGAAAAATGTTTGGGTTTTTGAGGCCAAGTCCAAGTTATTGATATTGATATCATAGTGGAGGGTAGTGGGTGTTGTTTCATGGGAAAAACCTATACTAATTTGCTAATTCATTTTCACTCTCATCCTACATAGAGTGGAACTTTGTTGCTATTTTGAATTACACCTCTATATTTTCTTTTCCAATGGACTTTTAATAGTGATGCTTGGCCCTTTGAGCAATAAAGTATGGCCTATGGCCCTTTTGTGCAAACCATTTGAATTTGGTGCCATTTTTGTGGTTTGAGTTACCGTTGGAAGGAAAAATCTATCACTTCGAGCTCATTTAGACAAGATAAGGGCACACTTCTCCTTCACAGGTATAATTTGAATCCTATTTGAGTTCTTAATATACCATTTGATGGTAGGAATTGTTGTTTATGTTTAGAATATGAATTCAATTATGTTATTTTTTCCCCTTCATATATGCATTTCAAATCCATCCATTATGTTTATTTTACCCTTCATAGATATTCCTTTGTGTGTGAATATATATCCAGGGATATGCCCCTCCTCACCTTATGCCTATAAAAAACATGATTCAATTCTAGTAATGATTGATTTCATGGAAATTTCATGTTGAACATGCAATTGATTTCAATGGGTTCAATATGTTTTAGTTGATTACTAAAGGCCAACTCACCTGTTGTCATGCATATTGATGGGCCTACATCATTTAGTTAGTCTAATCTACACCTTTTCATGCAAACACAACTTGGAAAGGCTTGGCATGTACATTCATAATTATTCCATGGATGGGTAGCCCATACAAGTGTTATCCTTGGAATTTCAACATGAGTCTTATTATTTTATTGAAATAAAATCCCTAGAATTTATTTGGTTTTGATACTGTCATGGCCATTGGGGAAATTTAATTCTTCCTATATTGATCTTGATATCATAGTTTATTTGTCTCCATGGGCATACTAAACTTAAGGCCTCCATGGCACTAGTGTTCAATACGGAGGAATCAACCCTTGCATGCACAATTGTATTGCTTATTTCACACTTATTTTGGTACCCTAATCCAACCCAACTTGTTAAAAGTTGCATTAGTTTACTAAGCATAGGTTTGATGTGGTGTATCACCCATCGAACAATTTTGAAAAAATATATAATTCGTTGTTGTGATCATGTACCTATTTTTTTGAAAGCATACACACTCATTTTCATGCATGCCTAGCAACTTAGTCTCTATAATTTTGGATAATTGCAAGATAAATAATTCATGACAATGAATAATATGTGGCCACCAAGTAATGATTTTGGCCTTGTGGAAAATTATAAGTTATGTTTTGATTGGGCATGCTGTCCATATTTGACATGCATTGATAATGTTTGTCTGTCCAAAATAAGGTTATAATTCAAATGATACATGCAACTGTTGTTATCCTCATAATCATTCCATTAATTAAAGTAGATGATCACATATGGCATTAGTTCTATGGTTAATAATTGAGCTTGGAGCTCATATTTTCTATTTAAAAAAATTCTACCACCTACTTGAATTGCATGTTGAATGAAAGCATATTTGACATACATACGACAATATCTGACATTCTCATTCTATTGATCATGAATAAATTGTTTGCGTTCCTTTCTAGAATTTTATGTTAATGAATGAATTAAAATGCATGCAATTGAATTGATATATTCAACCCCAAAATTTCCCATAACACCCCAAGAATGCATGCTCATATGTTTCATCTACAATTTCATGCATGCACTCTGATTTAGATTTATCATTTGTTGTGATCAAGAAGTTGCTTGGATTTCATCAAGTGCATAAATGAAACAAGGCTACTTGCAACCTCATAAATGTTTTGGGGAATCATATTTTTATGCTGTTATGTATTCATATGGCTCATCACTTTTTCTTTCTAGCAATTAATCCTTTCCTTACATTCACTCCTTTCACTTCCTTTGTATTCATTTGCATTAGTCCATATTAGCAACAATGAATTGATTCTTATGGTTGTTGTTCTCTTTCATGAAGGTTAAACTATTCATTTGATTATGATATGGGGTTATAAGATGATATTATGTTGATTTATTGCATAGTTGATGGATGTATAAAAGATGGATGTTGAGGATCAATACATATGGATTCATTGAGTAAGAAGGAAAAACAAACAACATATATTGCCTTGTGATCGAAAAAGAAAGAAAATAGTGGACCCCATCCCTTCCCTCTTGCTTGATGATGACGACATTATGAAATGGACTATATTTCCACCAAAACCATGACTTTGTTACCTTTAATGGTGTACGATATTTGTAAATCCACTAGAAAGCTTCCACCCATTCTTAGTGAAGCCTCAAAATTTAATTGTAATGATTTTTTTGTGCATCCTCAAGAACAACCCGAGGAAACTGTTGTAGATTATATGGTTTATGCCACTCCAATTGATTTCATACCCAATAGCATTTATCCCTTTGATGTTTTTTCACTTGCTCAACCCACGGATGGGAAACCTTTTGTTGATTTTTGTAGCTTTGGGTAGGTATTCTCACATGACCCTAGGTGTTGGGCATGTGGGAATCGTCATGGGCACCACATCACACTTTCAGTTTGGTGAAACCCCCCTCATATTTGAGTGGGGGATTCATGGGTTTGATGATGGGATTTGTGGGCTTGTATTGGGGCTTGACACCCATAAGAAAATCCTAATTTGATGTTGACTTATGGAGGGGATTCTATGGCGACCCCTAAGGATTGTATATAAAGGAGAGAGGTCATTGTGACATTTCATATTGTGGATATCATGTAGAGAGAGTGGAGACATGATGGAGCTATCATAAGTGAGTCCACACTTGTGCTAGGAGGATTGGTGATCTCAACAAAGGGAAAATATGCAAGGTGGTGAATCTAGCCCAAGAGAGAGAAGTGAAGAAGGTTGCACATGTGGAGCAGATTTTTCATATCATACACGATTTGCAGGAGGATGAAGTGTCTATATACGAGGGTTGCAGATGGATGAATCACATATAGGATATAAAATATTTGTAGGAGATAAAACAACATATGTACATAGGTTTCCAGTTGGTGAATCATGTATCTGAAGTTTCTAGGTAGGTACAAATCCGTATAGGCCGATAGGTGACGTCATTAGGTCGTACATGTGGTCTATAGTATATTCATGTGCATAGGAGATTTCCAGATATTGCTGAGGTTTTCTTTTTTGATTTGTATGGTCATTAGTGAACAAGGTTGTTCTCAAATTTTGTGACTTTGGAGGACAAGGTTGTCCTCAGATTTTGGTGATATTGTATTGGCTGGGAGGGTCGGTTTTTCCCTCATGATTTTTGATGATAACAAGATTAAAAAACTGAAATCGTGTCTCATGTGTATTGATGATTCATCTTTGATCTTTGTGTTTCTGCTAAATATGTTTTCCGTCAATAATTTCAGTGCAAAGTTGTTCAGTGATAACAACTGGGGTTTTATTGTTAGATCACTAGGAATTAATTTTCAGATATGAAATAAGTCACATAGAGTTGCATGTAAAATTTGACATGGTTTTATTGAGCACTCAACACACCCTTAAAAATCTATAATTTTTGAGTACGACTTTCTTTAATTTTTTCTTTGTGCTTTGATGCCCGATGAACCTTAATAAGTTTTTGAATTTGGGTTCCTTTTCGTTTCAATGGTTTTGAACATTTCCCTAGATTGATATGACTTGTCACAAAAATGAGGAAGGGATAACTAACTTGGGGAATGAAATAAAGCCTTCAACACTTAACGTTTTCCCCAAAAAACCTTCGAAATCACTGTCAAAACTTAAGTTTGTTGATGACTGAAAGTTACCCTTAGAAGAGTGTCGATGCCGATGGATGTTGGGCATCGACCAAGTCAAAAAACAATGAATCAATGAAATTGTTAATACTAAGAGCACCAATGTCAATCAATGTCTGACGTTGGAGATGTTAACACTCCGTAAATTTCCTTGGCTGTGGAGGAAAGTCACAGAGGTAACCACAAACCAACTTACAGGATGAAAGCTAGCCCTTCCAACCCAGAGAGGGATCTCTCTTTATAGCTTAGTCAATAATGACATGCTATCTAATTAGTACAATGGCTAGGTCATTGATGAGGATAGGGTAGAAAATGGGGTTTGGTTGAGAAAAAGGAAAAAGACCATTGGGCTATGGAGTCAAACCATGAAAACAAATGAAAACAATGACTGGTAGGTAGAACCTTTCAGAGGAACAAAGGCTAAATTAGGTGGATGAAACCTTCAGTTTTGAATTTGTTGTAGGGGGTGAAAGAGGAAAAAGGAAACACATAACGGAATCAAAGCACCATATATATGAATTCTAATCTAGTTAGGAAGAAAGGACATAGTTTAAATTACTTGAGTCTGGAGCACCATTTAGATTAATTCTACACTCTTAAATATCAATTTAAATAGAGGAAAAAATGAGATGCAAGTAGGGACACAAGAGATACATACAAAAGATAAGAAACACATTTTCAGCTCATCACCATTAGAATTTTTTTCATGAAGTTTCAAGACTTCTGCATTTTCATTTCATTCAGATTCAAAAATTTACAATGAAGCTAAAAAATACTATAGTTCTGCCAACTCTCCCCTTTTACATAAAAAAAAAATCAAAATATATAAGAACCTATTTTCTAAAATAGGCTACTAAGAGTCGAGCTCTAGCTGACTACAACAGTGGATCTGGTTACATTGGAAGAGAACAACTCCAAAACAATTTTACTAAAAATAGTAAGTCTGTTTTGACCATATTTAATGCAAAACAAAACGTATCTTATACAATCAAATATCTGAGCAAAAATTGATTATGATGTGTGGATGAGTCATCAAGTGCATCTGGAGACCCCTTCGAGACAATTGGTGTGTTGTTAGGTAGCCCTATCACCTTTGCATAGCATACCTTAGCTAGCACTACACAAATGCTACCTACAACATTTGCGTAGCGCGCTTGGTTTTCTTGAAACTTGTGCAGATCCAAATGGCAGCTACCGATTTGAAACCTGATTTGACCTCTAGTTTGGTACATCAATCATTTTATACTGTCCTTTTCAATCATATGTGTCTACAACATTTGCGTAGTGCGGGCTCACTACACAAGTGCTATGTATGTCTATTTATCAATCAAAACTGCAACTAAGTTCAAGAGGTTTCCTCATACTGTCATATTTGTTTGAATAAGAGGCACACATATTTCAAAAAAGATGTTTCTTATAACAAGGACCCTTACAAAATCTTTCATGTTGACAAACAACCCATGGACCTTCTAATGAGTTCGTCACCTTCATAATATGTGATGATATACACAAACCATTGAATCAAAATTGTGATCTTGACTCTTATTTGACATGCACCTTACCCTGTATTTTATCAATGACCTAAGGA
Organism: Picea engelmannii; assembly: GCA_009831015.1. NCBI lineage: Eukaryota > Viridiplantae > Streptophyta > Pinopsida > Pinales > Pinaceae > Picea > Picea engelmannii. The sequence goes on from ML791468.1 coordinate 272,996, forward strand.
TTCTTGAGCCATTCCATGAATCCCTATATACACAAAATGTGACTCAATTTAGGAATGTCTTGGTCTTCCCAGGACCATGGCACGACCTTGCAAACTTTAGACAAAACCTAATTCTTACCCTAAAAATACTCATGCTAACATCTGGCTCCAATGGGGATGCTATCCTCCCCGTGAGGTAATAAAGAACAATAGACTATGTGCCTTATCCATTGGGATGTTTCCAAGCAATATACTATGACCTGCAACCTATAATCTGTTTCACCACCAACTTATTCTGCAACTGAACCAAATCCAAACTGAAAATACAAACTGAAAATTGTTGAAATAAATGCTTGCCATGATGAGCTTATTCACACCTAACTACCCTAACTTCTGAAAAAACCACCAATCAAGTGAAATCAAAATTCCAATGCAACCATGCAATAACTTTATCCATTATTTTCTTTCTTTGCACATGCTTGCTCCAAATCCCGTTTACTGATAATTCATTCAAAAAATTATCTACAAATTGAACTCTCAAAAAATTAAAAACATTGGGACTGTTTACCGCCTCCAACAAAACTGAAAATGGATCCTCAAAAACATACATAAAACAAAAATCATGTTTCACCCCTTCCACTGCATCCTTGTTTTCATGTAATTCAACATGTTGATTTCCACAAAGAGGCTGAAAAATCTGCTGAGACTGTTGGAAATAACAATATTCTGAATCAAAAGACAATGATGGCTGAAATGAAACCCTTTGTGGCAAGCAATCCATATCTAAAACTGACGTTGATTGACCATCATCTTCATTTCCAATATGGTAGTTGATCATAGACTGCAAATCTGAATTGAAATAACCTTCCATTTAATCAACAACAAGGTCATTAAATGTATGAGAAGGTTGTTGGTCCTCTTCACTGACAACAATTTTCTCATGTAAGACATTGTCACTGTGAATGCAGAAAGACTTCTCTGCTTCCTCTATTATCTCATGATTTAGTTTCATAAATTCAAAGGAAGAAAAACATAATGGAGGATGATTTTCATTGGCAAATCCACTGCTTTCTTCATACTCAACATCATGCCTGAAGGATTTCTGATTTGAAACATTATAAACATTATGCTTCGACAATTTGAAAGAAGCAAAACACAACGACAAAGTTCTTTCACCTGATTCAAAACTTTCTTCATTTTCTTCACTGTTGTCATATGCACATTTGTTGATTTCTTTGGATTGCTGAAAACAATCATTTTCAGATTTGGAAAGTGCAACTGCTTGTTTTGAAAATTCAACCTCAAAGTCATCATTGTACTCATCATACCTAGGTTCACCAAAAATATCTCTAATTTCATCAAACAGGAAAATTGAGGCAACGATTTGTTCTTCTGCAGGCTGATCTGCAAATTCACATTCATGGCTGTCTAAAAATGCATACATAAAACAATCAGTTTCTTGCTCATGATGACATGTATCCATATTTAAATTAGTATCAAAACAATTTGGGAGAGTAACTTGCCGTTCAAGATGCTCATCATTCTTTGCAAACACATCCTCATGAAATCCTTCAAGAAAACTTATGACATGATCAACCTCTTGCATATTATGCACAGTCTCTATTTCCTCAACTTTCAATTCCTCATCCAAAACATGATTTTTCAGCTTCTTATAACATGCTTGAATATTGTTTGCAAGTTCCTGAGCATCATTGAACATCTCCTGCAAAGACATAAACTTCCTCTCCATCATAAGAAAAGATAAGTCTGATTGAAAGTTTGTTACAGAATGGAGCATGGCAACAACTTCAGGAGGTTGGACTTCTTTAGGTAGTTTATAATAAAGACTAGCGAACCTCCTACTGAAATTTGAGATGGTTTCATCTTTCATTATTCTCATGGCATAAAACTCTAAAAGGAGTAGATCCCATGATTTCCTCTCACCCCAGAATTTCAGAAAAGCATCCTTCAATTCATTCCATGAGATAATCGACTAAGGATGCAAATGTCTGAACCATGCTTTGGCATCTCCTTGTAATGCTTGAGCAAAGGTTCTCATACATACATCATCTTGTTCAATTTCCAACAGATCTATAAAATACTCAAAATCCAGAATTTGTTCTTCAGCCGTGATGTTCTTAAGCTCTCCATGAAATTTGGGAAGATACTTGACATGCTTTGAAGGAAAATCATGAAGAATAGAAGGAAATTTTAAAGGTTTGTATCTCTGCTGAATCTGGGAAGGTGTTGAATTATGTATATGAGATGTTAGATCAGATTTAGTATCTTGAGGCTCACCAACTTTGTTATGGTCGTCATATGACTCAAATGAAGGATCTTGATCAAGATCAGTAATATGTGAAGAAGATATATTCACAGTTCCAAAAGAAGGATTTTCAAATACAGATTTGTGGTCCTCATTAGAATGCAACAGGTAAAGGATTTTTTTTTTAACATGCTCTGGAAAACACAAGAGGCACTTGATGAATATGAATACAATTTCTTGAAATAAATTTGCACTTTGATACCTGACTCTTTGTCCCTTCATATTGCTGTCAAAAGAGTTCGTCCTCCAGTGGATTCCTTGAATTTCATTGAATCTTTATTGGAGTCGCCAAGTGGAAATGTACAACCTTCTTGTGTTTGAACTCTGTCCACCATCATAAATCAGGTCTAAACCTTGCCGTTTCTCCCAAGGAAAATGCAACTTTAGTTCCCCAGAAACGACGCCAAAATGTTAACACTCCGTAAATTTCCATGGCTGTGGAGGAAAGTCACAGAGGTAACCACAAACCAACTTACAGGCTGAATGCTAGCCCTTCCAACCTAGAAA
>ML791468.1:275907-287076 GCA_009831015.1 Picea engelmannii
GGGCCGTCGAAAATTACTCAAAACTCCAAAAAACTGTCCCATTATTCGATGAAATCCCTCCTATGCAACTCCTAAATCACTCTAAATGTTTTTTGGTATAAAGAAAATGATAAGGGAGGCCAAAAAAGTGACAAAAAGAGGCCAAAAAGTCTATAAATAGAAGTTGGTAACTCATTATCACCATTGTTGATTTGGAAATTGACTCTGGAGCCAAAAGACCCCCTTTGTCAAAAGCAGTGATTCTGGGAGCTACAGTGGGCGAAACAAACTTCTGTCTAGACCAATTAAGTACAAACTCCCTTATCTTGCATTTTAAGTCTTTATTTTTGCATTTGGGTTCATTTTTTAGGGGGGTATCGACCTTTAAAAAGTCGTCACTAGGTCCACGTGGGTTGTCTCTGGACAGGTCGCGTGTACACGCGACTGTCACCAGTATAGCACGCGTGGACCCCCCTTATGGAATGAAAAAGGCATAAAAAGCAAAGGTTAACCCTCCTGAACCTTGGTGTTTTGCAGGATGTATGTCCATTGGAGAGAAAGAGAGCATGAAGAGGTGAATGAGTTGGTCAGGGAAGACCCCAATGTTGTGGCTACTTTGATGCAATGTGGGTTACTCAAGTTTTTCCTATGTCCTTTCATGCGGGCACAACCTAGGTTATTGAATACCTTGGTTGACTATTGGCATCCGGATGCAGAGGCATTCATGTTAGAGGGGTAGTCACTGGTGCCCATGGTCGAGGACATTTACTTTTTGACTGGCCTCTCCAAGAGAGGGGAACCAGTGAATTTCTAGACTTTTCCTTCGGGGTCGCATAACATAGTAGAATTGATAGGTCTATACTGTGCAGATGATATAGACTACTCGAGCATGTAGGTGCCCATAAGAAAGATCACTAACTTATCGCTACATGCGATAGTATTGCTTATTGGGCGAATTGTTGGTTCTGCGGCTCTACATCAGGCATCCCGTGCACAAATAAACTGTGCAGTCCAGTGCTTAAATTCACAAGTTTTTTATTGGAGTACCAAATTGCTTGAGTGTATGAAAAGACAGCTGACAGATTGTCGTTTGCGGACACATAGGAACTTTGGGTTCGAGACCATTCTGTGTTCGTTCTTTTTGAGATAATTCTGAGTTTTAGTCCTCGAGTAGTGGTACGAGGACATCAGGCCTCTCTTCCTGTTGTGTGTAGATGGGTAGTATTACTGCTACGATAGGGTGGCGGAAGGACCAATGAATCCTTCGATGATGACTTCTTTGCGTGGTTGTCACGACAGATCCCGATTATAGAGGATTACCCCTATGCCAGGATTGATTTCTCGAGAGACCCTGAGATACCCGTACCTCCTGGAGAGGAGTGAGGGGAGATGGGTAAGTCTTCACCTTTGTAGTTTTTTGTGTTATAAACATATGTAATTTTTATGTTGTTTTGTTATATATATCATTTGTTTTTGTTATGCCAAAGTATTTGATGGATATGTGTTCATTGTGTGCAGATGTGGGACCAGTGTGACCCGCTGACTATGCGATGAACAGGCGTCGTCCTCAGTCAGGGGTCGCACCTGCCACCGTAGGGGGACCAGCAGTAGCAGGAGATCTCCTAGCCGGGGAGGCTGAGAGGGTATTGAGACGAGTCGAGCGTAACTTTACTACGCTCACTCGCACAGTCCTGATGGCAGAGATTGAGGACCTGCCACCATCTATGCAGCCTCAGGTAGTGGGGGCACCACGGACATGGGTCCGGTTATTTAGCGTTTAGCCAATGTTCTGGATCAATATAACAGGGCCCACAAGCCCTAACTTTAGCTAGACATTTTGACGTGCCATGAGCACTACTTGTGTATTTTTGTAGGGCATAAGCCCTGTGACTCATTATTGGTCCTATTTTTGAGGCGCTTGTGTCCATCGGTGTACTCTGGTTACTTTATGATATTATATATGGGTTTTTTTGGGTCTTTTGTGTCTTATGGATCATGTGTGCAAAAATGTATTTACATGTTTATGTGAATGTTCTTTCATATGTGTGCAAGATGCCAATCTAAAATTTGATTAGCTAGAGTATCTGTAACTTGGTTTAATCTCCTAGGAACATGAAAATATGTAATATAATCAAAGTTTTGTTCTAAGAGACGTACCCTAAGGAATCGTCGGTGTAAAGTTGGATCATGAACCCGGTATACTCTGTTTAACTAAGACACAACCATTTGAGCGTCGAGATAGACCCGGAGATGAGAGATACCCAATGACTAACCGTCACAAACCAACTCAATAACTGCACTATACTCGGCGACATTATTTGTGGTGTCACCTAAGCATATACCTACAGAAGATAATAATTGGCCTTGAGGTGTAAAGATTACCCAAGCTGCGGAGGCAAGCCTCCGAGTGTGCCGACTAGCACCGTCTGCATACCCAACGAACACCTCGGAATCACTTGACATCTACCACAGTGATGAAAGATAACATCAATGACACGTCCATAACACTAAAATAAACTAAAAAGTAATAGTACAAAGATTATACATATGTTACAAAAAGTTACCCATAGTGACATGCCTATGAGTAATACTTCTTGAGGTAGAGCCCATTTCTAGGCTCTGCCAAAGCATTCCCTTCAAAATCAACCAGACGATAAGCGCCCTTTTTTAAAACCTCTTTTATGATGAAAGGTCTGAACCACATCGGTTTGAATTTTCCTGCCCCCAGGGGGTCCTTATCTTGGTCATAGACCAGGACAAGGTCGCCTTCAGAAAAAATCTGAGGATGAACAGAACTATCATATTGACACTTGACCTTATGTTTGTGAGCCTCATTGGCCAGAGCCACATCATGATGCTGCTCAAGGTATACTAACCATTCTTCAAGTGGAGAAGTGTCTGGCAGTAATTGTACTACTAATTTTAGAGACGGGATATGACATTCGATGGGCAAGACTGCCTCCAGCCTGTAAACGAGTTGAAAAGGTGAGAAACTGGTTGCAGTCTTAACAGATGTTCGGTAAGCCCATAATGTCGAGTATAACATCAAATGCCAATTTGACTTGGCTGAGTTGATAGTTCGTTGTAGAATGGTCTTAAGAGTTTTGTTTACAGCTTCCACCTGCCCATTTGCTTGGGGGTAGTAGGGTGACGAATTTTCCTGCCGTAACCCAAGCTTTGATGTTAACTCGGTCATCATTTGGTTCTGAAAGTGACTACCATGGTCAGTGACAATCTCTCTTTGGATGTTGAATCTTGCTATTATCTGATTGAATAAAAAGAGAGTTGCAATCTTTCCATCATCTTTAAACGTTGGCATAGCTTCAACCCACTTTGTGAAGTAGTCTATAGCTACAATGATATAACGGTGCCCCCTTGCTGAAGGAGGGTTGTATGTAGTGTAATCAATCCCCCACTTGGTGAAGGGACCAACTGTGATGACAGGAAACATGGGAGCGGGATGTGCCCTCATCTTCCGAGAGAAGATTCGGCACGGATGACACTTCTTGATTGATTCGATACAATCCTTGATAAGTGTTGGCCAAAAGTAACCTACTCATAGAATCTTTTGGGTTGTTGCCAACCCAGAAAAATGACCGCCACAAGCTCCAGTATGGCAATCATTAATCATGATAACCGCTTCTTCGTGAGTGAGACATCAGCGTAGGATGTAGTCTACACCTCTCTGATACAATGTATCATCGAGTATGAGATAATTCTTAGCCTGATGGCGTATGCATCGACACTCATCACGAGAAGCAGTAGTGGGGCACTTCAAAGTCTGGAGATAGATAAGTATATCTCTGTACCAGGGATCCGAAGAGGTGATCAAAAACATATCTCTTCTAATAGGCGACTCTTCAGGCACAAGATCACCTAACTCAACCGGAAGCTCCGAAATAAGTTCTGCGAAGACCATTGACTTCTTTGAATCACTAAAACGAAATCCAAGTCAAACTCCTGGAGGATGACTATCCATCTACTGATTTTTCTGCCTATTACCCGTCGTGTCAACATGTACTGAAATGGATTCATGACAGCGATAACAGTGGTCTTGTGAAACAGAACATAATGACGGAACCATTGAACAGCATGGACTACTACCAAAGCAAGTTTTTTAGTATGAGAATAATTGAGTTTCGGTCCTACGAGGCCTCGGCTCAGGTAATAGATGACATATTCTGAGAACAAGTCATCTTCCTGAACTAAGACCACGCCAATGGTTGACTCTGCTGCAGCCAAATATAATAGGAAATCCTTGTTATAGTTAGGTCGTCGAAGCAGAGGGGTAGTTGTGAGTGCATGTTTCAATGCGGTGAAAGAGCGTTGAGCGACATCGTCCCAACAAAATGGAACGCCTTTTTTAAGTAAGCGCATAAAGCCCTTGGTGATCTCTGCGTAGTTAGCGATAAAGCGTCTTAGAAAATTCGCCTTGCCCTGTAGACTCTGAAGTTGAAGGATTGTGTGTGGGGGGGCAACTGAATTATTGCCTCAACCTTGATAGGATCGACCATGATCCCTGTTGTTGACACTATGAAACCCAACAATCATCCTGACGTTACGCAAAAGATGCACTTGTTTGGATTCAAGCGAATCCGAAACTAGCGACAACATTCGAAAATAAGTTGGAGGTGTGTGGGATGAGTCATTCTCTTGCGAGATCGAGATGCTAAATCATCTAAATAGGCCTCGACTATATGCTTGAGGTCATGGAAAGAAAAATACATGGCCCGCTGAAAGGTCGCTCTAGCATTTTTTAGACCGAAAGGCATCTTACAATACGCGAATGTACCCCATGGATAGATGAATGTCGTTTTGTGTTGGTCTTCGGGTTTGATTTGTATTTGATTATATCCCGAAAAACCGTCCATGAAATAAAAGGCTTTGCAACCCACACATTCATCAATGATCTGGTCGATGAAAGGTGTGGGAAAATTATCTTTGGGACAAGCCTTGCTCAAATCACGGAAGTATGTACATACACGAATTGTGCCTTCTTTTTTATTGACCGGCACGGGGTCTGACACCCATTGGGTCAAATGGATAAGATAGATAAACCCAGCTTTTAGCAATTTTTTAACCTTAATGGTAGCTGCTTTCTTAGGAGTAACTGGACGAAGCTTCTACCGAACCGGCTTGGCATCAGGATATGTTGTGATTTCATGTTCAATTATTTTTGGATCGATACCTGGCATTTCCTCATAAGACCAGGCAAAAACGTCGTTGAATTCTTTGAAAAGATTTGTATAGAATTGAATCTCTCTGGGGGAGCAGTCAGCTCCGATGAATATATTTTCCACGATGCCAGGGTTTCGGGAGATATTGATCGGTATGGTTTCAGTGACGGTTTCCATATTACCCTCAACATAAACTTTGTGGGTAGCTAAGAGATTAATAGGACAAGACCAATCTCCCGTCATAGTCACAGTAAATTCTCCTACTTCGATTCAGCTTAACTCTGGGAGGAAGTATGATCTGTGATGAAGATATTCCTAGGGTTTGTCCGGAATAGTCATTGCTTCAATTATTGCTTCATCAGAGGGCAAGACCAAGTCAAACAAATCAGTGCCAGTGAGAGAACCTTGAGCCCAAATAGGCTCTAGAAGTGGATTGAACTCTTGTGCGGGAGTTGGATCAATGCTAGCTGAAGCTTGCTGGACTAAAGAGTACGCTACTTCAGTTGTGGACAAGGGCATGGACATGCCCGGGTGCCCTGTCCCATCCATCGTGGCCGATGGGGAAGGAAGTATCCATGGATTGTCGAAGTAAGTCATGCGAAACGACGAAACTTGAAAAATCTCAACCTTATGGTGATTGGATATAAACTTGATATTGCCTTGAGGGGGCAGGTAATCAAAGGTACCCATCAAACATGGGCACAAACCAACCCCTACGTTGACGACACCTGGTTGAGGATTATCAATCATCGGGACTGTGGATGCCCCCAATGCAGGGTCAGGTCTGGAGAAAGACAATTGATCGATGGTCACTATCCAGCCCTCGTGTGGAAACAACAAGACCCAGAAAACTGTAGCAACCACTGCTTGCATGGCATAAGTCCAACTCCTTCCTAACAAGAGGTTATAATCGAGGGAAGCATCGACTAACTCTACTTAAACACACACGGTCTTCCCTCCTAACTGCATGGGGAAAGAAGGAACGATACCATGTGGTCGGAACAAACGACTGTCAAAAACGGTGAGGAGAGTAGGTGACGAAGACAAAATGGGTTGGCCAACGGCCTTCCAACATGCCAACGACATAACGCATGTCGAGGCGCCCTCATCAACCATCGTGCCAAAGATATTCCGAGTAAAAAAATTTGTGGGATAAGCCACTACTATCTGAAACGCTACGTGGTAAGGCAAACGAGGTTTTAAGTCGGTTGTATCTAGCATTATTGTACCCAGATTACAAGTCTCAGTAGATCCTAAAGTGGTTAACAAGGCTTTCCTCTAGGAAGGGCAGCTTTGGAGGACCTCCAAAGTGGACATCGCACAAGGGGTTTGTTTTTAATCTTCCACCACAGGGTAGTTATGGGCGACCCTTGTGTTTGGGTTATGAGAATATTTTTTGAACGCGCCTTTGGGAATGCATGTCATTGTTTCGCCCAACGTCTTCTCAATCTGTAAAGGAAGAGATGGGAGTTTAGCTTCTTTACCCTTCCCAAAAGTGCTTGGTTTACTATAGTCATGCGCTTTAGTCAATATAAAAGCATCACCCCTCACCATATAGACATTCACGAATGCAAGGTTATTCGCAGGAGGAGAGGGTTCTTGGTTGCCCCCTTCCATGCTTGCAGAGGCTTGGGTTAGATTTTTCCCATGTTGAAATGGATTGGTCAACACAGCAAGTTGTTGTTGCATCACAAACTTTTGGGCTTCTGCAAGCCGAGGACATAGATGGGTCGGGTGGTCTTTCGTGCACAAGTTGCATGGATACCTTGCCTTTTGTTTCTCAGTGTTGTCCCCACCAGCATTATCGGTAGGTTTTTTATCCCCTTACCCTTCTTTCGTTGTTTTTTCTTTCCTTCATGTTATTGGGTGGCCTTTGGGTTAGTTGATTGCACTGTGTGTACCTTCGAGGTTTTGGTAGGGGGAGCAGCCAAAGTAGTAGTTTGGTTGGTCGTTGTGTGTTGTATAGATAACTGTTGCAACTACTTCGTCAATTGCTCAGTAGACTTTGTTTGTGTTGAACCAACAATACCATCGACATGTGGTCCAGCTCTCTGTCTAGTTTTATCAAGTATTGAGTGTGGCGCGTCTAGCAAGATGTTGTATAATAAACTGGACTGAAAATAGATGAGCTCAAACTGTTGAGATCTCATGATGGCATCTTCTTCAGAGAATACTCTTGACGTCATGATGTCTTTGGATAACTACAGGACCAAATACTTAAGGAACCCCTCAAGCAGGAATGTTGGTGGGACTGGCACCTTAATTAAACTCTTATGGCGTCTCCATTCTCGGATGTGATCAGAGATATGGTCCGTTGTTGTCTGTTCTAAATTGGCAAGGATCTCTGTGCCAGCGTTGTATCTCACAGGTAATTGGAAATGGTTTAGGAAATCCATCACCAGTTCGTCGAAGGAAGAGTATCTTGAGCGATCGAGCTCAATGTACCATTTTGCGACACTCCCAATGAGAGTACGTTGAAACAATCGCAACTTTATGGAGTCGTCTTTCAATGAGTTAGATGAGCACCAAAGATGAAAGGTAGTCACATGATCTCCTGGATATTCGTTCGACTTGGCTTTGAACTTTGGGATGTCCGAAGGCAACTTCATTGGCATAGGAGGCCAACGTGAATCGTGATAGATAGGGTCATTCAACAACCTTGTCAAATTCGGCAAGTGCAAAGTCGCCAGGAAGGGTAGTTTGGGTTGTTGGTGATAACCTGGGAAAAAGGGGCTTGGAGTTTGACTGGCACCAGGTTGCCAGGAAAAGTTCGGCTGTTGGCCCAGATTCTAGTAGAAACCATGGCCCTGGACAACTTATGGATTTTGCGTATTTGGAGATATCATCGGCTGATTTCCAAAATAGGACATAGATGGTTGGGCATGCATTACATTCGAAGGAATTTGGGAAGGGTTGCCCCATGTCAGTCCCATGGGGATAGGCATAGTAGTTTGTCCGGGGTTCCATTGATTGTGGAAATAATTACCCTAGATCAGCATTCCGGACGAGGGAATGGACCCCTGCCAAGAATTCCAAGGCCCTGATGCAGAAGAAGTTCCTAGGTTTTCCCCCTATGCAGGAATAGTACCCTGCATAGGAATAGGTTGTCGAAAACTAGGATTGCCCCCAGTCGGGAAGGTGGCTGACGAGAAGGTGTTGTTACCAAATGTTCATATCAAAGAAAATGGTGTCGAACCTACCAGCATATTATGCGAAGGTGGTCCTTGACTCCCCGCTCCAAATAAACTATGGTGTGTAGGTTGCCCGGTGGATTGCTGATGCGAGCCACCGAGTGAAGGGGACGAAGGAGGTATATGCCCTCCTCCGTAAGGGAAAGCATTAAAAGGAGCAGGAGTTCCCCCCATGTGACCTTGCAGAGGAGCGCTAGAGCTCCCTGCCCCCAGACCTTAAGTCTGTAAAGTGGAGTAGGAAAGTACAAGACTTGTACCCGAACTAGGCATCACGTATGAGAACAGAAGGCATGTCGCACTTGCTGTGAAAGGGTTTGTGGCCGCCGCCAAAGATGGGATCGGACCACTGTGCGATGTAGTGGCAGACAAGACCATGGTGGCTCGGACCGATGATGGTGGGTTAGGAAGTGGAAATTCTCCTATGTTGACGACCGTAGTGGGGATTGAAGAATTCCCAGAAGGAGTAACAGCATTTGTTTCCATTGCTGTGTGCGACACTTTCTGGCACTCATAAGGATGAATCGGTATGATGGTGGGTGCCAAAAGATCAGTGGTGGAGGTTTCAACCAGACCAAAATCTTGCGCTCCAAGGTCTAAAACAGTCGATTCCTCTGGATGTTGGTCGAGCACAATTTCTTGTGACCCGATCGCTTCAAAAGACCCTTGTTGGTCTAGCTTTCGCCTTAGTGGTGGCGGGGGTGGCTCCAGTGTAACCGGAGGCAGTCCAAGAATCCTTTGTGACCGGAAAATCTCATGATCCTCCACTGTGTGAGAAGATACAAGACACTCTAGGGTAGTCTAAACGTTCAAAACTAACACACACAAAAAGTCCCTATAAGATAAGACAGGCAAACACTAAATTAATCGGAAGAACAGTTACAACAACCAACACTATAGCAACTTACCGGTGCAAGTGCAACTCAAAAATGGAAGCACCCTCCTAGGTATGTCCTAGGTACCGTGGTATACCCCCGCAGTCACCTATGTATGTCCCTAAAAAAGATACGCAACTAGGTTGCCAGCGCATGAACAATCACCAGGCGGGAATAGTCGAAAGTCGGGTAGACCACACTGAGCAGGGTATCGAGCCCGAAACCTATCAAGGGTATCGAAAGAAACTGGTCCAGAAGACAACTAAGGACCTTGAATGGATTCGAGCCCACAAAGCCCTGTGGCAAATGCAATCGACGGAAACCGAAGACAAGCCCTCTATATGTGTTCTCCACTACGATTGGTCCAGCTTTGGAGGGGTTATCTTCGCTACCTTTCCGCACGCGACCTCATGTTTATCACATGTTTTAGAGGGGGGTCCTGGATAACTTTCACGATACTGGACTTAGACACTCCCTAACTCAGACTCCAATGTTTGATTTTAATGGCCTTGAAGAGTTTCCTCTCCAACCTAATCCAAGGCCCTAATCCTGAACTAGTTGGTTAACCCTACAAATATAAAAGTCTAATAAATTTTAGATTTAGCATTAATTTTATGGCTTGTCTTATGTCAAGGGGTATGAAAGTGAAACAGATGATGTGTAAAAGACGAAAGTAAAAATGAATAAAAAGTTGGAAACAAAAACATTCACTTAACAAAAAATTTCAACAACTTTTCAAAAAAAATAAATTATTTTTCTAAGATCTTTTGAATCAGCAAACTTAAAGAAGGATTTCACTCGACTACAAGCTACTTACGATCTAAGTAAACTATCAAGAACTTAAGAAAACAAAGATTTTTCCCTGGCTACTAATGCAGAATCATACTCTTCAACCAAACAAGAAAATGAAAGAGATTTTTTTTTTTTTAAATGTTGATAAAGCAAAAAGGAAAAATACCAACAAGTAAAAAACCAAGAAAAACAATTCTGGCCTAATCATAGATCGCAAAGAATCACTTCACAAAATCACACCCTAGCAACTTAAAAAATGACTCACACTTGTCTAAAAACCCTAAAAAATAATAATTTATGACAACTTTTAAATGAGAAAAAGCAAGCTAAGGCTAAGATTAATCCTAAGCTACTGACTGCTAAGACAGAGATTCAAAAACCTGAGAGGTATAACTCTTATCAAGGGAAAGGATGACTGCCTTACCCTCAACAAAAACTATCCTGCACAAGAACGCTATTGATAATCCAACAACAAGCGTGTGAACGCGAGCTGTATAGAGCCAGAGGGCGTGTACACGCAGGCTGAACTTCTACAGGCTGCGTGTATCTCTAAAACTCTGAAAAAAATAACAACAGACAATCAAAACCAGGAAGAGACCACTCATATTGAAAACCAGGATCTCTTGAAGGCTTGGACACTCTCTTTAATAGAAAAAACAAACAATGTAAGGAAAAAAATTGTAAAACAAACCAATCCGAGACAAGACTTCAAACAACCAAGACTTAGAAAGAATTCCAGAAAACCCCTGAGAATGTCTGATTCTGATAGGGAAGAGGATGATTGCCTCAAAAAAAATTCTGGACTCTACACGCTACTGCTACTTCTTCAGCTAGCGTTTACATGCGGGTTGTAAGAGAGTAGGGCACGAGTACACGCATGCAGACCTTATACAGGCCACGTGTACCTCTGTGGGTCTCGAAAAAACACAGTCAAGCAAATAACAGAGACAGCTGGTATGGGAAACCAGACTCTTTGCTAGCTCAAACTTTGAAGAAACAAAAAAACAGGCAAGAAAACCAGTCTTTTAAAACTACCCAAAAAATAAAATTCCAGGAACCCTAGAGACTTCCCTAGTACGGTCACCAATTCTGTTGTGAGGGAAATCCCCTTATGGACTAGCAAATAGGGTTATCTTTTGCATGCAGATATGACCAAAA
>ML791469.1:0-30128 GCA_009831015.1 Picea engelmannii
TCCTTTATCCTTTTCCTTTCTTAAGTCAACTTAAAAATATAACTTTTAACTTCTTGACTTTCCCCCCCTCAGTGTGAGACTATGACCTAGTGGGGGTGCCTAGGCCACTGAGTCTCCTCATCACCTCTCTAAGAGGTGGGGGAGATTACACAAATCCAAGTTTTCCCTTTCTAATACTATGTTTTGAGCCATTACCTGGTTAATTTGAGCTTGCAAATAAGGGATATGTTGATAGTACCTCTAGATCCAAGTGAAACACTCTTCACGATACACCTGTTCCAATATCGATAGAGGGCGCGTATCGTCTGAGTTCAAAGGCTTACATTGTTCCATTGTCATTTTTAAATCATTCTATATTCCTAAAAACCCTTCTTGTTCCCTTAAAAACAGAGGCAGGTTTGAAACAAAATCGTATTGGGGTGAATCCACTCTAGTGGAATCAAATCTTGCATCCTCGACATAGATCGTATCTTTTATAACTACTGTAGGAATGGGTTTATCATGATTTTGATATATTCTCCTTGTCATCCTCAACAGAAGTCTACCACTCCTCTTATTTTTGAAATCCAGGTCATTAGCGTCTTGTGTAACTTGCTTCCCCTGTCCTTTAATTTTATTTTTATCATTACTAAACTTGGTCTGTACAGGATCAGGAGCGATTGATGACCTATCCCTTAAAAGACTCGAAATTTCTTCTAAAGGTTTCTTTGGAAAGAAATGACATTTTTTGGAGGTGACCTTAGCTACCGGAAGAAACTCAATCAGAGTATTGGTATTTAAGACAGATTTTTTTGAGACTTGTATCTGAACTCAAAAAATTTCCAAAGAGTGGGATGATACACTTGGACTGACAGGTTCATCATCACTCAGAGGTAAACCATAAATGGGCTTAGATGGAAAAGGAACAAACCTATTCCTAACAAGAAAACTCTGCCAATTATCTCATGTTTTCAACAATTGGGCATTAACCAGAACCCGAATTAGACCATGATGGAACAAACTGGACATAGGGTTAGGGTTCTGTCTTTGGTAAAACTTGTACATTTTATGAATACTCTTGAGTATATAAAAAGGAAAGTTCAATTTAAACCCCGGGAAAATCATCAATAACTGTATATGAAACAAAATACCAGCCCATAAATCCCTTCGCAGGTCACAAATTGTTTGATTACCAACAACAATCCATGCCAACGATTTTTGAACAACTGTATAGGCATACCTTTTACGTTATAGTGTGATTTTCTGGATTCCAACAGTGAATGCCCCGAAATTCCCTCTATCTTAAAATTCTTGAACCAGCGGTCCCCTTCCTACGACAAACTCGTGGCCTCAGTTATGGATTCCTCGTTCACTTGCAACTGCAAGTCGCCTACCTTGGCTTTGGCACCGTCAAAATTTTTGTCAAAGGCCTGTGTAACTTCCAAGTTGAAACCCTCAAAAGACTGGATGGATTTTACCCAACCGAAATGGACGAGGTCGTCTATAGCGCCATCATGAGAGATCAAATCCTATGAGTCATTTGACTCGACTCCATTCTAACCACAGGAGCCATCAGCTTTCGCACAATGTACCAAAAGATGCAAAACGAAGCGGTTTGTTCTCGAGCCAACCCAAAACAAATGGTTGAGTTTGCATGGATAACGGTGAACCAAAAACTAAGGGCCTAGAGAGACGCTACCATGAATTCTACCTCAAGATTTGATTAAACACCCAGAACCAGAGGACAAAAAAATAAAAAACCACTGTGTTTCCTAAAACCTAGTCTTTCTTCATGAAGGACCATCTAGAAGACAAAATGAATGTGATCATTGATGGACAGGACAGAGAAATGAGCGTTTCATAGCACAAACGCTAGCCATGTCATATGTTGATAAGACAGTGACAAAACAATTCATTGCAACATTCAGATCATATGGTGAGGTAACAATATATAACCAAAATCGCAAATGGTAAGAGATGAATCAAACTTTCAAAATTGATTTAATAATAACGTAAATCACCCACGATTTGGTTTTATCCTTATGCTATGAAACTTTTATAAACATTTTACATGGTCGCATATTCACCATGCCTAAGTGTTTTTTGATTTTAGGTCTTCCAAAGGTTTGTTTGATTTCACAAGGTGAAAACCTTTAGAGTTGAATCAATGTGCTTGTAAAAAAAAGATTTCAATTTCATATTTTTCAGTCATGAAATTGAAATGGGTAAACACGTTAGCTATTAATGAAATAAAATAAAATAAAACAGATCAACCAAGTAATCACCTAAAAACAACGATCAATTCCTTCATATATACAAATTAGGAATCAGATACAAAATTTCTTTGCAATTTTTGTGTTTCAAAAATCGATGAAGCGAGGATGCCAACAAACCCCTCCAGCAATAGGTTTGTGACAGTCTTCCACAAGCCAAGAAGCACAACTTCTCCAACAAGGCACACAACTCACCAAGTGTCAGATTCAGAAAATACTGTCCCCTCTTCCCTGGGCACTCAATGCAATGGAGACCATTGCTTCCTAAGGGGGGAGGATTGATCTAGGTGGATATTGGTGGCCAACCAGCTTTTCCAACTGGCTCCTCTTTTCAGTTTTTAGTGTATCACATTCTTCTATACTTCTTTGTAATTATGGGTTCTACACTTCCGAGGCTATATGAATCCCTACACATCTTTCAGGTGGATACTGGTGGCCTCCCACCTAATCCAATTGGCTTATTTTGTATGTTTCATGTTAACACATCTTGTTGTACTTCTAGGGTCGTTTTGGGGCCCTAAACAATGTTTTTTTGGCTTGCCATAGTCAAACTATAGACAGAGTCATAGTTTGACGGCATAATGCGTAGTTCTCGAAAAGACCTTTCCAATTGGCTATCACGCGCCTCAAACGAATATCATATGCAAATGTTACGACCCCGGGAAGTTAATGTACTAACTTACCCAAACAAGGCCCATGTGAGTTTTGGCATTTCATCTTCTAGGGTTAGGTTTTTGGATGTCTAGAGTTTTGGAATTCATGTTTATCATAAAAAGGCCTTTAGAGCCTGATTGTAATATTCTTCTGGAGAATGACCGTAGCCGTCACATCTCTTCTCAAAGATAAAGATGCCACCATTCTAGCAAGTCTTTCACTCTATATTTTTACAGTCTCTTTACAATTCTTTCATTAATAGAAATCAAGTATTGTTGTATTTCTCTGTTTTTTGTCAATTTTCATGAGTATTTTATTGTAATATCTCTTCTGTCATTTTGTTCCAAAAATAATTTGTATCATCAGTGCTTTAAATTGTCAGGGATTGATGACCTAAATTTGACCTCCACTTTGTAAGGTGAAACCTCTTTGTAAATATATAAGGTAGAATCATACACAACTAAGGAATCTGCCATGTAATTTCTTTTTATAGGAATGACTTCAATTGAAAAACCATCAAATGTTTTTATGGTATCCCAGACAACATTTCTATATTGTTTCAACCTTGTATTCTTGGCATCAAAATCCTTCTTGAATTGAGAAACAATTAAATATAAATATCCCCTTATGTGCAATAATTTGGTATTCATATCATTGGTAAGATTTAGGCCTAATATGATAGCCTCATACTCAGCAATGGTGTTGGTGAAATTGAATTGAATCCTATATGAGAAAAGGGTAACTTCTTTATCAGGTGATATCAAAACTGCTCCAACACTTGATCCTGAACTCAAATGGGCCCCATCGAATTCTAAAGTCCAACATCCATCCCTTTTTTCTTCATCTTGGAAAATGGGATTCGACAAGACACGGGTGTTGTCAATTCCTTCATCCACAACAAAGACCTATTGTGACAAGTTACTTTGGTCTCTGATTTGTTTTGTAATAGCGGCTTCATGATGTAATACAAATAGATCATCATCCGGGGTTGGAATGGTGACATAAGAAAAATCCCCGTGAAAATTTCCTCCCAAATTGGTGACCCATTTGTTTGACAACAACAATCCCCATGGGTTAGGTACATAGATAATTGCCACATCCATAATAAAAGATATGTTTTGAAACTACTCCAAACTTACTTCCAAATCCTTAATAATTCCATGGACCTGGATGACACTTGAGTCAACACTGCAAGTATTCTTGTAAGGCCGCATGATTTTCAATCCAATTTTTTTCATAAATATAAATGTCATAACATTTTCTAAGGCCTTATATTTCAAAATACAATTGTGAATACATAGATCATTTATCACTAATGTGATAAGGAAATACGGGTGATCTCGAATTTTTCTGTCATATTGCCCAATCTGAATAATTATCGGTACATCCTTATCCTTTTGCAACTCTTTAAGAAAACTGCCATTTCCTGTGATGGTCTCTCCTTGACTGGAATTAATAGAAACAAATTCATCTTGTTTATGAAACTCAGAGGAAACTTCCCTAAAATTTTGTAACATTTTCTCTCTAGCTTCATTTTCCGCAATAGTTTTTTCAAATTTTATCCTTTCCTTCATGATAGATAAAGCTCCTTTAATACGACAATTCTTTTAGAGCTAGATTTGGGCTTTTTTCCCTTTTTGTGAAATTTATCATACGATCAACGAATTTAGTGGCGGCCTTTCTTTCTTCCATCTGTAAATATGTCTATGTGATATGTTAAGTCTCAGACAATGAAACAGTTTGAATGAAGTTAAAAAATTCATCTATTTGTGTCATTTCTTCAGGGCCATTCATGTTTTGAGAATAAGAAGAGATTGGATGTTCTTCTATTTCACATGCTCTTTCTTGGGCTTCAATCAAAGTAGAGGGGCATTTTTCTCCTAATATAAAACCATATGGATTGTTCATGGTTAACATATAGCAATGGTAAATGGTATCTTTAGGAGGTTTGAACTCCTGAGGGAAACTGCTCACAAGGGTATTAAACCTTTCATTAAATTCCTTAATGCTCTCATTTGGCCTTCTTTTGAAATGATAAAGTTGGTCAGAAAGGGAAACATAATCTTCACTTTCAACGAATCTTTTTATGAAGATATTTCTAAAAGTTTCCCAAGTGGTAATCATTTTGGGAGGGATATTGATATACCACTCTTTGGCATTCCATGTGAGAGATAAGGAGAAAGGCTTCATACACACATCCTCATACTAGTCTTAGGAGGAAAAAGACTCAAAAACTTCTGATAAGGTGTCCAAGTGACGTCGAGTCGATACAGAGTCTTCACCTAAAAAGGTGGGAAGCCATTCTCTAAAATTGCTTGGAATATTGTGGGGTGATCCGTGAACCTTTTTCATATCCAAGGGTTTGTACAATCCTTCCACCCAATCATTTTGAACCATTTTTGTCACACAAGGGGTGAGTAAGGGTGCATGAATTTGGTATTTCTTTCTTTGTGTAGGGAGCATATGGAGTTTCCAGATAAAATTTTATAGAAATATCATCAAAAGTCAAAAGGGAAATTCTCTCAAATAGAGTCACCAAGCAAGCTAAGGTAAAGGATTTGGGATAGACTTGTCGAATGTCATTATGGGATCATAAATGATTCGAAATGCTCCCCGAAAACGAAACCAAAAATGTTATCGCACAGTTTGTATTTTGGGAAAAGTCCAACCCAAGCAACAAGTGTGTGACACAACTGGGGACACCTATCACTGTCACCTCAATGGATATCACCCTTGTTTTAGTGGTGGACAAGTCCAACACAAGGGAGGATTTCTAGGTGACCCTAGGGGGAATGCAAGGGGAGAGGCCAAGAACTGAAGAAAACACCCCTATAGGTCATGATTAAAATATATTGAGGCTTGATGGAGAATGAGTATGAATCAAGGAAATGTTTTCAATTGATAGTACCTGTAAAACAAATGTAAGACAAACCAAACCAAGACAATATGTGATAAAATAAGCCCCAAGACAAGAAGTAAATAAAAAAGAAACCTTATTGTCCCAAAATTGAATCATATAACATTCGTATATCAACAAAAATAGAACTATAAGAGCTGCAAATTGAACCATCAAAATTAGCATATGATATTGGACAAGAAATATTTCAATTAGTAAACAATTTTCCAATTCTTAAACCTAGATTTTGATGTCAAAAGAGGGTTGTAAAATAGTGTTATTAGTAAATAATTGTGACATCCTTATGGTTGTAGAATTTTTTTTCTACAAAATTAAATTCTAACCATCGGAATCAGAAAGTAAACCACCCAAACAATATCCCTTTAGCAGTAGATTAATTATCACAACTTACGAGCAATTTTCAGTGGTAGAAAAGTAGAGAAATCATATGAAAACAAGTGTTTTGTTGCAATCCTAATGGTTGTAGCTTAATGTTTATTACAAAAAAATAACCACTTGAACAATAAAGATGCCCTTGAAGCAAAAGAGAGTCTAAATCATGTGAAATTCAAATCCAACTTGAACAATTCCAAAACCTCAAATTTCATGTTTACCAATGCATCAATTAACAATCTCTAATGCAAAGATTAGTGCCTTTTTATTGGGAGAATGGAGTCTCTTCCTTGGAAGGAAAACTAAACAAAGAGGAAGAAGATATTTTTTTTTAGAGTTAAACTCTTATAAAACCCAGCAACAATCCTTCCAAATCATCTAGTGTGGAATCCAAGATGAACTAGGGTTTAATAATTATATAGGGGTGTAAATCCTCTTACTCCCTAGATAAATAAAACCTAGATAAGCCTTGAAACAAGAGTGTAAATCCTCTTACTCCTTATACCAATCCTTATATCACTTCAATAAAAAAGAAGAATAAACTTTGGTGTAGGGTGTAATCCTTTTTACTCCTTCTAGGGTTTTAAGATATATTTCTTGAATTTAACAAGCAATATGACAATAAATTGCGGAAATTACTCACCACATCCAAGAGATAGCATGCAAGAAACCCTTCACTACCAAGAATCATCAATGATTCATCAAAAAAACACCATCAAGAGAATTCACTATCCTTTATTACTCCAATAGACAAGAGTTGCATCCATGTTGACAAGAAAAAAAGAGATAGCGAGTTATCCAAGGGAGATCAAAATTTCAATCCAAGAGTAATATTATCAAGTAATGAGTTATATCCAAGTGAAAAATGATTTGCCTCTATTTATAGAGGAAAACCCAAGTCAGAGTTTGTCCACATTACAATTAAATCCATAATTTTAGGCTAAAACCAAAATTGGAATGCTTAACTAGCATAGTGATTTCTTCTTTTTTCCCACATAGGCTACAAAATGAAAAAACATAGCAAAATGATGGCATGTAAGCCCATAAATCTCTTCTCCAAGGTGGCACACATGAAAGTAGGCCTCCAAAGGCTAGGACATCAAGCTAGGAAGGTGCCACATCATCCCCAAATCAAGCTATGATGTGGGGTTTCAAGCCCACAAAACCACCAAGTGCACCAAATGTGTCACACGTCCCCTCAAATGGGTTATGTCATGCTACCCAAGAGGAATGTTTGGGCATAAGATGGCGACATTGTCTTTTCTTCATGTTCCTGAGCCTCGTTCATGTGCTAGGGACATCATCCAAGGTGCAATGTTGATCATATTAGGCCTCAAATGTGTGGGGCGCAACATCCATCTAGTGGGATTTCATGCCCCTATGAAGGTCCAAGTGGATCAGTCCCTTCATGATGAATGACTTTCACCGGGCATGGTCCTGCAAAGACAAGAAAATACTCCCGCCAAGGGTCCACAAGTCATATGAATCATGCAAAGTAAGCCACATTTAATAAAAGAACCACCCAAGAAAGTGCATTATGTCCCCCCTTTTAAAATTAAACAAATGCTCAAAGACCTTATAAACTTTGTTAGATTTAGGTATGGGAGGGGTGTCATGGTGCTCTATTGAGTAGGTCAATCCGCAATTCGATGAATGTTTCCGAAGAATACCCTCTCTAGACCATGTAGTGAGTATGAGGTGGTTTGGGGGTAAGTACTCTTGGGCATGGGTTTCTTGACATATCAAAGGCTCATATTGTCTCATTTATGAGTGCCTTTGTGGAGGGTGCATTGCATCCCTTCGTTTGTAATGCAACATTTTTCCAAGCCTTTTATTTTCCTTTCATTTTTATTTTTTATGGTCTGAACATTGAGTGCTACGTGAAATGGAAAGTAAAATAGCACTACAATTCCACTTGAAGTTATAACACATTGAGTGCCATATGCACTATAAATTAAAGGACGTCGCAATGCATTCCCCCATCAAGTGGGCCATTTTTATTCATTTTATTTTTAAAGGATCCTTCATTTTTATGGAGAAGCATTTCATTTCTCTCAAGGCCTTAGGGAGAGCGTCTAGAAGGATAGAATATGGATTTTGACTTTTACAGTGCTAGCTACAACACCTTTGGGCCTCCAGTGCTTTATTCCCATCAATTGACGTACAAGCCCTTCTTGGGGTCAATTAACCCCAAGACCCAACAGATGAGGAAATAGAGGGGAAGAAGTGTGGAAAGAGGTAAGTATGAGTGAGAATGGTATGATGACCCTTCAAGGAGACCCCCCAGTAGCAACCCTTTTCCCTAGGGTGACCAACTTACTAGGATACCATGTCAACCACCAAGGTGAAATAAGGAAAAATGTATAATTTCCAAGCAATCGTTTAATAATCAAGAAAGGACCCTTTGCAACATGCTCAAATGATTCAATTATTAAAATGGCACTTATCATGAGACTGAACTTGTTACCTCATAAAGAAAGACATGTTGTCCTTTCTGGGCCTATATGGTGTGGCGGGAGGAGGGTCTCTTTCTGCTTAATGTGGGCTTAGTTGGTCACTTCGATCTTGGCACTCCTTGTCTTCTACCTGCGGGTTGCGATACATCATCTCCTTAGTTATCCCTAGGCCCGGGGGGTAACACATTTCCTAAAATTAGATGCATTTCTTGAAAGGATGTAGATGTGTGGAATACACTCCTTACACTAATCTATGAGAGAAGAATGTGCAAAAACTTAGAACATAGAAGTTGAAAACAAATGAAAGAAACAACAAACCATTACACAACACAATTTACTATGGAAAACCCTTCTGAGAGAAAAACCTCATTCTCCAAAGAAAACTCAATGTGTTCTTCAATAACAAACAACAATTAAACTACGCAATGAAAGTTGTGCTCTTAACATGAATAATCTATAGTGAGCCCCTTCTAACTTGACTCTCTAAACCAAATTAGGCCTAGTGTTATGTACCTTGGATCTAAAAATGTAATCTAGAAGATAAACCTTTAACTTCAACACAATAAACTAAAACATTCACACAAAATAATCAACACAAGAAAATTGTAAAGAAAACCCATGAGGTAGGGTAACACCATGTATTATTCCTTAAGGAAGGAAACAGTCCCAAGCAATACTTGTTTGTTACAATTACAATATTCTTCACCATGCTTCATTACATTGCTTATACTTTTTTATATAGTAATATATGCCTCTTAGGAACATTCTAGTAAATGGAACATCCTAGTAAACCTTCTTATATTCATTTACCTCCTAGGAACATTGTAGAGAAGGAACGTTATAATAGGTGGAACCTTCTAGTAAACCTTCTTACATTCATTTACCTCCTAGGAACATTGTAGATAAGGAACATTATAATAGGTGGAACCTTCTAGTAAACCTTCTTACATTCATTATGTTCACACTATTAAATGAGCATTATTTATTAAAAATGATCTCCATACATAACAATACATAACCACATATATATTATTACTCCCATTGGGTACCTCCCTAGCTACCCCATATTATCCCCCTAAGTATACTACATTACATCCACCTTCGCATGTTCTGTCCTTGAAACATGGGAAGAAACATGGAAATAAACTATACAATGTATCCAATTGGTATGAAGCACAAACATTCATCCATATTAATTGAATGTGAACATGTGATCTAATTGCTTCCTTCTAATTGCTCATCGGTGTGCTACTTTGATGTCTCTATGCATTGTTGTTGTTCCTCCATGTGCCTCTTGATTGTTTGCTATTATGGTTCCATGTTAGTCCACAATAAGTTTCTTGATGCCCACACCCTTTCCTTGATAACTATTGTTTCTCTGAGTGGTGAGGGTGGCGTTATACATCAACTTTAGCAATCAATTCTTATTTATTTGACTCTTCAACATGTGGTTCCTTAGCTTCTTCTTCTTCTTTTTTATGCCCTTCCTAGTTCTTTTGTTCAAGTTCTTCTATAATATCTTCTTCTAATTCAACCCCAAACTCTTCATCTAATGTACCATTAGCTACTGCAAGTTGTTTCCCTGCAAGGATCTCTTCATGTGCCTCATTTGGCCCTTCTTGCTTAGTAAGAGAAAAAAAAAAAAAACTTGTACAAAATCCTCAAAACCTTCTTATGCACATTAACATTAATTGCACCAACTGATTTCATCCAAGGATATCCAAGAATAGCATCCACATCATCCATATCTATGGCATGAAAATCAAAATGCAGCACATATTCATCCAGGGTGAGCCTCAAATCTTTCAAAATTTGAACAATCTCACCCTCAACTTGTGTGTTTTGGATATGTTTTGCAAGAACTTGTAATATGTTAACCAACTAAATATTGATCAAATTTTATTGGCAACTAAAATTAACAAAAACAATGACCTTTTCTTTATGAATACAACCATGAACCTGTAATATAGAGTTATCACATGAAAATAAACCCTTGGTTCTCTCTTTATCATTTTTCCCAACATAAGACCACCAATATAAAAGTAATTTTTCAAATGTTTCATTTGAAAGTGTCATCATCTTGGCGAAGTCCAATGATTGTCACTATATGTCAACATCTTCTTTGAAACCATAAGGTAACAAAATTTCCAATTCTTTTTCCATAATGACTTTTGAGATTCTATGAATTCTTCAATTCTAAGGTCATCATCTTTTCCAGTAAAATACATCTTGCTTAGAAGAAATCTTCAACAAAAACTAAAGTTTATAAAAATAACTTACTTTTCAATGGAGTTCCTTGCGACAGTTAAATTAAAATGGGAATAATTCCGGTTATACTTATTCGATTGGATATTATGACCATCATTATGAAATGCCATAGTCAATCTGCATCCAATGGGAATAGTTTGACTGAAATCTAATTACTCTGTCAAAACATATATGATTTGCAAATTGCACAATCATCCTCGAAAAAACCCTAAAAAGTTGTTGATTTAAATTGTCAATCACTTCACTTCCTAGACTCTGATTTGGACATTGTTTTATGAACATGGGTAATTTTTTTAGGGGAACTCAGATATGTAACCCACTTATTAAAATTTTCCAAAAAAAAATAAAAATTCAAGTTGCAGGTCGTCATCATTTTTTACCCCTGAAAAAAAAATATGCAAAAAGGAAAAAAAAAATCTTCCTTTTTTTGGCCCAAGAAAGAGCTCTGATACCAAATGTTATGTACCTCAGATCTAAAAATATAATCTAGAAGATAAACCCTTAACTTCAACACAATAATTTAAAGCAATCACACAAGATAATTGTAGAGAAAACCTTTGAGGTAGGGTAACACCATGTATTATTCCTTAAGGAAGGAAAACACTCCCAAGAAATACTTGCTTGCTACAATTACAATATTCTTCACCATGCTTCATTACATTGTTTATACTCTTTTATATAATAATATCTACCTCCTAGGGGCATTCTAAAGAATGAACATTCTAGAAAGTGGAACCTTCTAGTAAGCCTTCTTACATTCATTGACCTCCTATGAACATTCTAGTAAGCCTTCTTAGATTGATCGTGTTCACACTATTACATGGCCTTTATTTATTAGAAATGGTCTCCATACATAACAATACATAACCACATATCTATTATTATTCCCATCGGGTACTTCCCTAGGTACTCGATATTACCCCTCTATATATACTACACCTACACTATGCACTCTAAGAATACACTAGCCACCCAAACCTATACGGTTAAATAGGACAACTTTTGAGGCCTATACCATAAGGCATTTGACAATGGAGTGTCTCAAGCCATTAAATGGGCATCATCATATGGAATAACATGAGAAAATACCATGGGTCTATAAACTATGAATGGTAAATACATCATTGATTGTATCAAAGTTATCGCAACTACTCTATGATTGAGTCAAGATTAACCCAACATCTTGTTAGAATTAAAAATATGTGCTCATTTTTTCATAGACAATATAGCAATATTGTCACCCAACCATAGGCACGCAACCACCCCCAAGCACCTTTAACCTTGATAGACAAAATAATTTTGGAAGCAGATCTTAAAACCAATAGCCAACCAAGGTAGTGTATCTCTCTCCAAGGATAGCATACCAAACATAAAGTCCAAACCATAACCAAATCAAAAATTCCAAACCATAACCAAAGACCAAAATCCTAGTTGCAGTAGTTGCAGCTGCACTCCCTCTCCAAACTTGCGCACCACTAGTGTTTATGCAGTTGTGAGAGTGTGAATGACAAATGAGCTCTAGCAACCTCTTATTTATAGTGCTCTTTGTCACCTATCCAGGTCGACTTCTTCTTTTAGAGGTTAACACTTAAATATTATTTCTTTTATGGAGCCGACATGCCTTCTAGGGTTTCTACACATATGTTTAAGGTTTCTCTTGCTTCCCAGAATATTCTAGTATCGTCAAAGGTTACATGTAGAGGTTAATACCTCCCACAGCTACCATAATATCAAGAGTCCCTCCTAGCTAGGGAGGTATTAAAGGCAATGGTCTTGAGCACAAACAAACCATTCAACTGGTAGCATCATCATAGCCACACAAGGTATCTCATGATCATGTAGATCAACTCACGAGCAACATCATCACTATCAATATCATCTGATAGCATCAACTACATCATCTCTTGAAGCCATACTCCACCTGAGTAATCGGGCATGATGATGAATAAGTCACTCACTCCACAGAGTAATACAAGGACCATTCTTCTAATCCAGACATATGTCCTAGAAGAATGATTGACTCAACAGATCTTGAAAGCCACACCATGGGCTAGAGAGACCATTCCTACAGGAATGTCAGTCTCAGATTATTTTCTAATTGGGTCATATGTATCATATAGATCTATCTCTACCTATATGCCTTAGAAAATATCGGTCCTGAACCATTTTCCTAATCGGGCCACAATATGTGCCTTAGGAAAATATCAGTCCATGATATGTCAATAAACTGTCAACCTGGACCATTCTCCACAGAGAGAATGCATGTCCACCAAAAATCTGTTATGTCTGAACCATTCTCCACCTGGAGAATGTCTGTCCACCTGCACACTGACTATCTATCTAGTTGGCAATCAACTCCAACACTAGTGGTAGTCTCCATGGCACTCAGATAGTAGCATATTGTTGCTATAATGTCATCCAATAGAGCACAAATGTGTTTATTCATAGTAGTATACAACTAGTATCCAATGGTATATAACCACTCCTAGTAGCACACATCTACTAACTAGTGACACACAGTCACTACTAGTGGATCACATCCACCACAGTAACATACAACTATTGTCCAGAGACATACAGTCTCCACAACAATCATATCATCTTATATCAACCTGCATAAACAATATCATGATACAAACAGAGTCATCTGGGCCATTCTTTCACTCACATTTGTGAGATCTGGAAGAGCATCTGCCCTCGGAAAGTAAAAACATCAGCCATGGGCTATCTAGACTATTCTTCACAAGCATAGAAGAATAATTGTCCTTGATTTTTTAGCCTGGACCATTCACCTAACTGGGTCATTCCTCTAGAACTAATCATAGTGCAGCCTGGAGAGAATGAGTCTTGTCCCTTAAGTACACAAACTTTTCATCTTGGACAGGGGCTTTACCAAAATATATGTTATTTGCTCATCTGTGAATATATATCGAAAAACCACTTCTCCTCTATGGACTTTATCATGGAGAAAATATAACTTGATCCCAATGTGCTTCGACTTGTGATGGAACACCAGGTTCTCTGAAATCTTCACACAACTCTGATTATCACAATATATCACGGTCAAATCCAACACCTAATCAAACAGTCCAGAAACCAACTTACGGAGCCACACTGCTTCCGTACAAATATCACAAGTTGAAATATACTCTGCTTCTGCAGTGCTAAGTACAAAAAGCTTTTGTTTCCTTCTAGCCCATGACATCATGGCAAAGCTCAAACTGAAACATATATAAGTAGCACTTCTTCTGTCATCTACACTCCCTACCCAATCTGAATCAATAAATCCATGCAGTTGTATATCATAACTCAAACGTCCCACAAAACAAATATATGGCTAAGTATTCTCCAAATACATTAACGAGTCAATCAGTTGTCAATACATAGACGGGTCTACTGGATCAGAGTCTCTCAACTTCTTCAGATCTGTCATCATGGGAGTTTTCCATGGATTTGCAATCCATCATCCCAGACTTCTGAAGAACCATTCCAATATACTTCCTCTGTCATAGGAAGTTTTCACCATGCTTCTATTGTACATGAGAGGCTCTGCACCAATTTTGTTTGAATCCATACAAGGTCTTCTTCCATCTACATACAAGGGTCTCTTTCTAGTATACCTCAAAACCTTGAGGTTGCTCTACATACGCTTCTTCTTCAATTACTATGTTGAGAAGAACAATCTTTACATTCATCTTATGTAAACTCCAACCCATGGATATTGCAGGAGATATAATGGTTCAGGTAGAGGTATGTCTGGTTACTGGAACAAACTATCATCATAGTCTTCTCCCTCCTTCTGGGAGAACCCTCTAGCCCTAATTCCCACCTTGTATCTATCAATGCTTAAGTCTTTTTCACAATTTCTCACATACATTGTTCTTCATCACAACTTCTTTCGATTCCTTCTGCTTGACTGCTTCTAGTGGGTTCAAACTTAGTTCAATTGGTTGTTCTGATTTTTCTTTCTTTCTTGGAATCTTCATGTTCTTACTCATGTTTCTCTTCAATGTTGGAGTCCATGGAATCTTCTATAGATTACATGCCCTTCTTTCCTGAAGGCTCCAACTTTTTCCTTCCGCCATAGGAACATAAATGTAGATGGAAAACCAAGGATATTCAAGGCTTCTTTTCGAAGAAGATTTCTTCTAGAGTCAAACTGAACACATGTTTCTTATCATGGCTACTACTTCCAATGAAGAACATGGATAGATACTTCATAGTCTTTACATATTCTTCTTCAATGGATCATATCGTTGGGAATTAGCTCCCTCCTAATCTCAGCTTCATGCCTGAATGAGCAATATGGATGCTCTTCTTTTGGAATTCTGTGATCAACTCCCTCCATCTGAGAGAGTCCATGCTTCCATCTGTTGCATCTCTCTTTGTTTTCTACAAAGTGTCACAAGCCTGTTCTAGTTTCCTTTTGATTCCTGACTTCCTTTGAGTCTGACTCCTCCGATTCTCTTTAAGTTTGTTTCTATTTGTTTTGATTGCTGCCCATCTGGAAGTTGTGTCATCCTTATAAACTTCTTCTATGATATCTTCCGCAAGGATTGTTCATCACAGGGTACCTTCCTGGAACAAGAACAACAAGAGAAAACAAGAAATATATATCTAGAGGAGATGTTAGTTCATCTTGCGAACAAGTGCAATAAGCATCTATATCAATTGTATTCATATGCAGTCGAGTATTTATTGCACCTAGCAATAATAGAACCTTTTAAAGATTGTTTTCACAATTGTAATGTAGCAACTATCACCCTTGATATATACAATTTTGAAGCTTAACAATTTAATCAAACCTGGAACCTGAAGCCTCAACTGCTATGGAGGGTGCACTTGTTCTTATGAATGCACTGAATCCGAGATTACAACTTGGACAAGGTCTCTAATACTTTCCTTGCAAACACACTCATGTTTTTCTAGATGATATAACTTAGATAGCATATATAAGTGCATACCTTTGAAACCTTGTAACATCATTCAACTTGTCTTCCAATTTGAAACTAGATACCATCTTGACAAGAAGAGATTAGAAACTCAATCAAAAGATTCAATGATTAGGACAAGCTAGAAACTCTAAAATTTCAACTTTGACCACAAAATCAATTTGATCAGAAATCAAACTTTGACTTTGACCAAAAATTCAAACTTTATGTTTTTGCTAGTTGAGGATACCAAGAGGTGCGCTAGGCTAGGCCACACTAGGATGTCAAGAAATTAGGTCAAACGTTTCAGCAAAAGTGCCCGAACACAAGGGTTAGGGTTTGTTGCAGCTGCATAATCAGAAAACTTAACTGCAGTTGTAACTGGTGCCATAACGAGCTTAACAAATAACTTCCCAATCTATCTTCCACTGGTTAGACTGTCTGAAAATAGTGTGGGCCCATAACCTGTTAGAATTAAAGAGATGTGCTCGTTTTTCCATAAACAATATAGCATTATTGTCACCCAACCATAGGCACACAGCCACCCCCGAGCACCTTTAACCTCGACAGACAAAATAATTCTGGAAGCAGATCTTAAAACCAATAGCCAACCAAGGTAGCGTATCTCTCTCCAAGGCTAGCATACCAAACATAAAGTCCAAACCATAACCAAATCAGAAAGTCCAAACCATAACCAAAAACCAAAATCCCAGTTGCAGTAGATGCAGATGCACTCCCTCTCCAAACTTGCGCACCACTAGTCTTTATGCAGTTGTGAGAGTGTGAATGACAAATGAGCTCTAACGCCCTCTTATTTATAGTGCTCTTTGTTACCTGTCTAGGCCGACTTCTTCTTTTAGAGGTTAACACTTAAATATTAATTTTTTTTATTGAGCCGACATGTCTTCTAGGGTTTCTACACATATGTTTAGGGTTTCTCTTGCTTCCTAGAATATTCTAGTCTCGTCAAAGGTTACACGTAAAGGTTAATACCTCCCGCAATTACCAAAATATCAACACATCCCCTCCTTTAAACTTAACTTGGGATCAATTCCTACCCCCTTCAAAGTTTATTAACAAGGTATACGAAAATACAACATGACCCCTATCACCTAAGTCTACATCTAGAATATACACCGATGAACCATCAAACTAGGGGTACACATGCCTAAATAGGTTTTACAACCATATGCCCATTTACATATGTGATAAAATCTAACTCAATAAAAATACTTACCACTGTATGCTTGAGCATGTGATGCTATGAAACATCAACTTGTTTCATTGTCAGCATCCCTTCTGCTCCAAATACAATTTACATAAACCAAGTACTTCTCGATCAAATACTTATCTTACCACTGTATGCATGAGCAAATGATGCAAGAAGCATCCACCCACTTCTTTACCTGCATCATACCATCTACTCTCTCAATGGCTCCTATCATCAAACCACTTTCCCTAGAGAGACATCTTACAATGAAGTATCCCAAACCATTAAATAGACTTCATCATATGAAATACCATGAGCAAATACCATGGGTTCAGAAACTGTGAATGACAAACCCATCATTGATCGTATCAAGGTTATCCTAACTACTCTATGATCCAGTCGAGATTAATGCAACATTTCTAACAATAAATTTAAAAAATGACAAATATGTTGGTCTTATGGAAATTGCGCTCAATTTATTTGTATTTTCAATTTTGAACTATTGAGACTTGGAGCTCAAATGTAATATTCCAAAGTTATTAGGTACCTATGCATTGTTTTCTTTGTTGCTTAGAAGGTCTGCATTAGTTGTATGTAGCAATGGCGTAGTCGTGAAGACCTCCAACATGCCCTAAATCATCCTCTTTTGCAAGAATGCTAATGGTAAAATTCCACTAATTTACCTGTGTGCCTTGAGACGAGGCAGGCCCTAGAGGTACGTGCATCATCCTTATAATGAAGTAAATTCCTGCCTGCTATTCTTCTTATTTAGGCCATCACAATAACTCAAATTTCTAGCCGCTACACTTTATGATAAGCAAATAATCATATCTAGACTCCCATCAAAGAAAGCTGGGATAAGAAAGAAATATGATCTTGCTACTATGCAAGCTCCACTTAGCATCGCCAATAATATGCTTAAGAGCACGGTCTATGTTTCAAAGTTCAAATGGTGGAACTAGCATGCATCGCTCAACGATTTGTCCAGCAACAATCTCGCAGCAATATTGGAAATGAACTTCTGAAGGCAGAATTGCACTCCCCTTACCATCAAAAAATATGTTGATTACCAAGTTAGCTCTCCCAAGAAGTATGCTAACAGGCCCGAATGCAATTCATACTCGCAACAATATTGGAAATGAACTTCTGAAGGCAGAATTGCACTCCCCACACCATCAAAAAAGATGTTGATGACCATGTTAGCTCTCCCAAAAAGTATGCTAACAAGCCTGAATGCAATTCATACATGCTTATTGATGTATTTTCTGCTGTCTTGGACATAGCGTGCTGCTCATGTCTACCCACTCAATGCTTCTGACTTCGCATATATTCTTTGCATCTGTGGGTGTGATCTATCTCCTCCCAAGAAAGCATGCATCCGTTTATTCACCTCAATCCAACTGCATCCAGGTTCCTTTTTCACTCCCCTGTCTCTCATTGTTCTACGCAACTTTTGGATGTCATCCCACCTGCCAGCCACTGCGTAGATGTTTGACAGCAACACATATGGTGCAGCATTTTTGGGGTTCAACTCCAAAAGGTGTTCTGCCACCTGTTCTCCTAGTACAACATTGCAATGGATTCTACAGGCACCAAGCAAGCACATCCACACAGTCGCCTCAGCTTTTAAGTGCATCCTATCTATAAGGTTTTGTGCCTCAGCCAGGTGTCCAGCACGGCATAGAAGATCAACCATGCAAACATAGTGCTCCATTGTAGGTGTGATATGATAATGTTGAGTCATGCAATTGAAGTATTGCCGCCCCTCGTCTATCAGGCCTGCATGGCAGCAAGCAGACAGAATGCCAACAAAGGTGACACTGTCTGGGTTTAAGCAAGACTGTAACATTTCTTCAAAAATCGAGAGGGCCTCCTTGCCAAGGCCATGCATGGCATATCCTGCAATGATTGCATTCCATGAAACCACATTTTGCTGGGGCATTTTATCAAACACGTACTGCGCATCCTCTATAATCCCGCACTTTGCATACATGTCAATGAGGGCACTGCCGACAAAGACATCAACTACAAATCCATTTCTAATTATTTCTTCATGGATCTCCTTGCCCTGCATTAGGATTGCTAAGTTTGCACATGCTGGGATAATACAAGCAAATGTTTGCAAATCCGGTTTCACACCTGCAGATTGCATTTGTTGAAAGATCTCCAGGGCTTGTTCAGCATGCCCGTTCTGAGAATATCCTGTAATGATTGTATTCCATGAAACCACATTTCTTTTGGGCATTTTCTGAAAGAGCTTCAGAGCCTCGTTAACATGTCCATTCTGCGCATATCCTCCAATCATAGAATTCCATGACATTATGTCTTGTTTGGGCATTTTCTGAAAGCATTTTAAGGCCTCTTCCACATGCCCATTACGAGCATACCCTGCAATCATGGAGTTCCATGAGATCACATCTCGTTGAGGGATTTCGTCAAACACATCGCGTGCATTCTCCATGCTTCCACACTTAGCATACATATCTACCAGAGCACTGGCCACAACAATATTTGACTGAAATGCCAATCTAATTATGGTTGCGTGGACTTCCTTGCCCTGTTCCAGAGCTGTCAAGTTAGCACAAGCTGGGAGAAGAATGGCAAAGGTTTGTGGGTTCGGCTTTACACCAGCCACTTGCATTTGTTGATAAAATTTTAGGGCTTCCTTATAACAACCATTCCGTGCATAAGCTCCAATCATTACATTCCATGAAACCAAATTTTGTTTGGGCATTTGTTCAAAAAGTTCAAGGGCTTCATCAAACAACCCATTCTGCGCATATCCTGCAATCATTGCATTCCATGACACCACATCTCGTTTGGGCAACCTCTTAAAGAGATCCCGGGCTTCGGCAATGTAGCCATTTTCAGCATAGACGGCAATCATCACATTCAATGAAACCACATCTCGTTCAGGCATCTTCTCAAAAAGTTCCGAGGCCTCACCAATATGTCCATGCTTTGCATATCCCGCAATCATTGCATTCCAGGAAACCACATCTCGTTGAGGCATTTTGTTAAACAGTACGCGTGCATCCTCTATACTTCCACATTTTCCATACATGTCTATAAGGGCATTTCCCACAAACACATCGGAATTAAATCCTCTTACAATGATCTGTTCATGGATTCCCTTGAGTACTGCAAAATCATTACATGCTGGCAAAACACTGGCAAATGTAAACTGATCAGGCTGGATACCGGTTTGATGCATTTTGGAAAAGACTGTCAAGGCTTCTTCTCCATGTCCATGCTTGGCATAACCTGCAATCACTGTAGTCCATGAAATAGCATCTGTTTTGGGCATTTGGTCCAAGACTCTGCGAGCCTCCAATAGTCTCCCGCTCTTGGCATACAGATTGACTAGTTTATTTTCTAGAGATATGTCTTGGCATTTAGAGACTGTTTTAATGATGTTGGAATGGAGTAGTTTAGCTTCTTTCAGTTTACACAGAGAACTCAAATCGTCATGCCAGTTATTATTGTAGTCAATTTCTATTCCGAGAGGAAAAGATGAAAGTTTTGCACGGTGGAGATTAAGCATTAGGCTACAAAATGCACTGGTATTCTTATTCTTCTGCTTATTTAGTGTCTGCGCCATCACCAAAATAACTACTGCGAATCCCTAAATTCATATGCCGAAGGTTGAATCGACACTGACATTGAGGGTTGAATCAAGGGTATCAACCAGGTAAAGTTCGCATAGATCCACCAAATTTCAAAAAAATCTATTGATTTGGATCCATTCAGAAATTCCAAAATTTTTTAAGTTCCACTAGCAGCAAAACTTAACATAATAGAATTATGACTGGAATTTTCGCTAGACACTAAATGGAATTTTCAGTAACAATGAGTGGCTATATCTAATCATGACTCTGAATTTTCGTTAGATCTTAAATGAAATTTTCGATGACATTGAGTGGATGTTAGAATTCTATGGTGAAAATGTTTTCTAATTTTTTTTATTCTATACAATTTAAAGTTTTGATTTAAAAAAAAAAATAAATAATAGTAAAATAATGAAAATTAAATATAATAAAGAATTTAAAATTTAAATTTAATTTAAAAAAATCAAAATATGATAATTTTTGAAGAAATTAATAAATTTAATACGATAATTTTTTATGTTTGTTAATCTTAATTCATTCTTAATTGTTTCTCCTTATATCATGTGCCCGAACATTCGCAACAATAATTTACCATTTCTGTGGTATACCTCAAAATTGAATTCTAAAAAGCGATTTACTCTTAGAACACTATATCATATCAATTAAAGTGTATGGTATAAATATCGAGTAGTTTTTTAATAATTTGATTTTCTTTGAAAATACTTTCTATATTCGTATTGTTAGTTGACAGCAATTTTATTTTCCAAATCGATTTTCTTTGAAAATACTTTTTATCCTGGTAGTGTTAGTTGAAATTTTTGAAAAGAATTTCTAATGTTGATATTTTTACTTAGCATTCTTCAAAATACTCTTTATGTCAATATTATTAATTTTTAAGGTTGATATTCTTAGTTAGCATTCTTAAAATACTTTTTTTTCCTGTTGATATTGTTAGTGGGTTAGCATTCTTAAAATACTTTTTTTTCTGTTGATATTGTTAGTGGGTTAGCATTCTTAAAATACTTTTTATATATTGATATTGTCATTGGCTATTTTTGAAAATATTATGTGGATAATGTTAGTAAAAAAAAATTGAATTTTTTTTTATGTTGGTATTGTTAGTAAATATTAAGTAGGTGTAATACAAATATTTATAAATAAAGAAAATTTATTAGTTTTTCATTTAAGTTTAAATTTCACTTTATAATTTCTTTTAAATATGTATTTGTATTAATATAACAAATATATATTCTCCCGTATTGGGTGTCCGGGAAGAGATCATTATGGGAGTTGTCATCCGAGGTGAGCAGTCACGCGACCACTCCACCTGTTGCCACCTGCCAACCCACCTCGACCTTTGTCACCTCTTATAATGAAAATTGATCACAGCAAGGATCTGTGCACCACTTGGCCTACCACACCCTGTGAATGTCAAGCTTACACCCTGAATTTGATTGACCTTCGGTAATTCTCCTACACCTGGTTCGTCCCTCCTGTCTGGCTCCTCATAATGGCAGTTACTTCAATATTAATCCTAACTAATCGCCCACCCTGCACTCATAATGGTGACGCCTCTGCCACCTTCTTCGACCGGACGCCTACCCTCTTTATCATCTCTCCCAAGCTCATTTGGCTCTGTCACCCCACCTCCCTCCTAGTCATTCATTGCCCCTGCTCCTTTAACTCGTTGTTTGTCTATTCTCCAATGTTCTCTTTGTCCTTCGAACTATCCAACACCTCTCCAATGGCACGAGGTCGCGATTCTCGTTGTGGCCATGGAAACTCTTCTCGACACCTTCCCCGACACGCCAGTTCTCGCCTTGCAGCAACAGTGGAAGAGTCCTCTGACTCTTATGTAGCTCATACCCCTCCCCACATTCAAGAAGAAATAGAGCTCGCGAAAGTGGATGTTCGATTCTTAAGATGCTTCTTCTCTGATGATGAAGTCTTAGAATCGATCCACTCTTGGATTCCAGCCACGAGAAATAGCAAGTCCTAAATTTCTCAATAGTTAAGGTCAATTGAAATATATTGGCATATGAAGCTCCTACTCGGACATGTTTTAATGGATCAAAAGGATGAGATACAAGCCCAACTGCAACTTCATGACCTCAAAATGAATTTGTTAGCCAAGAAGCTCACGGGACTGGACCTCTCGACCATCACTTTGGCCAGCACACAAGTGAATTCAAATGAGGGTCGAGCCTCTACACATGCATTAACCTGCAAAAGTGCATTCTATGATCACCTACAACAACATCCTTTACGGCCTTACAACATGCCTCTTTATAGGCTTTACAACAGGAAAACCCCTAAATATTGGCACCCAAAAACAGTTACAAATCCATGCATATCATTGGCTACAAATCCCACAAATCTCAAGATTCTATTACAGTCAACTCCAAGTCGAGTTTACCAGTCGGCTACCAGTTGGCCTTCATTCGGTCTCTAGTCGGACGTCTCACGCCCACACTTTGACCTAGTGTTGGTTGACTTGTCGTCGATATCTTCGACTTCGACTTTACCTGGTCAACTTCCTAGACCTTCGACTTGATGTCGATCTACCTCGATTTCGACATGTTGTTGATCCACCTCGACTTTGACCGTCAACCGATTCACCTCGACTAGAATTTCACTGCAAAGAATATAACAACCCAACATTCTCCCACTTGTTGTCTTCTTCACTAAAACAGGAGATTCTTGAACTTTCACTCATAGACCCAGGGCAGTAATTCCCATTGCCTCCCTGCACCAAGAAAACTTCACAACACTCACAGACTTGGTCAATGAGTCTGCTATGTTTTCCAACATGTCTACTTTATCTAGTAGCACCTTGTTACTTTCCACCATATCTCTTATGAAATGGTATTGTTGCTTACTCATCCATCTTATTGCTCCACCGAACATCTTGAAGACTTATTCGTTGGTCGACCTCCGTCAATCCAGATCTCCAGCCCAGTTGGCATTGACAAAGCCATGTACATCTAATTTACCACTGTCATCTCCATGCATTCCTTGGTAGAATATAGAATAGTCCTTTGTGCCACACATGTACTTGAATGTTCTCTTGGCAGCTGTCGAGTGCTCCTTTCTAGGTGTTGACATTTACCTACTCAACACTCCCACTGCATGGGAAATGTTTGGTCGAGTGTAGACCATCACATACATTAGACTACCAATAACACTTGCATAGGGAACATGTACCATGTCCTCTATTTCTTCTTGTGTCTTTGGACACTGTTCAACAGTAACCCTTTCTCCCATTGGAATTGGCACCTTCACCGGTTTGCAATCCTGGATGTTGAATCGTTTCATAATTGTTTCAATATACTTTGTCTGATTCAACTAGAGATTTCTAGTGGCTCAACCTCTCTTAATATCCATTCCCATAATGAAGTTAGTTGCATCGATATCCTTCATGTCGAACTTGGAGGATAGCTGCTTCTTCACCTCCTTTATTGCGTCTATGTTGTTTCCAATCAACAACATGTCATCAACATACAAATCTAAATATATGAAACTCCCATCTTCTTCCTTGGAATATATGCAGTGATCAAATTTGCTTCTCACAAATCCCAAACTAAGGATGTAGGTGTCAAACTTCTGGTACCACATCCTTGGTGATTCTTTAGACCATAAAGGGATCTTTTGAGTTTGCATACTAACTCTTTCTTTCCCTTTACTACAAATCGTTCAGGTTGTTTCATGTAGATTTATTCTTCCAGGTCCCCATGTAGGAACGATGTCTTCACATCCATTTGTTATATCTCCAGATTGAATGCTACAACCAGAGACATTATTAATCTAATATAAATTAGTTTTGCAATAGGGGAAAGAATATCACCGAATTCGACTCCATTGACTTGGGAATATCCTTTTGCTACCAGTTGAGCTTTGAACCTCTCGACTTGTCCTACGACATTTATCTTCTTCTTGAACACCCACTTGCTACCGACCGGTTTTCTTCCACTAGGTAACTTGAATAAATCACATGTCTCATTCTTGTACAAGGATTCCATCTCTTCGACCATGGCGTCCTTCCAGAGTTTACCCTCTGTCTAGTCGACTTCCTCACCGATCGACTTGGGCTCATCGTCGATGGAAGTTAACACGAATGTAGAACGAAAGTCGGGTGGATTGTACCTCTCAACTAGCTTTCTTATTCTTTTTGACCTCCTTATCACTAGAGTCAATTTTTCCACCTCTTCCTCATATTCAATCGAATCATCTTAATCATCTTTTTCATTCCTCAGTTCAAACTGCACCGTGTCAGGATTATTCTCGGTTTGAACAAATTCCTCAGGCTCGGATTTACCTCCAACTTCTCTGAAGACCACATATCGATTGTACACTATTCTCCTTGATGTAGGATCCCATAGCTTATATCCTTTCATCCCTTCTCTGTAACCAATGAAAATACATTTGACTGCCTCCTTGTCCAACTTGCTCATCTTTTCCTTGGGAACATGCACAAATTCATCATATCCAAATACTTTGAGATGTGCCATCGACGACTTCTTACTATACCATACCTCATTTGAAGTCATGTCGACTAACGCTGATGAAGGAAACATATTCACCAGATATCTTGCAGTCTCGACTGCCTCTGCCCATAATTCATGTGTGATCCCATCACCACTGAGCATGCTCCTTGCCTTATTCATCAACATTTTGTTCATTCTCTCGGTAACTCCATTTTTTTGTGGGGTATATGGTGTGGTATTTTGGTGTGCTATGCCACACTTCTTACAGAACTGATCAAATTCCTTTCCACAAAATTCACCACCATTTTCAATCCTCAACACTTTAATCCTCTTCTCTGTCTAGTTTTCCACAAGATATTTAAACTCCTTAAATCTCTCGAAAACCTATGATTTATTCCTCGTGAAATGTATCCATGTCTTCTTGGAGAAGTCATATATGAAGGAGACATAATATAGGGATCCAACAAGTGAAGGCACTGTAACCAGGCCAAACACATCACTATGCACCATTTTAGAATCCCATTTTCCCTTGTCACTCCAGATGGGAACCTCACCTGACTTGGTTTCCCATATATGCAATGTTCACAAAAGTTGACTTCTAAACCACATTCAGGAAAACTTTCGACCATACATTTTCTTTGCATATCTCAAAGTCCTTTTCCTCCAATGTGTCCCATCCTCTCGTGCCATAACCTATTCAGGTCAATTTCATCATGTCTTGTCAATTCTGTTTGAACCAACTTGGCTCGAGTCGAGTCAAGTTGTGTCAACATCGATTCAGGTTGAGTCGGAGTCATCCGATTTCAGGAGAAACGATGTTGTTGCATCTAGTCGAGTCAACATTCCCTAATGACTTGTATAGGTTTTGAATCTGAATTCATTTCATTAAGACCATTGCACCTATGACCATCTTGCACGAATCCTTCTTAAACAGAGTATTCACACCTGCATCACTCATCTTGCTGATAGATATCAGGTTTCTTTCCAAACCCAAAATGTGTAGCACACCTCGAAGGGTTCTTTTTCTCCCATCCTGTAGTGTCAGTCGGACTCTTCCCCGTTCAAAAATTTTGGTTGTCGATTCATCCCTCAAGAACACATCACCCCCATCATAAATTTCATATTCACATAACCATTCTTTATGTGGTGTCATATGATAGGATGCTCCTGAGTCAATCAACCAAACATCTTGATCCAACTGTGTACTGGTTGATGCTAGGTACACATGACCTCCCTTTTCTGAGATAGTCTTTCTCTCAGTCGACTGCTTCTCATCATATCCATAACTGTCATTTATTTCCTTCTACTTACAGTCCTTTTTATAATGCCCATCTTTACCACATTTCTAGCATCTTCGTGCTGACTAAACCAGGGATTTATATCTACCCTTAGACTTGAACTTTCTACCAGAGAACTTGCCTTTGTATCTATCTATCGGTAGACCTCACACCACCAAAGAATCTTTGGTCGATCCTTCCATGTTCTTCCTTCTCATTTCTTCCAACAACAAAGAAGAAACCACGTCCTCTAGCGCTAGTTTGGTTGTATTACTCTCAATAGCCATGACTAAGATATTTGAGGAGTCTATAAAATAACATAATAGGTTGATACACTTATCCTCATCAATGATCTTTATATCCACATATGATAACTAGATTAACACGATATTAAACGCATTTAAATGCTCAGTCACCGAACTTCCATCACTCATCCTCAGAAGATATGACTTCTTTCTGAGAAACAAATTATTTACTAGATATTTCGACTGGTATAAGCTTCCCATTTTGTCCCACAGTTTCTTGGCCAAATCTTCACCCGAGACATTCACCAGCATCAAATATGCAAGACAAAGCCGAATCATGCTTCTTACTTTTCTTTAGAGTTTCTCCCATTCTTTCATTGACATGCTTGTCGGTTGGGTACTTAGACAAATCATTGTTCATTGTTCTCGATCGACAAGAAAATCTTCCATTTTAAGATTCCATAGCTCAAGATTCTGGCCATTGAATCTTTCTATCTCCATTCTAGAACTACTCCCCATTCTTTATTGTGATATTTAAAACAATTTATGACTTATGAATCTTACTGTACCTAGGGTTTAGTTCTCATATTCCAGATTGGAAAATCAAGATTTGATATAATCGCCAAATCATTACACCTCTTTGATAACTCACTTGTTAGGTCATACCTAAGCTATGATACCACATGTCAGGAAATGCAGGACACTTCCACACTAATCCTAGCAGAAGAGAAGAATAATTTAATCAAGAAATCAAATGACACAAGAAATCACACAATACATTGAGATTTTACCCTAGAAACCCTTAACGGAGAAAACCAACATTCCTTTGAGAATTCTACTCTCTTGTTGTCTTATTCATTCAAAATAAAAGGTTACATGTCTAACCTTGGTCCACACCTAAGACACAATCAACATCATATCCTCTTGCATAGGCAAGAACAACCCTGTAGCCAATTCGGCTTACATATGCATGACCAAGAACTTACACTTACACATGCATTAACCTGAAAAAGTGCATTCTATGATCACCTACAACAACAACCTTTACGGCCTTACAACACACCTCTTTATAGGATTTACAATAGGAAAACTCCTAAATATTGGATCCCCAAAACGGTTACAGATCCATGCATATCATTGGCTACAAATATTGCAAATCCCAGGATTCTATTACAATTGACTCCAACTCGGGTTTACTAGTCGACTACCAGTCGACCTTCATTCGGTCTCTAGTCAGTCGTCTAATGCTCAAACTTCAAACTCTTGTTAGTTGACTTGTCGTCGATATCTTTGACTTCAAATTTACCCGTTCGAATTCCTCGACCTTCGACTTGTTTTTGATCTACCTCGACTTCGACCTGCTGTCGATCCACCTTGACTTCGACCGTCAATCGATTCACCTCGAATAGACTTTCACTGCAAAGAATATAACAACCCAACATAGATGAATTGTCTCTTTGTCTTCAAACAACTTTAGAATGTTGGAAATCCATACTCCCTAGGCTCTGTTGAGAGGTAGTGCTCTAATCTTGGAAGTCTCCTTCTTGATGCACCATTTTTTGAAGGCCTCTTCGAGACTTCTTCCTTCCTAGAATTTCTCAATCCCTATTAAACTTTCCACCTGATCTGTATTATGTTGAGAATGAAATAAGAG
Source organism: Picea engelmannii (assembly GCA_009831015.1). Taxonomy (NCBI): domain Eukaryota; kingdom Viridiplantae; phylum Streptophyta; class Pinopsida; order Pinales; family Pinaceae; genus Picea; species Picea engelmannii. The sequence goes on from ML791469.1 coordinate 28,329, forward strand.
CCCAAGCGTGCTTAACTATAGAGTTATAATGGGATATGATGCATTAACACTATGTTTTAAGCATGTACATAAGACCACTAGGAAATCATTACATGATGTCTGTAATTAACAAATGAAGATAGAATTATATTCCATTCCCCATCAAAAGGGTGAATATCATGGTTTATCAAAACCATATGCTTGAAATGTTGATTCATTGGAAAAGGTGGATGGCCACCAAGATCCACCTAGATCATTCCTCTCCCCTTAGGAAGCAATGGTCCCCATTGCGTCAAGTTCCCTCGAGAGATGGAGAAAATTTTGATGAATCTGAACCTTGGTGAGCTTCTTGCCTTATTGAAGTAGATGTCTTGCTTGTACTTTGCCTGTGGAAGGATGTCATGAACCTATTGGAGGTGTTGGATCCATTCAACAGATATGGCTTCATGACCTTCCTTGGTCTGAGTGTGGGAGGACTCTATTGGTGAAGATGCAACAAGAAGAGCTATAAAAATATTGGAGGATAATGGTTGGAACCCCAAGCACACTTTAAAAGGGTCGTGACCAACATAGCTATGTTGAACATATGGAAGACTCTCATTCTCTTTGTGCTCCTCTACAATCTTGTTGAATTGCTTCTACTGGATAGAAATGTCTTGGGTTGAGGCTGTAGTGGTCACAGTGACCTTATGTTCACCTTATGACTGGATCGTGAAGAGGGAAAAATTTGCGGTATGAGAGATTACTTTCTAGAATTGTTTTTACGATATCAATGAAGTAGAAGTTGTTGGAGCTAGCTCTAGTACCCTGTAGAGATGACCTCCTAGAGTAATAATGACATTGCGTGGCTGAAACTCATAGATAGCATGATGTTTCCACATATACGGTTGTCCTAAAATAACATCACAGACTTCAAGTGGGGCAACATCACACACTACCTTATCCTTGAAGGGCTTGATGACATAAGACAATCGACATTGTTGGTTGACATGAATGTCTCGTCCCTGGATCAACCATCTAATGGTGTATGGTTGGGGATGTGGCATCATTGGCAACTTCAAACTCTTGACAACCTCAGTTGAGATCAGGTTCTTCTGACTCTCGCTTTCAACAATGAAATGTAGTGGGGTCCCCTTCATACACATTTTGAGTGGAAGAGGAGCTCCCCCTCTGTTGAAATTACTAATACAACTGAGAGGGGGGGGGGTGAATCAGTTGTCTTTGAGCTTAAACAATTATAAGTCTATTAAAAAAAATTTAATCTTTCTTCAAGTGATCATCAACATTATACAACATATGGACAGTAAAAGTAAAAAGCATCAGTCACACATAAGGTATACAAATAGACAGATTTTCACGAGGAAACCCATAAAGGGAGAAAAACTCTTCTTCTTCAAAATGATAGGCAGTCTTTTAAGTTCTGTACATCATCTTTAATTGAGCACCAACTCAATGTGAGGCTGCTACCTCTGTTTTACAAGCTGCAACTTGTTTGAGAGCACCAACTCTCTAGTTTCTCTAGCACCCACTAGAAGTAAGCACCAACTCTCTGGTTTCTCTAGCACCCACTAGAAGGAAGCACCTACTCCCTATATGTTCCAGAACCAACTGGATGGAAGCACCAACTTCCAGTTACACAGGCTCCAACCTGTATAACCGAGAACACTTGTTCTCCCTAGCACCACCCTGCCACCCTGGTTTCTCTGGCTGCAACCAGATGGAAGCTACAACTTCCTGTGTTCAAGCTCCCACTTGAACCTCTGAGGACAACAGTCCTCCTGAGCACCTCCCAACCTCCCTAGAACATAAATGAACATATAA